>CM077228.1:12073083-12625583 GCA_039654775.1 Spinibarbus caldwelli | reverse complement strand
AATAAAAAATGACAAGCACAAAACACAATTTGCTAAAAATGTAACATTTTATAAAAAACTGTAATAGTATCTATCATAGTAGTTTTAAGATTGTGTGATGCTGCATCCACACCAATGGGTGTCAGTGTAAAGTTCATGACTTCTTTTGTTTTTATCATTTATACTATGTGTTACTCCAATACATAATAGCATTCCATTCGGAGTATGTCTATAAAAGTCTGTCTTATTTCCATAATAAATAGTGTGACCTTTCTGTTCATTTCCCTCTGCTTCAGAGAGACTAAGATCATGGTTCAGCTGTCACCATCTCGGACTATAGAGACGTTGACTCCGTCAGAGTTGACCGTGGAGAAGGAGGATGACCAGGGCAGCCCTAAATCAGAGTCCCCTGTGCTTACCGCCCTCCAGTTCACCCTTAGCCCCACCTCGACCACCTACTATGGCTACGAGAAATACATTGAGGACGGCCTCATCTGCCTCAAGCACAAGATCCGTAACATTGAGAAAAAGAAGGTGCCTTTATTCTGTTGTTTAGGCAGAAATGAACAGTATTCAGATGGAATGGGTTGTTTTGCTTTATTCATAGAGCACCTAATGTGCTTCAGTCCTGTCCATGTACATTTTCTTGCAGCTGAAACTGGAAAGCTACATTGAGAGGCTGAAGAAGGGGGACAAACTTAATCCAGACCAACTGGTAATCGCTCTTCATTTTATGCATCTTGGGAAATGGTGCTTGTTTTGATGTGACTGATGTGTGGTAATGCTGTAGGAAGCTGTGGGGAAGTACGAGGAGGTGGTCCACAATCTTAAGTTTGCCAAAGAGCTCCAGAAGACCATTGGTGCCCTCACACAAGATGTACGGTTCATGCATTTGTAAAGTATAGAGTGAAATCAAACTGTTCTGCATATTTCACTGGATCTTCTGATTTCTGCATAGTTGGTGAAGGCTCAGCGCAAAGTTGCTCGACAAGAGAAGCTGATGAGGATTGAAGAAGAGAGGAAACGTCTGAGCTTGATGCTCCAGGTGCAATACGTCCTCCACAGTCTGCAGAGAGAGGACGTCCGGAGGAACTTCTGCAACACGAGACAACATTCCTGTTACCTGTCCACACAGGACATGGAGAGCTTGCTGGATCTGGCGTCATTATTGGGATGCAAAAGAGACCATAGCATGAGGTTTGTACTGCACCTGATACTGTCTTCTGCTTTGTAGTCAGAGTTTGTGTTTTAAGTATTTTTTTTGACCGCTAACTTTAAAATTAGGTACTAACTTCCTACATTGCTTTTTGTGTGTTCTAGCACTTCAGTATTTGTTATTAATTGGAAATATTACACCCCTAGCCTTCTGGTTATTTTTAATGTCATTACATTAGCCTTTAGCTTGTTGATGTGGTATGATCTTCCTTTTGTGTTTCATGCACTAGTTTAGAGGATCAGATGGAACAGGCTGCTATTGTTTACTGGGAGCTTCTGGAAGGGAAAGAAGGACCAGTTGCTGGCTCAACATGTGAGTTTCCAGCTCTTTCTGTGATTGTCAAATTAATTTGGTAGTTTTCCATGCGGCATCTGAGCATTTTTTTCCTTTGATAAAAATGCTATAGGATAAGTTATAACAATTACACATAAATTTGCAAATTTGGTAATAAAAAAATTTGTTTAATGTAAATATTTCTTGAAAACAAATACATGTAAATATATAAATACTTTACACAAAATACATGCAATGTGTCCTTTTAATTCTTGTTCTTTTTAAAAATAATCAAATGTAAATATAAATATATTTGTGTAATGTGTGCCCTTTAATTTTAGTTGAATTAAGAATAGTACATGTAAATGTATAAATGCATTACACAAATACAATATGCACTAGTACATTACACAAAATAAATGCAATATGTCATTTGATGTATTGATAATTCATGTAAATATTGTGTAATGTATGCCCTTTGATTTTAGTTGTATTAAATATGATAATACAAGTGTATAAATGCTTACATGCACAATAAAATATGCCCTTATTATTATTGTTTTTGTTATTCAAGGGCAAAAATAACAGAATAAATTTGTTTTGTCTATGCCCTAGTCTGATGAAGAAGCCTGCACACTCAAACATCACCTGTGTGATAGTCTGTTAAATTTTAGTATTTTTGGAGTCTAGGTGTGCCAACTTTTTTCTGTTTTCATTATAATATTTATATGCCCTAGAAACATTTAGTTCCTTTTGGAAAGCAAAAGAAACCCACTTCTATATCGGAGTTGATGGGATCATTGAGGGTACAAAGACAAAATGACTTATGACACGGTCATTGTTCAACAGATAAGCACATGAAGGAGAAGCTACTTCGGCTAGTGGACTGTGGTTTTTTTGATCACATACCACTTCCTAAAGTTGACAGTCAGGAGAAGACTGAGACCCTAAAGGCGGACCCTCCAAGGCCTTGTGGCCTCTCCAGTGAGATTTCATTCAATTTTAACTTCAAATGTGTCTAAACAGCCATGAAATTACTTAAATGCATGTAATTTTATATTTCTGCATTTTAGCACTGATGAAGCTGAGCTCAAAAGAAGTGCCTTCCAAAGAGGTAAAAACAAGTGACATATCAAACACCATGATCTTAAGTCATCAAGTCTTCAACGCTATAAACTGTGTTTTGGAGAAACATGCACAAGTCAGTAACTTCTGAATGATGCCAGTTTCTTAACAGACGATACCTACCTGTAACAGACGTCACTGAGCGCAGGCAGGACGAGAACGCGTCGCCCCGTAGTTGGAAGGAGGAGTTTTTGGCCATGAAGGAAAGGGAGCCACCAGACTCATGGGAAATGGAGTTTTCTGATCCTAATGCATCCTCTCAGTCCCCCATACAGAAGCCATGGAAAGGGGCAGCGGGATTGATTCCTAAGACTGCAGACATCATAAAGAGACCCACCGTTGACCCCGAGGAGGTGATGCAACTAACTTCTCTATTGAAATGGCACTTGACCTGAATTGGAAATTATTTCCCAATGTCATTCCCAAGATGTTTATAAAATGACTAACACATTTAATGTGTTAAACCTTTTATATTTATTTTAAATTATGAATTTTTTAATTCATATTCTTTATTCCAAGAGCCCCCAAATTTGATGATGCCCTTTGTTAAAATAAAGACCGTTATGTTTTCATTTTTTCCTGGGTGAATAAAAATGCAAATGCAGACAAAATTAATTAAAATACTGGAAAATAAGTTTATCCAACCAACTATTTTTCCCCCTACCGAATATTAGAATTATATAATACAATATATAATTTTCTAATATAAAAATTGCACATTTACAAATATTCTTAGCGCCCTCTTGTGGCCCCCAGGACACTACTTTTAAAACAACTCTGAATGCATGAAACATGCCCCTCTGAATGCCCCCCCCCCCCCTCATTAAACATGTTGCTGCTTAAACAACTTGCTTGTTGGCAACCATTTGATATGTAAAAATGTCAGTTTCTATCTACTTCATATGCATGTTGTCTTTTCTAGAAACGTCAAAGGAAGAGCAAGGGGGAGCAGGACTCTAAACCGGTGAGTTATTTACATTCATCGTAAACTCTCTTAAGTATTTCAAAGCAGTTAGTGTTATTTTTATGCTTTATACTTTCAGATGCCTGTCGCAGTGGAAGTCTTTAGCTCTCCATCTCCGTTACCAAAAGACCCTGCTCAGCGCAAACAGCAGCTGGAGTCTCTGATGGACCAGATCTCAGGATCCTTCAGCTTCATGCAGGCATGCATTTAAAAATAAATAAATGCACAGAAAAATGGCAACAATACAACTAAATTGCTGCAATACAATTTAATTGCTATTTTTGTTGAATCAAAGTAATTTCAGAAAGTAAGTGTTCACAGACTTTTCCTTATTAAATATTTTTTTTTTTTTTTTTTTTTTCTCTGTTTGCAGGAATCTCTTCTAGATGGAGAAACTTCCCCCGTAAACAGTCAAACAAAGAGATGCCGTCCATCTCCAGGCTCCTCTACTCCTCTTGGTACATGATTGCTCCATGTTAAATCAGTCACTCAAAGTGTAGGATGGTGTTAAAGAAATAGTTTATCAAAAAACTGAAAATTTGCTGAAAATACTCTCCTTTAGGCCATCCAAGATGTAGATGAGTTTGTTTCTTCATCAGAATAAGTTTTCCATAACATCAATGGCTCACCAGTGGATTCTCTGCAGTGAATGGGTGCCATCAGAATAAATTCAAACACACCTGATTTAAAAAAAAAAAAAAAAAAAAAAATCACAATAATGCACAAGTAATCCAGTTTATCAGTTAAGGTCTTGTGAAGTGACTCTTTCTGGCGGCACCCATTCACTGCAGAGGATCCATTGGAGAGCAAGTGATGTTATGATTTTATTTTTTTTCCAAAATCTGTTCCCATGAGGAATCTACTCCTTGGGTGGCCTGAGAGTGCGTACATTCCTTTAAACTGATACTGAATGTCTGTTTCTTTTAATATGTAGCACAGAGGGAATTAACAAAAAGCCCATCAGATATTCTGCCTCAATCCCAGCGGGTGAGTATACGTGACTTTATGAGAGCTTATTGTGTGTATAACAAAACTCTGGTCACTCTTCCCTGTAGTGGCCTAATGCGATTTATTTTCTAATGGTAGAGCACTCCACTACGGATCCTGCCGTCCGGAGAGGCTAAAGGTTGTCTGTCAAATGGAGACCGCTCTATAAACGGATCTAACCTTGATCTACATCATGAAGAGAAGCCACATGTATGTGTGTGTGTGTGTGGTTTTTTTATTTTTTTTTTATTTTTTTTTTTTTTTTGGGGGGGGTTGGTGATGGTACACTTGTTAAATGTATGCTACCAAATAGCAGCTTTCACATGCGCTTGTAATTTTAAATATGCTGTAATGGTAACTGTTGTGTTTGTAGAAGCAAGGTGAGGGCTTCACCTCTCCTCCACTATACTGCAGGGGATCCTCCATATCAGTCCCATTAGAAAACCAGAGCACTGTACAGGTATATAGATGGACAAATAATAAACTAGGAATGTCTCATGCACTTTGCTTTTTTTTTTTTTTTTTTTTTTTTTTTTTTTTAAACAGGCATACATGGAGGTTTGAATTTTTTTTTTTTTTTTTTTATATTTGAGGTTTCTTGTTACATTTAAGGTTTGGGTTTATTTATACATGTATTTTTAAATTAGTAGTTTAACATTGTCATCCATTATTTTTTATTTTTTTTAAGGTTTGAATTTTATGTACTTGATTTCCTTTTTTAGTGTATTCAATTAATATGCTCATTTCTAATTTCTAAACTTAATATATAAATGATTATCTATATTGGCCAGAATTTGTTTAAAGGGGTTTATAATCTTGATCTAGGACGTTTTGGTGATGGGCTTTTACAAGTGGAAATTTAAATTACCGGAGATGGCATGTGGAGCCACAAATCCCATGCATTTGGGATTGACCTTGACTTTGTTTGTGTATGTCAGGCAGCAAAGCAGACGTTATGCAATGGAGTATCAACCACTGTGTCTGCCCCGATATTTTCCACTCCACCCAGTCACAGATCTATCAGTGCAGAAAACACCTTCCACAACATTCACTCAGTGAGCATAATGTGTTTGTCCTCATGAATCCAAATTCCACTAACATCAATTCCACTTATTTGAATGATGCAAAACGTATCCGAAGCTGAACTGGTTCACTTTAATCTCTAGCTTCCCTCTTTTCATCAGGTGTTTAATGTGGCATCTTTGCCCATCAGTGAGAGCTCAGGGATAAAGTCAGATGAGAGTGGATTCTCAGAGTCCATGCATCTGAGTTACACATCGGCCAAAACCCTGAGTTACTCCACCGCCAGCACCCAGACACCACCTGAACTCAACCTACCTGAAGATGACCTACAGATTGGTAAAACATGCGCACACAACATATCTTTAATCGAAGTTTGTCGTTTTTTTTTTCATTCTGTACATTTATAATATGATGCCTAAATAAAGCAATAAGCATACCTTAACTCCGCTTCGCGTCGTGCCTAACAACGCCCCTTAGCTGTTATAAATTCACTGTAAACCACGGCTTCACGGGGCTTATTGCTTTTATAAAATGGTTATTCCATATACTTGGTAAGGTTTCACAAAATAAAACCGAGCAAATAAGTGTAATGATATTAATAAAAACGGTATTCTGCCACCAAACAATGTAGTTCCTCAGAAACAGTTGTGGTTGGAACAAAGTGTTTGCCAAGCAACACACAAAGCAAACAAAGGTGTAGGTTTGTAGTGTAATTTACAAAGGCTTCGAACACGGTTCAACCAATCAGAACCAAGGACCAGAACTATCAGTTTTATAATTCACTTTTTAGCATATATTAGCTTATTCTTGTGTGCCTGTGCAGAAGGCCAGTACCAGCTGGAGTGTCCTGTCAGTGCAGGTGGTCACGTGTTTTCTGGCTCTCAGCCACAGTCTCGTCTGGGTCAGTCCTGCTTCCCCCGCGGTACAGCGAGAGGTATGACGCGTGCAGGCAGGGGTTTGGGTCACTCATACAGATCACCTGGTGGCTACAGAGGTACCTTCCTCTTCCTCGGTCTCCTTCACTTTTTGTTAATCTTGTACCTTTCCATTTCAGTGTGCAGATCACATTATAGGGGTGTATTTCTTGTCTGTAACAGACCCAGTGTATTGTCATTCTTGCACAAACTTTATTAATCGGTGATATTTGAGCTTTACATTTTGCAGTCTAGAGAAGACATTGATTGTAAGCCGTGTAAAACTGCGGGGGTTTTTGTCTGATTAACAGGTGGTTATGAGGCATACAGAGTGAGTGTGCGTTCTCCAGGAGGGGGCTTCATATCCCAGACCCATACCACACACAGAGACCCTGCATCTGCCCTTTATGTGTCCAGAGTAAGTTTGTTTACCTAATTTATTTGCTTACTTTACTGATTAATGTCATAGTTTTATAATCATTTCAATGTGTTAAACACTGTTGCGTTATGTTTTTTTGTGCTTTAGTCATTGCATTATTAGATCAGGTTTACTATTTTGCTGTATATTAGTTATATAAACATCAGACATCAATTTTGTTGTAGGCATTATCATTTTTATATTACATTATAGGTCAAGTATAAAGAAAGTTATTGTACATTAGTTTTGTACAAATACTTGTTTTTTTTTGTTATATATTATAGGTCTCACTCATTTATATTATATTAGAGTTAATGTTTTTATTGATCTACTCTAAGTAAAAAGCTGATCAATTCTGTGATTATGCAGATCTGGTTTACTATGTAATTTCTGGTCAGTAGGTTTATTTACTTATTTTGTTAACAGGAGAACGGGTATCAGCAGAGCTTCAAACGAGGTGGAGGCACAGCAACGCAAAGGAACAGTGGTATGAGCCATTGATCATATACATTGATATTTTATAGAACTATATTAAATACTAATACTTATTTTTAAATAAATGAAGAGTTCAGATGCAAAAGCCTCGAAGTGCCATCTGAAATTTTCTACTAAATTTAGTATTTTTCTCGGGCTCCTATGTTTATGTTCGGTTATTTCACTTTAATGGCAATTAAAAGAACCTATTCATTGCCATTAAAGTGAAATTATTGAACCTACACACAGAAAAATGTTCATCTGAACTCTTCAAATGTTCTTGGTTCAAAACAAGTTAAGATGTGAGGAACGGCTCATAATACATCAAAGTGACATCCTTAACTCTGTGGTCTGTTTTTGTATCTCAACTCTTTAGCCGGTTGGAGTGACTCCTCTCAGGTGAGCAGCCCGGACCGGGAGGGTGCGTATCCCCTCGACTCAGGAATCAGTGACACACTCTCCATCCCGCCAATGGAAGTGCCCATCACGCCCCAGGGCCCGCACACTCTGATGCCCGTACACGTGTACCCGCTCACCCAACTCCGCGTGGCCTTCTCTGCCGCCCGCACGGCAAACTTCGCCCCTGGCACTCTGGACCAACCAATCGCTTTTGACGTGCTGCACACCAACCTCGGTGACATGTTCGACACGACCACCGGCCGCTTCACCTGTCCCGCTGCCGGTGCTTACGTCTTCATCTTCCACATCCTGAAGCTGGCCATCAGCGTACCCCTATACATCAACCTCATGCGCAATGAAGAGGTGATGGTGTCCGCATATGCCAATGACGGCGCTCCGGACCACGAGACGGCCAGCAACCACGCTGTCCTCCAGCTATTCCAGGGCGACCAAGTGTGGCTGCGACTGCACCGTGGCGCCATCTATGGCAGCAGCTGGAAGTACAGCACCTTCTCTGGTTTCCTGCTGTACCAGGACTGAACAGCTATCTCTAAATAGGCACAAAAAGGGAGAAAGGGGCATTTTGGATGTTTTTTGAAAGTTACTCTGCACTTTATTGCGCTTTCGGTTAAGCATGGTGCAATTGCATGTTTGAAAAATCATGTTCAATAGTACAAAGTCAGTGTTAAAGCTAATGTAAGATGTTTGCTGGTGAAAGTTTACAAAGGTTTTCCTGGGTTATTTTATTATTATTATTATTATTATTATTATTATTATTACTATCATTTATCAGTGTATTTAAAAAAAATTCTTTATTTTTTCAGATTTGAGAGTATTTACTGTGTACTTGGATGCACATACTCGTAACCCAAAGTAGCTGCATTTAGTTTGTACTAAATTGAAATCCTAACATTCAGAAGCATCTTCTGGTATTCGTTTAATGGCCTTGTATGCTCATCTGCTCATTTTAAATGAGATTGAGAGATTTTCCAGCCATATAAAAGTTTGCAAAATGGTGCCTTTTTTTTTTGGTGGGTTGCTGAACACATGCATCGCTTTGCAAGAATGGAGGATTTTTTTTTTTTTTTTTTTTTTCTGGTAATACTTGACATGTTGAGCACTTTAAAAAGGGAATTAGTGGCCTTGTTGGGGTTTTGGGGTGTATGTGTGTGAATCTGTGCGTTTGTCTGTGAAAAATACTGTGAGTGATCACTTGAACACTGACTCTGCCGAGAAGGCGTTTAGGCCAAAATTGCTCCCTCTTGTGCCTGAAATAAAAATGTGCAGTTCACATCTGTGATTGTCATTTGTGCATCTAGTAAAGTGAAAATGCTGTTTGCTCAATAAGTTAGCAGCTGGTTGACCGTTTAGGGTAGTATTAATGTAGAAAGTGTAGTGTTTTTAACCTCAATTTAAACCACAGAGTTAGTTTGTCACACATTTAGTCTTCAGTTGATTAGTACTAATTATCTTCACCTGAAGTTGCTGAAAGGGTTTTCTCAAGCTGGCTTTGAGGAACAAAAACATTTTCAGTTAAAATGTGAAAAGAGAATGGGAGGAAAGAAAATTGCTTGCAATATGGTGGTGATACATGTTTTTGTAAAATTCTGGTAAAATTGTTAATTTTGTAATTTTTACATGTATTTAGTCATCATGTACAACAGCTGCATTTAAATGGGTCATTGTTGTAATGCCTGTCCTAGCAAGACACTCCTGGCACTGTTTCAGGCATTTATATTCACAATATGTGTTATTCTACAGACTTTATTTTTAATTACTCCTGAAATTATCATCTTACCTTGTTTGTTTTTTAATTACCCCTATTAGTACTTAAAAAAAAAAAAAAAAAAAAAAAAAAAAAAGGTTTCAATTAATGTACGTTCACAAGCGATCACGTCTTTCCAGTCAGATCAGTAGCCTGATAAAGCAGTTTACATGCAGCGGACCCCCTCATGGCGGTGGCCATTTTGAGATCACATGACCAGCTGAAGACTACTTAATCATTGACATCCGACATGCATCAGATGGAGTGAAACTGAGGTTTGTCTGCATGTTTTGACCCCTACTTGTACACAGATCTACACCGATTGGTCTCAGTCTTATGATTTTTGCAATGTTCATGATTGTCCATAAATGGGGCTTTTATGTATGCATACATTTATCTTCCTTTATTGGCTTTTTTTTTTTTTTTTTAAATAACCGTTCACTTACATTTCCACATGCAGGTTTAGAATTAAATTCTTATTAGTTAAAAATGAAATAAACAGCAAAATATATAATTCCCATCATATCTCAGCTGATTTATTGTAAGTGCATTCTGTGCTTAATTTTTTTTAAATAAATCTAGCATTTTATGATCCTAAATACAAATATATTAACACGTTTTAGCATGTTTTAAATGCAACTTTATTTAAAAATACAAGAGAAGGTCTTCTTTTAAGAGAAGGTCTCTTGCAAATGAAAGAGTAGTGATATTTGTGTCCCCTTGACATGTAAAAAGCTTTTAAATCCCTGTTTTTTTTTCTTTCCGTTTAATCAAGAGGACATTGCGTTGAACGTGTTGTTTTGAGATGAACACAAGAGGCCGCTGCTGCTCTACTCATTGCTGGCTTCAGTACTGAGCTGAATGGAAAAACAGCTAAATTCGTTCAGTAGGACTTCATGCGTTTCCCGTGAGGGCTTAAACTCGGATCACTTAAGCTGACATAAATCCTGCCATGGACTATGAATGTCACAGTGCACAAATGTTTACTTTCCACTGCTCAGCTCTAACAGCCGAGTGTGTTTTTGTTCATTTGCTTTCAGTGAATGCCTTTCTAATCTAAGTGAATGTTATTTCTGTGTGTTCAAGGTTGTGTAGGGTCTGCTAGTAGGCCTACTAATAGCTTTTAAAGGAAGAGTTGACCCCAAAATGAAAATTCTGTCATTTACTCACCCTAAAGCTGTTCCAAACCTGTGTAAGTTTCTTTCATCTGTTGAACACAAAAGATGATATTTTGAAAAATGTTGAATGTAGGCATCAGCTTCCATGGAAGTCAACTGTTTGGTTACTAACATTCTTCAAACTATTTATTACTGTTCATCATGATATCATTACTTGTACCATGCTGACTGTCTCTTTACTATAGTAATATACTGATCTTTGTGGTCATGACCGCTGTATATTGGTCTTTTGCAAACATATGTTTTTCTGTGGAGTGTCTTTTGTCAGCTCAGTTGAGTTGATCTAGAAAGATTCAATCTCACTAGTTCTACATGTTGGAAGCAAATCAAAATTCTGGGAGAGTGAAATTTAACCTCCAGCTGGTCTGTAGGACAAGTCTGTCTGCGGTTGACCTGCCCAGACTTGTTCACATAATACCTCCACTTCTTAAACCTAGTTTTACCCCCCTTTATTAGGTCATGTCCCATGTAAACCCACTGCCGCTTCTTACAAATACACAAATAATCCTCCTGCATTCTGCGAGGTCCCAGGATGACTGTGATGGTCAGCTGTCATCTTGCATGCCATGGTCTGGAGATTTTTTGCTGGATTTTGGAAAAACTGACTGTGCTGTTCATTGTGCCCTTTGAACAAACTGTTCTTTACAAAAGTGTTTGCTTTGCTTTTGGCTTTTAAGGGGAACGCAGTCTTGGAGTGTAAATACTAAGTATAAAATTCCCACTTCTCTTTTCAAGATTAAGCCTGAGGCTTTTCTGATTTTTAGTTCATAACACTGTTGAGGTCATGAGTCATATTCTGAGAAAGTGTCAGTCTGGGAAGACACCGTATTCTGGGGTTATATCCCTGAGATTACTGGCATAACTGAAAGCCAACAATGACTAACAGCGGTTTGTTGGCACAAAGAGAGAGAAAAACAAGTTAACTAGTCGACCACAAGGCTTTCAATTTTTGTTTTTGCAAAAGCACCTCAAAATAATACCTGGAAGGCATTTATCTGTGGAAGACAGTGGCTAAATGGTGTACTCACACAAGCTGTTAAACGTTTTAGACTAAACAGTCGTTTCTTGTTGTCTCCTGCCTTTAAACGTAAAGCTGGTGATTTGTCATCTGCCACAATGTCCTTCCTGAGAGAAACTAGGTGTAGTTTGAGAACAAAAGGGCTGGTGACCGTGTCATTTTTTACATGTATTTAGTCTTGTACAACAGCTGCATTTAAATGGGTCATTGTTGTAATGCCTGTCCTAGCAAGACACTCCTGGCACTGTTTCAGGCATTTACATTGACAATCATGTGCTATTCTACAGACTTTATTTTTAATTACTCCTGAAATTATCATCTTACCTTGTTTGTTTTTTAATTACCCCTATTAGTACTTAAAAAAAATGTTTCAATTAATGTACGTTCACAAGCGATCACGTCTTTCCAGTCAGATCAGTAGCCTGATAAAGCAGTTTACATGCAGCGGACCCCTTCATGGCGGTGGCCATTTTGAGATCACATGACCAGCTGAAGACTACTTAATCTTATTAACTACCATTATTGGACATTTTCACTCATCAAATAAATATTAATATTTATGGCTAAGACCATTTCTTGGTAACTGCTAAATTTTGCAGCATGCTAGCATACACAACTGCTAAATCTACTAGCGCAACATAAATTAGACATTGTACCTTTAATTAAAGTGTGAATTACCATGGTATTTGTTTTGCTTGTTTTTGACTGAAAAATTTTTGTCAGCATTGGTTTTTGCTATTAGGCTAATGCATGCACAGCGTTTGAGTTGCAAAAACTGAAAACTGACTGTTGGTGTCTGCAAAACAGGAAAATGGACATTTGCGTACACTTTAAAAAAAAATACAGTACAATATACTGTAATAATTTTAAGGAATTTTCCGTATTTGATTTTTACAGGTGTTTTTCCGTATTTTTGAATTATGCTTTGCATTGTGGGAACAAGAAGCTCGGTCGACTATCAGCGCGAAAACAGTGCTAGAGTAGGCGCCATTATTCACGGAGATAGTCTCGCTCAAATTTTCATTTTAAAGTCGGATTTCGGGTTTGGGGAACCGTTCTTACATTAGTGGTGGGCAGAGCGATGCTTCATGAAACACTAACACTGACACAGTCGAAGCAAATGTGCCCAAGTTGCTTGAAGTCCAGTGTTAAGTTTCCACAGTCTGTGATGATTTGGGGTGCAATGTCATCTGCTGGTGTTGGTCCATTGTGTTTTTTGAAAACCAAAGTCATTGCACCCGTTTACCAAGAAATTTTGGAGCACTTCATGCTTCCTTCTGCTGACCAGCTTTTTAAAGATGCTGATTTCATTTTCCAGCAGGATTTGGCACCTGTCCACACTGCCAAAAGCACCAAAAGTTGGTTAAATGACCATGGTGTTGGTGTGCTTGACTGGCCAGCAAACTCACCAGACCTGAACCTCATAGAGAATCTATGGGGTATTGTCAAGAGGAAAATGAGAAACAAGAGACCAAAAAATGCAGATGAGCTGAAGGCCACTGTCAAAGAAACCTGGGCTTCCATACCACCTCAACAGTGCCACAAACTGATCACCTCCATGCCACGCCGAATTGAGGCAGTAATTAAAGCAAAAGGAGCCCCTACCAAGTATTGAGTACATATACAGTAAATGAACATACTTTCCAGAAGGCCAACAATTCACTAAAAATGTTTTTTTTTTTTGGTCTTATGAAGTATTCTAATTTGTTGAGATAGTGAATTGGTGGGTTTTTGTTAAATGTGAGCCAAAATCATCACAATTAAAAGAACCAAAGACTTAAACTACTTCAGTCTGTGTGCACTGAATTTATTTAATACACGAGTTTCACAATTTGAGTTGAATTACTGAAATAAATGAACTTTTCCAGACATTCTAATTCATTGAGATGCACCTGTATATGCTGTGCGCGTAATTTCACTATGTAGGTTGGGGGAGTGGTTAGTGTGCTCGATAGCAGGGCTGGATTGGTTATCGGGCATATCGGACATTTTCTCGGTGGGCCGACGCACTTAATGGGCCGACAGGAGGAGTTTTTTTTTTTTTTTTTTTTAATTATTATTATTATTATTATTATTTATTTTATTTTATTTTATTTATTTTTTATTTTTTGCTAAGGACCATCACGCAAGGACAGCGAGCAGCCAGTGGCCCATTGGTTTGTCTCCTGTATTGACAGACAGCGTAAACCACCCAATCACAATGCGCTATAGACGGAGCGATGAAGTATTTTGCTCCGTCTATATAAAGATCGCTTCACCCCAACTTCTTCCTCGTCGGCTTTTCCCACGTTTCACAGCAGCTTTATCAAGAACAGGCTTGCTCTGTGGTGAGTGATGCGGGCCAAAGAGCCAGGCAGGAGGAGGACAGGAGAGCAGTTGAATCGGTAAAGTGCTTGATAGGGACTCTCTACGGAGGCAGGCATCTAACCTATCCTAATGTGTGCGCGCGCCACTAGTGTAGAATACCCAAACACTTTTTAATAAAACGTAAAGTTGTCCCCTGCGACTTTTTTTGTCAAGTGTGTTCATAGAGGTTTCCATGTGCCAATGCGAATAAATCTATATTTAAAAAAAAAAAAAAGACACGATATTGTCGGACCTGATGTTTTATTCTTATCAGGGCTGGACTGGGCCAAAAAATCGGCCCTGGCATTTTTGGTCCAGGCGGCACACCACCACTTCTATGTATATATATATATATATATATATATATATATATATGATATACACTACAGTCAAAGGTTTTTGAACAGTAAGTTCAAAGTTTTTTTTACTGTTTTTTTTTTTTAAATAATTCTCTTCTGCTCACCAAGCCTGCATTTATTTGATCCTAAATACAGCAAAAGCAGTAATATTGTGAAATATTTTTACTATTTAAAATAACTGTTTTCTATTTGAATATATTTAAAATGTAATTTATTCCTGTGATTTCAAAGCTGAATTTTCATAATCGTTACTCCAGTCACATGATCCTTCGGAAATCATTCTAATATTCCGATTTGGTGCTCAAAAAACATTTATTATTATTATTATTATTATTATTATTATGTTGAAGAGAGCTGAGTAGAATTTTTTTCAGGTTTCTTTGATGAATAGAAAGTTCTGAAGAACAGCATTTATCTGAAATCAAAATATTTTGTAACATTATAAATGTCTTTATCATCATTTTTGATCAATTTAAAGCATCCTTGCTAAATAAAAGTATTAATTTCTTTAATTTAAATAAACAACAACAACAACAACAAAAAAAATAAATAAAATAAAAATACAATTATACTGACTCCAAGCTTTTGAATGGTGTAGTGTATAATGTTACAAAAGCTTTTTATTTCAGATAAACGCTGATCTTTGG
Source organism: Spinibarbus caldwelli (assembly GCA_039654775.1). Taxonomy (NCBI): domain Eukaryota; kingdom Metazoa; phylum Chordata; class Actinopteri; order Cypriniformes; family Cyprinidae; genus Spinibarbus; species Spinibarbus caldwelli. Next base: position 12,610,498 of record CM077228.1, on the reverse strand, counting down.
ATATTTCTATTCATCAAAGAATCCAGGAAAAAAAATCAACTGTTTTAAATATTGATAATAATAATAATATGTTAAAATGTTTCTTGAACAGCAAATCAGCATATTAGAATGATTTCTGAAGGATCATGTGACACTGAAGACTGGAGTAATGATTGCTGAAAATTCATCTTTGATCACAGCAATAAATTACATTTGAACATATATTCAAATAGAAAGCAGTTATTTTAAATAGTAAAAATATTTCACAATATACTGCTTTTGCTGTATTTAGGATCAAATAAATGCAGGCTTGGTGAGCAGAAGATAATTCTTTAAAAAAAACATTCAAAATCTTAAGCTACTGTTCAAAAACTCTTGACTGGTAGTATGTAGCCTATCATTGCATCTAGTTGTTTTGGATAAGAATAAAACGTCAGGTCCGACAATATCGTGTCTTTTTTTTTTTTTAAATATAGATTTATTCGCATTGGCACATGGAAACCTCTATGAACACACTTGACTTGACAAAAAAAAAAAAATCGCAGGGGACAACTTTACGTTTTATTAAAAAGTGTTTGGGTATTCTACACTCGTGGCGCGCGCACACATTAGGATAGGTTAGATGCCTGCCTCCGTAGAGAGTCCCTATCAAGCACTTTACCGATTCAGCTGCTCTCCTGTCCTCCTCCTGCCTGGCTCTTTGGCCCGCATCACTCACCACAGAGCAAGCCTGTTCTTGATAAAGCTGCTGTGAAACGTGGGAAAAGCCGACGAGGAAGAAGTTGGGGTGAAGCGATCTTTATATAGACGGAGCAAAATACTTCATCGCTCCGTCTATAGCGCGTTGTGATTGGGTGGTTTACGCTGTCTGTCAACACAGGAGACAAACCAATGGGCCACTGGCTGCTCGCTGTCCTTGCGTGATGGTCCTTAGCAAAAATAAAAAAAAATATATATATTAATAAATAAAAAAATAACATTCTGTCGGCTCCTTAAGTGCGTCGGCCCCCCGAGAAAATGCCCGGTATGCTCAAATACCAATCCAGCCCTGGTCGGCTGCCAAACGAGGTAGGTTTAGACTTTTTATTGTCTTGTTTTTGTTAAACACACACACACACACACACACACACACGCGCGCGCGCACGCGAGAGGTTAACCTTACTGGCACGCTGTCTGTGAATGCGTGCACGCGCAGAGAATGCCGCTTTAGCCAGGAGCGCATCGAGTTCTCTCGCGCACTTACACGGACAAAAGCACACACAATTATGTCAAAATGACCATATTTGCGAGTGACAGTCTGAAATAAGTTAAAAAGTCTTAACTGATGTAAAGAGTTGGGATGTGTCAGATGTGAGTCATGTTTTAAAGGGACAGCAGTTCATGACATTCATAGTGTTTCTTTTGTTTTCTTTTCTAATGACAGGTCGTAATTGCTGCTGTACTGTACACCCCAAGCACCCCCTGCATTCTTATCATGGGTTTGCATTCTGTTTTATTTATTAACAGTTTTTATTTATCATTAGGGATGTTCAATATTGACAAAAAATTAGTCATTAAGTCGTTTATTCAGTGATTGAAGTTGTTGGTGTCCGAATGATTTAATCAATTTTTGGAGTGGTTTTCTGAATTTACAATGTATTTTTTATAATTTCTTATTTGTTTATTGTTATTGGTGATTCCAGATTGCTGTCATTCAATAAGTTGTCAATTCCTCCCCTGTTGTGGCTGAGCTACACATTCTCTTCGTATTATTTTAAACACAAAACATCCAGAGGAGATGGCACCTACGCTGGAATTCATACAAATGTTAGAACACATGTAATGAAACTGTGTATATAGCATTTTGTTGTGTTGCTGTTTAATTGAAAATAATCAAAGGGTTAATTCACCCAAAAATGAAAATTGATGAACGAAGGTCTTATGGGTTTGGAACGACATGATGGTGAGTAATTAATGACTGAATTTTAATTTTTGGGTGAACTATCCATTTAAGTGTATCGTAAAATATTGTTGACAAGGTCATATAACAGATGCAATTGGAGACCACTGGAAATGTAAGTTTATCATTTTATAAACAATGTTTCGTCCCCTTGGAATTATAAGGTTCTATCTGACATTTTTTGTCAAAATTGAGTTATTCGCATATTCTTATTCTGTGACTACCTATTTACATTATGTGATAGATTTTTTAATGTTGTGTACATTTTGGAACTTTTTATTTAAAAAACAGAAAGGTTCTATCTACACAGTCGAATGGAATGCAAAAACTTTGAAGCTCAATATCTCAAAACTTCTCGGAATGCAGATAGAACCTTATAATTCCAAGGGGACGGTTTGAACTGGAAAGTACCTGTATTTGTAATAGCAGTTGATAATTCAGTCTCAGCCTGTTCTGCATGTTACTCTGTACTTCAGTTTCATTCATTTCATTTCTTGTCATTTCCAGTCTTCCTGCGAAGAAATCCTGAACAAGGGTCAAAGGTTCAGATGAAGGGAACCAAAGGGTACGCTTTCAAGACTCATGTATGAACAACTCAGTTTCCTTAAACTGGCACATGGCAAGAGATACTAAAAGCACACAAACAATTGGAGACCTGCTCTTAATTCAGACTGTATAGTTCTAGTTTCACACTGAAATGTCAGGCATGAATGCATGAATCATTGTTCCATATTTCCAAATACTGTACAAGAACATATTTTTGCAGAACCATGTCAATTGTAGATACAGATAATTTAGCATGAATCAGAGGTTAGTAATCTAACTTAAAGGGTTAGTTAACCCAAAATATTATGTGAAAAATCTTGTTCCAATCCTGTTAGACTTTTGTTCATTTTTGGAACACTAATGAAGATGCTTTTTAATTAAATCTGACAGCTGTACATTATTGGACCTTAAATTGATAGTTGCATAGGCTGTCAATGGAGGGACAGAAATCACAGATATTTCATTAAAAATACTTTTCATTTGTGTTTCAAAGATGAATGAAAATCTTATGGATTTGGAACAGTATGAGGGTGAGTAACTGATGACAGAATTCACATTTTTGGGGGAACTGTCTTTTTAAATAATGAGTTCTCCTGTAGGAAAATGCCCAGCAGGCACCAGACGTCTATGTAACGTCAGGTTGACGTTGGACATGACGTCGGACAGACGTTGCATTTTGGTTGAAAATGAAAATTGGGTTGGCGTCAATATTTGATGTCAATTTGACGTTGACTTAACGTTGTCGTTGCACAACCTAAAAACAACTAAATCTCAACGTCAGCTGACGTCGGTATTGGACATCAATTTAACATTGACATAAGACGTTGAATTTATGTTGAATTTTGGTCACCCGACGTCGCAACCAAAATTTAACCAAATATCAACGTCTTATGACGTTGTGTGCCTGTTTTGTGCCTGCTGGGTGGTGTCAACACTGGAACATTTCACTTGACTGTTGACTATAAGTCTGTAGCAATTGTTATTAATGACAGCCCTGTCTTTGTATTCCTTTTTTCCCATGTATTTGAAAATGTTTTGAATCTTGACTGTTTCACAGTAAAGTTTATCTTTGTAACCACTATTTGGTGCAACACCAATATTGTACAATGTTTTCTTTTTTCTGCCTTTTGCTGTTTAAAACTAAAACGTGCTCCACAATACAAGCATTTTCAATGGTGCTTTACACATTGTTAAATTGTCATAATATTTTTGTCTTCACCTGTTTAAGGCAAACAAAAGCCACTGAAGGAACTTTTAATCATGTTTACATGAAGTAAAAATAAACCATGTTCAATTTATATTTATTTTGCTGGATTTATTTGCTGCTAAAGATAGGCCTATGCTATAATTTTGTAGAAATTTCTGCATAACGGATTGTCCGTTTATGGTACAGAAGGTAATGTAAATCTACAAATTTTTCCGTTTTAATGTTGAAGGAAATGCCCGTAAATTTAACAGAAAATGTCCTGGTAATTTTCTGCCAGCATATTCTCCGTTTTTTTTACAGATTTATTTTTACAGTGTATTTTCACCCTGATCTGAGTTTGGTGCCACAGTTTTGCATTTAAGTCCTGAACACTGTGCCCACAGTCTTGCCAAAACTGTGGTGGTGTTTTACATATGTTTCCTATCATAACGTCTCTTTGTGGCTTGCTTCTGTGCAATAAGGAGCAAGAAAAGGGATATTTTAGAATTATATTCCATGAAAAGCACTTACGACAACTGATATGTTTGTGTTGTGGGTTGGACTGGCGACAGACTTGAGATGTTATATTGTTGTATAAATGCTCACTGTGGTTGATACATTAAGATTACTGGATCTCCTATTGTCAGCATTTAGAGTTAGTTCATGTTGGCTTTTATCATTGTGTCATTGTGTATTTACTTCTCTTTTTTCATTACTTTGAGCACTGACATTCTCTGTGTGCAAAATAGTTCAGGATAAATTCCCAGAATAACATAGCAGGAAATCCCCTTTCAGAGGTCCAGTGTAACACATTTTCAGGGTGTCTTGCATTGTTGCAATCTGCAGTGCATGATGGGACTGGGTAAATATCCTATTTTCCGCCCAGGAAATAAACTCTGTAAGCCACAATAGGGTTGCGATAAGATTTGCGTCCGATTCTGCCAGTCCTGCACCGTTGTTTTAATCTCTCTGATAACCATCTTCTCATAACAACTAGTAAACTGAAAACAACTGGATTGCTAGTTTACAGAGATCTGCAGAAATATATTGCAGAGGCTCATGCAGAATGTAACAGAGGCCCAAACACCCAAAGGAGTGAATGTTTTCTCACACCCGTGTCAGAATTCAGAGGTTTCACACAAAAGAACGGCTGTGCGACTTGCGCTTACACCTCTATGAGGAGGTCCAGGTGTGTGATTTTAACCTGAAGCTGCACCCCGTCATTTCTTCCCGTCCATGTGATCTCACTCCTTCATGTTGAAGGTATATTTTTCCTAAACCTACTCCTGTCATTTAACACTCCTCCCCCACTCAGTGTCAACATGCCAGTGGCCCTGCAGTTAGTTTAGTCTTGTGCTATGTTTGGAAAAGCATATTCTTACTTTTGTGGCAATATATAGAATTTATAATGCACAAAGTATGCAAGTTTTCTGTATGCAGTATGGATGAGCTACTACATATACTTCAAGATATGAAATACTTAAAAGTGTGCTATGCTTATATTCAGCTTGCACATTTAATTTATGCAAAAGTCGTGGATATTGCAAAAATAATCTGCAAATAAACCAGCATTTCAAAAAAATCCTCACTTCAAGGCAAACTGATGCAAAATGGAAAATAAATGACTTTTTAGAGTGTTGAGTATTTTTGGAAATTTAATTCACTTTCTTTATTCTTTTATTTTAAAAGGGACAATGTATATTAATTAACATGAGCACTTAAGTTCACCATGTAAATGTGCCAGATTTTGCCATACATCTATCTAGCATTTGTATGCAAAATTTGCATTTGCATTAAAAATGTGAATGGAAACCTGACTTATGCTTTCCTATTTGCTATATTCTTAATAGCATACTAGTATATATATAAAAAAACCCTACAGTGTATAGTATGTACTGTGTGACCAGTATGCATGAAATAAATTTTCTGTATGTGTGGATTACCCAGATGATCACATTTGCTAAAATGTGCATCTGGTTCCAATGTAGTGTACTTGCATGCCTATTTTTATCCCCATCCATCCAGCATTTTTTATGCAGCATCCCAATTTGCATAAAAATATGTGAATGGAAACCCAGCTAATGCTATGCGCTTGACTTGTCCTTTTGTTTTGGTTTGTTCAGAATAGCATACTATTCTTACTACTCCTACAGTGTATAGTGTGTATTGTGTACACAGTATCCAAATTTTATATATACCCAGATGACCACATTTGCTTAAATATATAGTATGCAGCAGAACAGACTGTACTGAATACTAGATATTTCAGGTAAGGAGGTATGACAACAATAGTAGACGGTATCCATTTTATACTAGCATGCAGTGAGGAGTAAATGAATATTCCATTCCGAACATAACAACACTCCCTTTCACACAATGATCTTTTTTAGCCTCCACAGACTTAAGTCAATCTCTGCCATTATAATGTTTCTCCCTTGATGTAGTGTGATTGTGTTGTAATTTGGAAATGCTGCGTTATGGTTTAAATCTGATTTATGTTCATGTTAATGAGTCGTTGAAAACATGAGTCGCTTTCAGAACGTGAGTTCTGTGAATCTTAAAGTCCTTAAATTACTGTTAGCCACTGTCAGCAATGTTGCCGTGAACTAATCTTGCCATATTTCTGGAAGTGACAGCATGTTATGCAGATTTTTGGAAATTGAATCCATTTCTATCCAGCATTTGTATACGAACAAACCAAGAAAGCTAACCAGTCTCCTGATGTTAAAAAGGAGCTAATCAACTACATGTTTACATAAACACAAACACAAATGAATCCCGTTCTGGCTAACACCACTAACGCTGTGGTAGTTTTTTCCAGGTTGCTTTGTTTGCCATTGTAGGCCTCCATTTCTTATTCTTTGTTGAAGTGTCGCTCCGTCTTCCTCTCCTTCTTGTTCTCTTTCATCATTATTTGCTGCAGTAGAAGGATAATTATAGCTTTCGGGAAATGATGCCTCCGTAAAGGCCCCTTTGGGAAAGAATCAGGCTGTAAAACGCTTCTTTGCCCGCTGTGTATAACAGCGCTATGCTGTGTGGAGAAAGTGCGAGGTAAACAAGTTCTTTCAGCTTTCTCTGCCTATCACAATCTGAATGGTGAGATGTTTCCATGTTCTCCATTTTTCTCTCCAATACGTTCAGTGTGGAATAGACTCCATATTCAGTGAAAAGTTCATCTCAGCCTAACAGCCTTATGTAATGTGAAATTTGCTTTTTCTTGATCTTAAATTAGTCTGTCCCTGAGTGTTATGTAATGCAAGGGACGAGGCGTTGCTTGAGTCCTTTTGGGATTTATGTAGCCGTGGGGGTGTGTATGGAGATGTATGCGTGAGAGTTTCAGAACCACAGTTCTGGGCTGGACTGGTTCACATTAGAGATGTTTATCGCGTGTAAATTATCCAGAACTGATGTTAATCAACAAATGCACATGCACACAAAGCCTCTGAGCTCATCTCTTACTCAGGGGTCTGGCACAATCCGCAATGCATCACGCAGAAATTTACAGGAATATTTTGGCGCTGTCGAAACCACCTGAAAAACAACTGCACATTCCATTTCATTGTGTTTGTGCCTGTATCATACTGACATGGCTGCTGCATTGCATGTTGTTTTAGCTATTTAAGTTTCTCTTTTTGCTTCAATACGAATCACATTTCACCTCAGGATTGTGTATACTCTGACAATTACAGTCTGTAAATTTGCTGTTTGAGTAACAGATACCTTCGTGCTTCTATAATATGCAGCCACTCAACACACGTAATGTAACACAAAGCTTTGTTTTTTGAGTCAGCGCAGATGGGCCAATTGTTGATATAAACACTTAAAATTCAGGTAAAAGAAGCAGTAAGCAGAATGCAAGGAATGCAGATACACTGACTTTAAATAGACCTGCCTTTTTTGATTAAAATTAAAAGCATATATGTGTAATGATGATATTCCACTCAGAGTTAGAACTGTCATGAAAGTTAATATTTTTATAATATTAACTTTAATATTTTATTTAGTCATGGTATTATGCTTGGCTCTAAATTATTATTATTATCCTTAGAAATGGCCTTTTGTGAGCCAATCTCTTTAAAATATTTAAGCACATTAATCACAAATATTAATGACAAAAGTACTGTTTATATATAACAGAATATGAAATAAACATATTGTTCTATATATATATATATATATATATATATATATATATATATATATATATATATATATATATATATATAACAGTAAACAAGAAGTAAATATTTGGTAAATTTGACTTAATTTAGACATAATATTGCTAGGCATAAAATAATATTTAGGCAATGTCACAAAAGTATCGTTGCTCTAAATTTTTAAATATTGCGTGCTTTTATACAACAGTCCAGTAAACAAGTAGAATAAATATTCAGTAACTGTTACTTATTTTAGATACAATATTGCCAGGTATTGTAGTGTTTTTTTCCCCTGAATGAATCAGTGTTTTTGAACAAATCAGTTGAATGAGTGAATCAGTGACTCACTCATAAAGATCATTACTTGTTTTGTTCCCGAATGAAAAAATGTGTTTGGACGATTCGGTTGAGTGACTCACACGTTTCCTTCTTGATGCATCAGTGGTTCTAAATGAATCAGTTAAGTGATTCAATGACTCACTTCGAATGAATCAATAGATTTAAACGAATCGGTTCAGAAAAAGACTCACTCAAAAAGTCCTCCAGACTGCCAGTGTACTGTGTTAGGAACGTGCAAACGCAAACAAACTAAGTGCTACAAGCAGAAAAGTCATAGCACCTGAGCCAATCAAATTCGAGGGGCTTTTTTGTGAGTTAGTTAACTATTTGTTGTTGACATAAATGTTTTTGTTGCTACTAATGTTTAGTTTAGCTCATCACCTTGTGTTTTTGTAGCAGCACGCAGTCTGCAGGTGTTAATGGTCTTCTTCACTCGTCCATCTCTGAGGGATAGAGGCCTTGTTTCAGACGTACACACCAGTCCTCTATGGGATTGCATCAAAGGCATCTATGAAGAGGTATTTCCAGTTTTGTGCCAAATACCTTGTTGAAATGAACACACTGAAATCTGAGAAAGGAGAAAAAGAGGTATGTACTGCAAACAATACAATGGAAAGAGGTGTGAGTGTGTCCTCATGTGGCCCAGTATAGTTTCTTGTCAGCTTGTTTTTATGTACATCAATCAACATATTCAGTGCTGTTAATCTAGGCTGGACTAAACTGGAGCGAAACCATATGAGCATGTAAGCAAGCTAGAATGAAACCCACATATTTAGGATTTGAGGGACCAAGAAATCATGATGGAATGTCCATATCCGTTGACCACTAATTAGATTTTTTGGGGTATTATCCCCTGGATGTATGTGGTCATTATTATGGCCCTGCTGAAAATAAATTAACAGCTGTTATGTATCAATCAAAGGAATTTGATTTGAGTTTTATTATTTGTTATTTTTTACTTCTTTGCATCAAATGCACAGAATTATCAATTAGCATACGCCTTTACGTTGATTTAAGTTACGCATTTTTTCATTAAGCAGTGATTAAATGATATTTTCCTCACTGATACTGATTATTTGAAATACTTAATCATATTAATGCTGATATTTGCTTGTAATATGTTGTGAAATTTGCTTATGCAAACAAATATAGTGCTTATGCAAACAAATATACATAAGTGTTTGTGTATGTGCTATTTTGTGATACAAATATGTGAGTGACTCACTGTTTTGTTTAATTGGAAGAATTTAGATGTTGTTTATTAATTTCGTTAAATTGATTTGTTTATTAAAAGGTCTACATCCGCCACGTGACTCTTGTAGTTGGAAAGGAACTGGAAGAATTCTTAATTTAGCTGCTTGAACTAAATTCTTTTCTGAAAACAGGCACATGTTTTGAGGGATGAATAGGAATAGTGTGGACCTTTTTGATGATTTGATGATCAACAAAATTCTGCAAGTTTCAGCTGTTGGTTCCAGTTTGGGTTTGTTCATCCTTTTATGACTCATGTCTTGCCATTTGAGGACCGTCACTCCATCCGGAGATTTTCTCTTTCCCGTTAGTCATTTTGGGCAGAGAGCATGACCCGTTGGAACTGGCAGTGAATTTGTCTGTTTCATCCAGTTGGCCATGCGGAGAGAAATATGAGCTCCTGCTAAGAACATGAGCAAATTTGTTTAATTTGTGTTAACCTCGAAAACAAGACAACTGAGAATGGCTGTTTTTATTTTGATTTTATTATCGAATCAGTTGCTGGAGGTTTTTGTAGGACCAGTGAAAAATGACCAACATATGATATTAATTGTGACTTTCGTGTCCCATGTCATAGCAGCATTATATTCGGCACACCAGGTGCAGGAAGACAGACAAAGAAAGGAAGAATAAAAAAGGACAGTTGTCATTTATATGAGTTTGAGATGTTTGTATAGGCCTTTGTAAGTGATGTAAACCATTCCCCGGTTATTAACTGTACCACCCATCTCCACCCTTACCGCAGCCATTCATTTCTTCTGCGGTTCACACAAGGATTGTACATCACTATGGTGACTGAAGCTTTAAATCTGTTGTGTAAGAGCTGGTTGCTGAACTGTATATATTATGCATTTTTATTTTATTATTAGTGCACCCATACAAAAGTTTTGAACATTTAAAAAAAATCTATTTATTTAATAAATTTATTACAATAATTAAATAATATACACAAATATACATACAAAGAGTTGCATAAAATAAATATAGCTTGTAGACCAGTATGTGCATGCATGTCTGTATTTGTGATAATTGTTTTGGGGCCTGTTCAGGGAGAGGCTTTAGACCATCTAAGTGTTGTAGCAATAAAGCCTGGAAGTGATGTTTTCCTGGAAGCGTCTGGGGCTAAGTGGGCATGTCGGTGTTCCAGCAGCTCTGCTCGCTTGCATGTGAGGATGTGTTTATGCTTTTTTGTCTCAGTGCTGATTCACTTACATTTATTTTCCCTGCGTTTTGGAGCAGTCCTGACAGGTGTGTTCATGGCATGTCTGAGTGCTGACGCACAGCAGAAGGGTGTCGCGTTTGAGTCGGATCCAGCACTTTGTATCCAGCAGTTCTGTCTAGCAGCAATAACCACTGGCTTACAAAGCTGTAAGCTTGAGAGAAGGCCAGTTCTTGTTATCATACTTAACCAGTCTAACCATACTCTCACAAACTACTCACACCCATATGCACAGGAATTATTTATTACAAGTGTGCATAGTTGCCTCATTGCACATTGTGAAATGTCATATGTCATAAAAAACTAAAAATCTCCAGACTTGAATCTTTGTGCTGCCGAGTTGAACAATTACGAACGCGCCTGCCAGAAGTATTTATAAGGATATTTTTACTGGTTTCGTGCTGAATGTGTTTTTCCACATAAATTACACTTTTTAATTGCCCCCTGCTTGGACAAAGCATTTCTCTTAAGTGCTGTGAAATGGTAATAAACCAGATAGCCAATCCATTGTGGGATTGAGTCTCTGCATTATTAGCATTGCAGAAGGTCGAATGTCATCTTACAGGGCGCTGTGAGCCTTACGGGCCTCAATGAGAACCTCTGTTCAGTTGAGACTTTGGCAGTCTTGGACCACTGACCTCAAGCTTATTTAAAGTCAGGGAGATGCATTCAAAAAACAGCTGTGGTGCAAGAACCAAAAGAGGGCAAAAGGAAAGGAGAAAGCTTTGAAACCACATGCATATTTTTGCCAAGAATTTAGCCAAAAGAAGGTGTCTCAGGGGCCATTTACACAGATTTTGCAGTGAAAAATGTGAGACGCTTACAGTTTAATTGTTAATTTGAGCACTATGTTTCTAAAATGCTGGGTAGTGCAAGATGCTGTAAAAAAGGCATGTGTCTAGCAGTGCAGTGGTATACAAAAACACATTCTGTGTGAAAGGCGTCTTAGAAGTTTAAGGCAGTATTGCATGTATACTTTGCAGAGAAAGAATGCATTGCAACCAAGAGACAGACAATCCGAGAATGTATTGCAACCAGCTCTGTGAAAAAAATGCCCCTATATATATATATATATATATATATATATATATATATATATATATATATATATATATATATATATATATACATACATACATATACGATGCGCTCCACACAATAACTGTGACCAACATGAGCTAGAGAAAGCATTTATTTCACAATGAAAGATGAAAAGGATAAACAATGCAGATTTATTTTCACAGCCGGCTTTGCTCATATTTACCAAGGGTGCCAATATTAGTGGAGGGCACTGTATATATTCAAAAATAGTTACATCTAATTAAAGTTATTTCTGTGTGAAATGTATTTTAAATGATTGCAAGAGTATCACACTGTTAGCTTAGCAGCGTGCTAACATGCTAACTCTACTAAATAGTGTTTTCTGTGTGCTATTTGCACTATTTGCTGCCTATGTAGAATGTTCCATATTAGTTAAGACCCATCAATAGCAAACCTCGTTATAAGCAGAGATTTGTAACTTGTGTGCCTTTTCAAGAGTTGGAAATATTGTAATTACGAGTTTCGAGTGCATAAGTGACCAAGCACAGTCATATTTGTGGGTCGGAAACTAGGAGTTGTAGATTATACGTTGACGAGTTGTGACGTTGGAAGAAGCATGTTGATTTGAAGCATTGCAAAAATCCTGATCTGTAGCCAATATCATGTATCTGTTGTCTAAATGTAGAGATCAGTGAGCAAAAAGCCATTTTGTAATGAATTATAATGAATGATTTTGCAAATTATTTCAATTTTACATGCTGTATTTCGAACAGTTAAAGATGTGAAGTATGGAACAGCTAATTGTTGTGTAAGTGTAAAGTTAATGATTTAACTTTCATGGTTAGGGTTATGGTTATGTAACACAGTAATGAATATTTTTCATCATTTTGAATACAGTGGTTATTTAGGTTTATTGTTCACAATATAATTATTTTTTTGTTCTTTAGGCTACGTTCATGTTATGTTTCTGACTTCAATGCAAGACATGTTGTAATAATAAATTCAGGACTTGCGAGTTTCTGAGGCAGTGCTTGCAACAAATTAAAACTGAAGCCCAATGGAATGGAGCTATGTATGTGTGCAGTATGTTAGCGGAGCTCTCGGAAGAACAGCTGCTTATTCCAGCTGTCTGTCACACATGTGAAATGACTCACAGACTCAGGGGTGGATATTTTCATCTTCAAAATACCTTAAGAATCTTCCCACATACACATCACCACCACTTTAAACAGCAACCAGCCCACAATGGAGGAAGGCCGGTGTGTTTAGCAGTACTCTGAAACTTTACATTTTTCATCATCTGTCAGGCCTGTTTTGGTAACAAATAAAAGTCCCTGATTCAGCAGGTATAACACCCTCAAAATACCCGTAGAAAAAAACACATAGCTTCCTGTATTTTTTTCCTTCCTCAGTGTTTATATTCTGCAGAACTCTGTTTAGGCTACGCAAACGCATTATCGTCTCTGTTCTTCCCTCGGGTTGTGATATACAAGCATGGACAGGGCCGCCACACCCCACAGTATTCAGGTAGCACAAGAAACGCAGGCCGCTCAGCTAGCAATTATCTGATAATGTTTTTAGGCAGCTTTTTGAATGTCAAAATAAAAAATAAAAAATGCAAAATGCGTCACACAACAGATGTGTCCTCACATAGTGGTGTTTGCCCCTGGGGGCTTGTTTTTGAGAAAGATCTGTTGTCCTGATGGCACTGCTTATCGAATGGCATGCATGTGCCTGTACATGAGAAATGAAGAAAAACTAAAACCCAGAAAAACAATCTTGTTGAAATAAACATCCTAAACCCGGTTCTAGCTGGTTTGTCAACTTGTTTTAGAGAGGTTTTAGGCAATTTTAAAGGGATAGTTCACCCAAAAATGAAAATTCTGTCATTAAGTACTCTCCCTCATGTCGTTCCAAACCCGTAAGACCTTCGTTCATCTTCAGAACACAAATTAAGACACGGAAGTGTCTTTGCACAAAGTATTCTCATAGCTTCATAACATAACTTTCTGGGCCTTGAACGTGTTAGTACCCTTGCAGTCTATGCAGGGACAGAAAGCTCTCGGATTTCATCAAAAATATCTTAATTTGTGTTCTGAAGATGAACGAAGGTCTTATGGGTTTGGAACGACATGAGGGTGAGTAATTAATGACAGAATTTTCATTTTTGGGTGAACTATCCCTTTAAGATATTTAGACCATCTTGAACCAGATAAGACCAACAAACTTGATGGTTTAGGCTGGTTTAAGCATGTTTTCTTCAGCAGGGATGAGCCTTCGAAGTGCTCAGTATGGGTCATATGTGACTAATGCACCAATGCACCAAAAAATCAACTGCGTTTTCTACTTTGTGACGAGGCCTGTGTGGGCTCGGTAATTGAAAGTTTTTCGCCACTTTTTGCCTCTAATGGAGATGTTATTGGTATGTTGTTTACTCTGCAGAGTCGTACAGAGCCATACGAGTGGGTGTGTTTGGAACAGGGTTGTGGTTGAAGCCCTCAAGCTGTTTTTCATCTCTGCATTACAAGTCTTGGCCTACAGTAAATGCAAACAGAGATGATAATATCAGCCATAAAAACAAACTTTGCATTTGCGCTAGTTAGCTAACACACGGGTTTGGGATGACAAGGAAAGATAATAAATGTCGGTTCATGTGCATGTTCACTCCCCTAGATCTCAGGTTTCTCAGTTTGTTGTTATGCTAAGGCTAAGGTTCATGTTTCTGCACGTAAATGTGAGTTGTAAAGACAAACAAGGATATGAAAGTATCTGCGCTACGTCTTAGTTCCTGTTACAAACTTGCATGAAGTTTTCCATACTCTTTTGTCACGTTTTTGTACATTTCTGAAGATTTTGACAGTTAAAGAAGAACTAACATGATTAGCTGTTAGCTCTTAGCTTTCTGCCTCTTTTTTTCTCGTTTCTTGAATAACTCCTGATTCCAAATGCTAACATGATGATAACATGATGTTTTAGTCTCAGTTTTTTGCACGTGTCATGAGTCACAACATGATTTTGATGGGAAGTGTCTCACGTGCCTACATATTTTTCTGAGTGCCAGCTGTGCCTGGTTATCAGACGGCTGTTTGTGTGTGTGAATGTACTATTTGGAGGTGGGTATTTGGCTGCTGGTATAACCAGGCTATTGAGAGATGCACTCAAACAGAAGGCCCTGTGGGGGCCATGAGAAAAGGCAAGCATTGTGACTACAGATGTGTGTGTGCAGCTGCCTGTGTGTGTGTGTGCTGGGGGCCGTGGCGTGGACTACGCAAATGTGGGGGCTGTAAAAGGAAGGGGGAGGGTGTTTTTGAGTCACAGACAGTCATTGTTGTTGTCTGCTGTGCTGGTCAATGAAGACTGTAACCCTGTTCTTTTGAGAGGGTCTTTTCATGTCTCTTGGCTCAAGGCTTGCGAGAGTTGAGAGCTGGCTTTTGGGCAGCGAAGAATGATGTGACACAGCCATGGTTTCTCCTGCCACTGGCTGAAGAAAGGGTGCTTTCAAATGGCAGGGCACGAGATCTCTTTTGAGGACGATGACAAAGACCATCAGCCGCCGCTCTTGAAAATGTTTATAGCTCAGACAGAATCCACCCTGCTGAAAAAAAACATTAGAAACAAGCCTAAGCTGGTTTGTTAGTTGATGTACTAGTTCGTTGATGTGCCCTTTAAATAATATGCTCTCATATTGGTCCTGTGCTTTTATATCTGCAATTTTTCACACATTTTTATTTAAGCTTAGACTTTTACCCAGTATTCATGAATGTATTTTGCATGTTTATTAGCATTTTGTGTTGTTAGCAGCATAGCAACATGCAACTCTCAAACTCTGTTGGTATCAGTTTGGAGTTTAACTCTACCACATTGCTAAAAAAGTTAACATTTTAAACCAGTTTAAACTGGTTTGCTGGTCTTGTTTGCTGGTTAGGCCTAGCGGCTTTAGGCACTTAGCTAGCCAAACTGCCAACTTAATCACCTAAGACCTGCAAACTTAGGCTGATCATATTTTCTGCCTAAACATAGGCAGAAAATATCATATTTACAGACAATGCATATGAATGGCGTAATTCGTAATTACTGTATGAGTTGGGAAACTCAGAATTTTCATAGAGACAAGAGATTCTGAGTTGGGGGCGTATTTGTTTGTTTAATTTTTTTTTTTTATTATTTACAAAATACAATATTTTACAACTATGTTAGAATGCATAGAAATTTAGTGCAAAGCACTTTCATAAATTTAGTAAAAAAGTATAAAAACAAGAGATTCTTGCTGTACTTTTTGTAGAACAGATGCATTACCATCTTGCTCTGACCACAGTGATTTCAACACATAATTTTGACTTTCCAACTCAGAAGTACGAACTTCCATGGAGCACCATGATTTGTTTTTTCTGTAACTAATGCATCTTGTGCTATTGCTGTGGAAAACAGCGACTGTCGTCTTGCTGCCCGACAGCGTGAAGGTCATTTCCCCACCCTTCCACCTACAGTTTTCCTCTAATGTAAATGGCATGTGAAAGCATATTATATGAAAGGCGCATCAACTGGAACGGAGCAGTCAGGAAAGCAGAGGCTGTGAAAGAGAAACAGCAATGATCTTTTAATGCCAAAAGCAAAAATACATGCTGCATTTTCTATTCGTTTAACGCCTACTCTGTATATAAACAGTTGCTTTGTTTCAAAAGCTTGTGAACTGCCTACATAGACAGCATGTTGCGCATCGAAAACACACTATTTGAAATTAGCATTACAGATTAAGATTAAAGGTTAAACTTTTAAGGCAACATCTAGTCTGATGTTGTAAGAAAATATATCCATTGAAGACTACAAGGTGGATTTGTATGAAAACGTATGATTTCCCTAAACCTGAATCTGCATTGTGAATAGCTCAGCGAAAAAAATCATCCAAGATAGTAGACGACCAAAATGCAGATTCAGTCTTTGAATACTAAAAAACATTAATTACAATAGTTTAAATCTAATTTAAAGTTGGAGATTTGCTCATTATTTGAGTGTGCGGTTTGTTTCATATGCTTATTATTGCATATGTTAGCTTAGCAGCATGCTAACATCCCTATTGGAAATCTTTTGAGTCATGTCCCATGTAAGTAGCACTATTTGTAAGTAGTTGATGCCTATGTTGTCATTTATGATGTTTTATGAGTTACGTTGCCTAAAGCAGTGGTTCCCAACCACGTCCCTGAACACTGCATGTTTTCCATGTCTCCCTAATCAAACACACCTGATTCAGATCATCAGCTCATTAGTAGAGACTCCAAGACCTGAAATGGGTGTGTCAGACAAAGGAGAGAAGCAAAATGTGCAGTGTTGGGGGGCCTCCAGGAACATGGTTGGGAACCACTGGCCTAAAGGCAGTAGATATTGAGAGTTTGGAAAAGAGCTAATATGTTCTGTGTTTTTGTTTTGTGTTGAAGCAAAGCCAAGAAAGAAACTGACTGATCAGCAAACAGAGAGTCTCATTTTCATTTTGTTCTTTGCTTTTTCTGTCCTTTTTACTTGGACACAATCTCTCTTTCACAGATGTACGCTGGTTGTGGGCTAGCGTGACAAACATGTTAATAAATATTTGAAGTAGGTGACGTTATGATGAGCAAGAGAGGATGAGTTAGAGGGAGAGAGAGCCCTTGACATAAACAGTGTCTTTTATGATGATGGCAGAACAAAGTGCTTTGGATTACATGCAATTTTTAATACAATGGTGTAATAAAAAGCTAAACCCACATGCTGATACACACACCCAGTGGCCATTCTCTGTGCTATCTTTTATTGAAGACCTTGGAGGTGAGATCATCAAGCAATCAGGCCACTGCACTCAGATACATGACCCCGACCAGCTTCGAACACATGACAACATTTGGCTAAGTGTGTGTGCGTACCCACACGTGAGACAGTCTGTAATGTGTGTGTGTGTGTGTGTGTGTTAATAAAGGGAACACTGCAGCTGCAGTCAAATACGCCCTTCAGTGCTGCGTGTACCATTCCAGCTGAATTACATTAAGACCTCCATCATATCGATCCACAGCATGACATCACTGTCTCCTTAATGCATTTCCCGTGCAGGACGTTTTGGGAATGGGGCAATGTGAGTGTGAGTGTGTTTTTTTTTAATAGGATGCCTGATTATTTTTCCAGTATGTCTTTCAGATCGACAGTTTAGTTTCTCCATAAATGAAAATTGTCTTCATTTACTCACCCTAATGTCATTCCAAACCTGTACGACTCACTTTTTTTCTGTGAAACAAAAAATAGATAATTTGTAAAATGTTCACAATGCTCTCTTCCATAATTATAAAAGCATTTTAAACAGCTCATGCCCTATATTCCAAGTCTCCTGAAGCCATAGGACAGCTTTTGTCTGAGGAACAGATGGATTTCTAGTTATTTTTGACCTGAATGTTGTTGTTTATGACATTATGTGAATAGTATTTAAAAAAGAAAAATCGTTTTTTTTTTTTTTTAGCAACTTTAACCTCGAAATTCAGTTCCAAAGGAACATTTGGCTTGATTTGGGTTGAAATATGGTGCACAAGCATATTTAAGACTTGTTTTTAAACATGTAAATCACTGCTTTGTTGGCCTGTGTCAGTGGATGCATGTTCTGGAGGAATTTGTGTATCTTCATGATACACAATATACATAAGCGATAAATATACTGTTATTGTTTATTCTGGACATGCACTTTCTTATGCATGTGTTTGCATTATACAAGTGAAAGAGAGGCTCAATACTAATAACATATGCTTCTTCGTTTCTGTTATATAACTCAAGCAGAATGGATCACAGTTCCTCCATGAGATCATTGTTTTTGTCAGTGCAATTATTTCTATGCTTTGTCTCATATTAAATGAACAATGCTTAGCAGTTCATTAGCTGATAATGTCTGATAAGTTGGCAGTGTTCCTACAGAACAGAAAAAGAGGAACGGTCCAATATAAAGAGTTGAAAGGGAAAGGAGTTGTTATGTTGGTGCTAGAGAACAAAGACAGATTATTTTTTTTAATGTCTGTCTGTCTTAATACTATATCTGTGGCCTGTGGTTCATTCGCTCGCCGAATTAGACTTCACATCTGAAGTAGGTCATGTAGTCTGTGTTCATAGAGCTGCTGTCTATAATCCATGCTTTCTATGGCTGTTATCACTGCAGCTCTCTTAAAGCTAAAACCCTGAGTTGTGATCTGCCTCTCTATATATCGCTAAAAGTGTGACAATACCATGTTGAAAAGGCCAGGTTCAAATCAGCTGGCCTCTATGCCAGTAGATGGGGTTTTAAGGTAACCATCATAAAAAAGCCATTATCGTGCTCTTGGGAATATCTAGTATTGACAGTGACATCACTGGCGATTTGCACTAGTTATTCCCATAGCGAGACCACAGAAACTGTTTCATTGGCTGTTAGTGTTCACTTCTGTTTAATCGTATGCATTCAATTCGAAGGACCATCTAAAGAAACTTTAGTTGCACTGGGAATGACTGAGTTAGCATATGTGCTAGTTGCTGTTATCACATTACTGTTAAATACTTTTTTCATAGATAGATAGATAGATAGATAGATAGATAGATAGATAGAAATAAAAACACAAAGAGCTTCAGAAACACAGAGTGAGTCAAATATATGCCCACAGCTTCTTGTGCTCTTTGTACTTTTATCTGCATGTAAAATTTCAAAACGCATCACACAAGGGCTTGATTTTTTTTTTTTTTTCTTTTATTGATTTGAAGAAAAATTTAAATGAGTTTAATTGCACTTTAGAGGGAAAGTGGATAATCCAGCCTTCCGTTTAATTACCATGAATGAAAGAAAAACGTTCGAACTGTCACTATGGAAATGGTGATGTAACAATGGCGCGTTTAGTATTCGTGTGTCTGGGTTGTATTAATAGGATTGTGTATCTGTGAGAGAAAATACAGATTTCCAATTGAATTGTTATTGTGCCCCCTTTATTAATTTGTGTGATATTGATGTATGATAAACCAGAATAGATTACGACTTTTGAGATTGAATCTGCCAGCCTTTCATTCATTCAGAAGACAGAATTCAACACCGTTCAAAAACAGATTGGGTTCAAAAGGAAATCCTTTGGCCTTTTTGAAACTGACAAAAGCTCTTTAGCTGACACAATCCATATCGGAACTGAATACTGAATTTTAATGAATTATAATTATGACTGGTCTTGAATATCTGAAGGATTGAGTTTTGAGAATTAAAATACTCAGATTGGTGCCACAGAGAGACTCGAGGCATTTGGAAATCATGGCTTTTTCCCCGTAATCTCATCAAGTGCTGCTTTACATTTCGTCCTCCTACAAGAATCCTAAAGAATTCCATCCTTTGAATCTGATTTCTTTTCTTTTGCTTTGGTTTTCCAACTTTATCTTGCACCCTTTCACTGTAATTTTACCAGGAATGCCTATACTTGTTTGAATCTTATTTTTGACTTTTTGATAAGCCATACGCTCACATATCTTCACCAAACCAGACCATGAGAGCTGTATCAAAGCCAGAGCAAAACCAAAGCATAATCTCACCGTAAACGGCTTTTAATCTTCAAAGCGCTCTACAGTTAGCATGTTAAAAGAAGTTGTTTTCACAGACCATCTAGCAGGGGGTTCTGTTTAGCCTGCATTCATCACATGGGACACTGAAGTGAAGCCATGAATTAAACTGCAAACTTGTTTTTCAAGAAAAGTTTGAATGTGTTGATGTTAAAAATGAGATGCATAACAAGATACATTTTTTTTTTTATTTTTTTTATCAATAACAGGTCAAAATTAATATAAAAAGTAGTCATTTTGCTAACACCTTGAATATATCTGAGTGTAAACATCTCATTATTAAATATATATTTTCAAAGTATAAAGTGTTGTTTTAACAAGTATAATGAATTCTTAACTCCTAAATATCATGTTATAATATATCATATCATGTATAATATAGTACAATGTATAAGTATAATAAGTTTTTGTGCAGTCACAAATTATATAATGTACAATATGAATGAACTTTTTCTGCTGGTTATTTAAAAGAAATGTTTTTGAGTTTTTTTTATGCCAAACTACCTATGGTTTTCTTTTCAGGAATTTCATATTTTATTGAAGCTTTTCAGTGAAGCCTTCATTATGATAATAGGACATTTTTACTTTATGTCCTCCAAAATTCTTATTTTTATTATATTATATTATATATGTTATTATTTTATTATTGTTATGTATATATTTGTATATTTTTATAATAATAATAATAATAATAATAATAATAATAATAATTATTATTATTATTATTATTATTATTATTAAATAGATGCATAAAAAATGTCATGTCATTGACTCATCTATAAGAAGCTGACAATACTCTCTTAGATGAATCCATACTAAACTGTTCCCAGAAGGCATATACATTTCATTAAATGACAACTATGGCTTTCTTCCCATGTGCATATATCTTATAGTGATGACACTTTACTGGCCAAAACTCATTTGACCTCCTTTCTCTCCTCCCTTCTTTGTAATTAGACTGAGCCACAGGCTCGGTCAGGCTTGACCTCTCATTGGCACTGACCTGAGGTCAGTGTAACGGCATATACACTGATTTGACGTGTTCGCCCCGGTTTCCAGGACTCTTCTTCTCACGAACCACTGGAACAAAAGCTCCATAATGCATGACCTTTAACCTCTCTGGTGTATTTAAGGCTTTGGGTGGGTACCTGTGGGCTGGGGCTGTAGAGAAAAACAATGTGTGAATGATAGAATTAGAAGGAGAGAGAAAGAAAAAGAGAAAAAGGCAGCAGTTACATGAAATGAAAGACCAAAAGTGCCGCAGGTGGTGGGGTCCTAAATCCTTCTCTAGTTTTTTCCCTGCCAGGCCATCTAATTTGTTTTCTTGGTCTCAAATATCCTTCAGTTAAATTAGGTTTTCGTTGACATGAGAGATCGCTGTCTGGGTGAACACACAACTGTAGAAGCCTGTTTCCACCTCTGAGTAAAAGATAAAAAAGGTAATTGAGTGAGAAAGCTTAATTTTTTTATTTTTTTTTTATGAAATATAAAGTGGTAATTATGAGAAATAAAGTCAGATTGTGAGAGTCACAATTACATTTTTTTTTTTTTTTTTTTTTTTTTTTACAATGGGGCTGAAGTACAGTAGGCTTTCATACAAAACTCTGCTAGAAAGAGAAGGTGACTATCCTCTTTTTTAACATATTGGATGGTCTTATCATAGAAATCAAATTTCTTGATATTTTGAGATTTATTATGAAACATACTGTAATTATGAGAACGCAGTCCAAAAAGAACATTTTTGGAAACTTGTAAAATTGTATAGACTACTACATAGTCTTCATTGTTCTAAACTTTCTGATTCAGAAAACTGAAGTTTAACAAATGATCATAACCATTTTTATGTCAAAACGCTTATTGAGTGTTCGAGAGTTTGGCCCATGCAGTCATGGTGAAGTTTTAAGGGAGCAGCAGGATAAATATTGTGGTTCCTAAACAACAGAACAACTAAAAATAACATTAAAATGTTGGAAAGTCTATCAAACCTTATGCTAATGGCTGTGTGTAGCACCGACATCTCTGCGCTTCATTCTGAAGGACCGCAGTATTAGAACCAGGATTATTTTTTATAAGAACGGGTTTATTTTTAAAAAATACCTGTGATCATTTCAGTCTGATTTTAGCATTGTGAATGACCCATTTTAACTCAAATTCTTTTGTAAACCTGTTTATGTAGCCCTATAGTTTTAAAACAACAACAAATAATTTAAGTTTAATTTAAAGGGTCAGTGAGGGTGGAAAATGGTCATGAAAACCAAATAAAGTTTATATAACAACAAAAAAATGTGAACCTGCTAGAGAAGAATGTAATCTAAATAATGTATGATATGACCCCTTTAAAGCAAAGGACACAGACAAATTAAACTCTTATTATGAAGCATTCAAACAAACCAGCCAGTTAACTTTGTTGGGCAGCTGTTAGATTGAGAACAGTGCCTGAACAAAGAACAATTTCCCAGCTGAAATCTGATTTGAGCCAAGCACACCTCTACCCTTCAGCCGGGTGAAGATCCAATCTGAAATATGACGAGCAGCACAATGTTCAAGATTAAATTACATTAGTTCTTCCTTCTATATTCAGTCCCTTTCCTTCCTCTTATCTTTCCCCCATCCCCCATTTGTTTTCGCTCTGTCCTTCTGATGGTCTTTCACTCGTGGGTGTTTTGAGTGCTCATTTGTCTGTGATTGTGTATGAAGGCAGATAGGAGTCTTTCAGATGTCTGATTATGCATGTAGCAGGCTCTGTGTGTTCCTGCTGGTATCGTTATCTCAGACATCAGCTGGAATTCCCACACTCAGTTTTCCGAATCTCCCTCTGGGACCCCTCGGCATAATGCTGTCTCATTTTTTAATGATGTTTAGAAATGCAATATGCATTGATGGGCTGTCATGTAAGACTGCTGGGTTTTAAGGGCTCAGCTCTGTCATCTATTCTACACAAACACACACACATACACACACACAAGTGTCTGTGCGTATAGTAATTTCTTGAGTGCTGCTGTTGAAGATTGAGCTGAGGAAATTTCTGTGACATTGTGGAGGCAGCATGTTTTTGACCAACTATTAGTATTACATCTATCTATCTATCTATCTATCTATCTATCTATCTATCTATCTATCTATCTATCTATCTATCTATCTATCTACTGAAGGTCAAACGATTGGAATACTTCGATTTGGTAAAAAAATGGTCAAAGAAGTCTTTGATGCTTACCAAGGCTGCATTTATTTGATCAAAAATACATTAAAAAAAGTAAAATTGTCATATACGTACATGCATACATGCATACACTCAGTGGCCACTTTATTAGGTACACCTGTTCAATTGCTTGGTAACACAAATTGCTAATCATCCAATCACATGGCAGCAACTCAATGCATTTAGGCATCTAGATGTGGTGAAGACGACTTGCTGAAGTTCAAACCGAGCATCAGAATGGGGAAGAAAGCGGATTTAAGTGACTTTGAACGTGGAATGGTTGTTGGTGCCAGATGGGCTGGTCTGAGTATTTCAAAAACTGCTGATCCACTGGGGTTTTCACACACAACCATCTCTAGTGTTTACAGAGAATGGTCCAAAAAAGAGAAAATATCCAGTGAGCGGCAGTTGTGTGGACGAAAATGCCTTGTTGTCAGAGGTCAGAGGAGAATGGGCAGACTGGTTAGAGATGATAGAAAGGCAACAGTAACTCAAATAACCACTCGTTACAACCAAGGTATGCAGAATACCATCTCTGAATGCACAACACGTCGAACCCTGAAGCAGATGGGCTACAGCAGCAGAAGACCACACCGGGTGCCGCTCCTGTCAGCTAAGAACAGGAAACGGAGGCTACAATTCGCACAGGCTCACCAAAACTGGACAATAGAAGATTGGAAAAACGTTGCCTGGTCTGATGAGTCTCGATTTCTACTGCAACATTCAGATGGTAGGGTCAGAATTTGGCGTAAAGAACATGAAAGCATGGATCCATCCTGCCTTGTCTCAACGGTTCAGGCTGGTGGTGGTGGTGTAATGGTGTGGATCTTCTGATGGCTACTTCCAGCAGGATAATGCACCGTGTCACAAAGCTCAAATCATCTCAGACTGGTTTCTTGAACATGACAATGAGTTCACTTTACTCAAATGGCCTCCACAGTCACCAGATCTCAATCCAATAGAGCACCTTTGGGATGTGGTGGAACAGGAGATTCGCATCATGGATGTGCAGCCGACAAATCTGCAGCAACTGTGTGATGCTATCATGTCAATATGGACCAAAATCTCTGAGGAATGTTTCCAACACCTTTTTGAATCTATGCCACGAAGAATTAAGGCAGGTCTGAAGGCAAAAGGGGGTCCAACCCGGTACTAGCAAGGTGTACCTAATAAAGTGGCTATTGAGTGTGTGTGTATATGTATTGTATATGTATATGTGTATGTATATGTGTGTGTGTGTATGTGTGTATGTATGTATGTATGTATGTATATATATATGTATATGTATGTATATGTATGTATATATGTATATGTATGTATATGTATGTATGTGTATGTGTGTGTATATATATATATATATATATATATATATATATATATATATATATATATATATATATATATATATGTATGTATGTGTATATATATATGTATGTATGTGTATATATATATGTATGTATGTGTATATATATATATATATATATATATATATATATATATATGTATATATATATATATATATATATATATATATATGTATATATATATATATATATATATATATACATATACACATACATATACATATACACATACACATACACATACATACATGAATTAGAATGTCGTAGAAAAGTTCATTTATTTCAGTAATTCAACTCAAATTGTGAAACTCGTGTATTAAATAAATTCAGTGCACACAGACTGAAGTAGTTTAAGTCTTTGGTTCTTTTAATTGTGATGATTTTGGCTCACATTTAACAAAAACCCACCAATTCACTATCTCAACAAATTAGAATACTTCATAAGACCAATAAAAAAAAAACATTTTTAGTGAATTGTTGGCCTTCTGGAAAGTATGTTCATTTACTGTATATGTACTCAATACTTGATAGGGGCTCCTTTTGCTTTAATTACTGCCTCAATTCGGCATGGCATGGAGGTGATCAGTTTGTGGCGCTGCTGAGGTGGTATGGAAGCCCAGGTTTCTTTGACAGTGGCCTTAAGCTCATCTGCATTGTTGGGTCTGGTGTCTCTCATGTTCCTCTTGACAATACCCCATAGATTCTCTATGAGGTTCAGGTCTGGTGATTTTGCTGGCCAGTCAAGCACACCAACACCATGGTCATTTAACCAACTTTTGGTGTTTTTGGCAGTGTGGGCAGGTGCCAAGTCCTGGTGGAAAATGAAATCAGCATCTCCATAAAGCTTGTTAGCAGAAGGAAGCAAGAAGTGCTCTAAAATGTCCTGGTAGATGGCTGCGTTGACTGTGGACTTCAGAAAACACAATGGACCAACACCAGCAGATGAAATGGCAGCCCAATTCATCACTGACTGTGGAAACTTCACACTGGGCTTCAAGCAGCTTGGATTCTGTGCCTCTCCAGTCTTCCTCCAGACTCTGGGACCTTGATTTCCAAATGAAATGCAAATTTACTTTTATCTGAAAAGAGGACTTTGGACCACTGAGCAACAGTCCAGTTTTTTCTCCTTAGCCCAGGTAAGATGCTTCTGATGTTGTTTCTTGTTTCAGAAGTGGCTTGGTAGCCCTTTTCCTGAAGATGTCTGAGGGTGGTGACTCTTGATGCACTGACTCCAGCTTCAGTCCACTCCTTGTGAAGCTCTCCCAAGTGTTTGAATCAACTTTGTTTGACAGTATTCTCAAGCTTGTGGTCATCCCTGTTGCTCGTGCACCTTTTCCTACCCCATTTCTTCCTTCCAGTCAACTTTTCACTTAATATGCTTTGATACAGCACTCTGTGAACAGCCAACCATTCAGTAATGACCTTCTGTGACTTACCCTCTTTGTGGAGGGTGTCAATGATTGTATATATATTTTTAGGTTGAAGTAAATAAAACTTAACTGAGTCAAAGCAAAAAGATAACTAAAAAATTGAGATTAAAAAAATTAACTAAAAAAAGTGAACTCTTTTTTTTTTTTTACAGTGTGAAATGGTTTTCAAAGCATTTGTTGATCATCCAAGCACCGTCTCCCTCATCTAACACACCCGATTCAACTCGTCAGCTCATTAATAGAGACTTTAAGACCTGAAGTGGGTCAGAAAATGGAAAGAGAGTTGAGAGAAAATACGATGCGTGAGATCCGTGTCATGTTCAGCAGCGGCAGCTCTTAAAGAAACAGCACCCAAATAACCTATTAACCCAGCTGCTGTGATGTCTGTTCATCAAAGAACAGAAAAAAACAGGAAATCAATAACTTTTATATCTTTAAGGATTCATCTATATTTAATTTAGAAGTTAGTGTTTGATAACTTTATTCAATTTCTGTATATTTCCTACATGCTGAAGGGCACAGTTTGCTAAATATGACATTTGTTATAATGGTTTATGTGAAGATTGTTTAAAGTTCACTTAAATTAGAAGTTATTTTATTAAAGTCTAATAAATATTAAAATTGATAGCTCTCAATTATACTGTAATGTTGAATGGCTATAGTCAATTGTTAAATATTAGGAAAAAATTAACAATTTTATAGAGGCATCAGTAGTATTGGTATCAGTGAAACTGGTCTTCAGGTCATAAAAAAGATGCCATTAAAGAAATATAAAAAATATACTGTCTTTATGTTACTGTCTTTATATCATTAATTTGAAGATTAAATGTGAAATTATTGCAATATAAAAATATATTTAAAAAGTTTAATGTTAGGTGGGATTAATCGCGATTAATTTCCGAAAAACATGCGATTAATTAAATTTTTTTTAATCGATTGACAGCACTTTATATATATATATATATATATATATATATATATATATATATATATATATATATATATATATATATATATATATATATATATTATTTATTTTTTCTATAAAGAATTCTGAATTATATGGAGTAGAAAGTACAGTATATATATTTTTTCCTTTGAAGTTTAAATAAGCCTAAGTATTCATTTTCAATATTACTATAGTTAAATGCGCAAATTTACCGGAATAATGCTCAAGTAATTTACAGCTCTGCTTGGGAAGAATACCAATAATAGCACCAAAACACAAGACCAGGAAATAGCCTACTGGGGGATGATCTTTTAGAACATAAAATACCTGAGACACTCCTAGATGAATGATCAGATGAATAATAGTTGTATTGTCATTCAGATTAATCAGGTTCAGGAAATGACTGTTGTCTTGTCAAGCATTAAGCAAGCGAATATGTTCTCAAGAACTGCTGATATTCTAGGATTTAGTCAGTTGAGGATGTTCCTTCTCAAACTGTTTTTTAAGAAACCATGGCAACCACTGCTTTGGTATTGTTGACCTTTTAATAATTCAGTACCAACTTATATCCTTTGCAGCTTTGCTTTCATTTGTGTCAGATATGACATCTATTCTAAGTTTTAGGCACCAAGGTCCAAAATACCCCCCCCCCCCCCCCCCCCCATTTTTTAAATTATCTAATAGAAAAAAAATATTACTACTTATGTTATTGTTTGTATAAACAGGTATGTGTTGTATAATTAAGAATAGATAGTCACTACCAGCAAAGCCTGTGAGAAAGCAGCTGAGATGCTCTGACACAGCTGGACTGTTAAAGTCACAGGACCAGTAATTAATTAGAGACGCTGACAAAGACTGTTAGAAAAGGCTGTATTGATCCACTTGGACTGATTAATGGTTTCACTTTATTATTTAACATGTGACTCAGGATTAATTCCCAGAAAGCATTAAAGTGCTGTAAATGTAAATGGAGGAGCATCCATGTATCCACTGCTGGCAGACTCATCACTGTATCAAGGTGACTCTACCCATATGTTTAAACATGATTTATGGTTATTACACTCTTTAATTTAATTCATTGCGTGAGATTATTTGTGCAATATTGTGTACTGTAATGGACAGATCAGAGGTAAGTCAGCAGGAAATGGAGTTTGAGGGTGGGTCTGTCTGAACACACACCTTGTTCTGTGGCCGTGAGAGTTTGCCTCAGCTTTGCACACCTGTCTTTTTCTGTCACTGCACGTCTCATCACTGATTCAGTCAGCAGAGACTGAAGCCTATAAACAAGACAAGAGGAAGAGAGTGAGGGATGATAATGAAAACTTGTTTTTTTTTAAGCACAAAAATAGTGCAAAAATGGCAAGCTCCCCTGGTCTTTAAGGTAGATTTTTTACTGGAAAACAAACAACTAAAAACTCATTAAAAAAATTATTTTATTTTATTTTTTATTTTGACCAAATCTCACAATCAATGGCTTTCTGCATTCATCAAGCAGCTATTAAAGCTCTGTGATATCATATATTAATATGTTAAGAAAGTAACAATCTCTGACAGTTGATTCATTTGTCTGTCCACACGGATAAAGAATCATATTAAGATACTCAGATAACCTCTAACAGCATTCAGCTGATGCATTTGTCTATCCGTGCAGATAAAGAGAAGCACTTTCAGTTTACCTTCTAATTATGTGACTACATAACTTTCTGAAATAAACTGTAAATAATCTAAATTTCTTAACCACGTCACAGGCTTGTACCCCAACAGAACATTGTGATTGTCTCTCTTGGACAATAATGAGCCCAAATCGTTAATTGTATGGCTTTATTCACACATATATCATCAATGTGGATCTTTTCCGGCAACATCTTAAACCTGTTCATTGGGTTCTGTTCACACATGATAAAAAAATAATTACAAAGAAACATTAAGAAACACATTGAGTTAAATGTGAAATTTTTAAATAGAAAATTAAACTAAAATAGTATTTTCTTCTAAAACACTCCAATAATTAAAAAATTAATTGATGAAGCTGGCATGATGTGTGATGTTGCTCGGGCTCCAGGGCCTCCTGAGCATCTGTTGACTCCGGGTGATGAGGATTAAGTGAAAACTGATAAACCTGTGGAGGCCAGGAGCAGCTTTGTCTTGAGTTTCTTCTCTGCTTGGCTGTTGTTGTCATTGAGTCGTCCTCACAGCTGCCATATTACACACCCACAGCTATTTTTCTCATTCGTGCTCCCCCTTCCATCCTCTGCTTGAGTTTGTTTCACAGCTGACAGGTACATGTCCCAACAAATACCCAAGTCTGAGTGATACTTGACTTACTGCCCCGGTTGGATGGGACTAGTTTCCCCTGAAGACGTTATGTTGAGGTTTACAGACGTGCTTTGCGATTTCAAACAAAACAGGTCTTTGTTTTTCTCACACAGCAACAATAAAATAAATTACCTACTAACCGTAAACCAACTTTTCAGTAGTACTCTGAAAAATTTTAAATTAAACATTTTTAATTGTACATTGTAAATACATTGTATAATTTCCACGTGGGCTATATCTATCTATCTATCTATCTATCTATCTATCTATCTATCTATCTATTTAGATCTTTTGCCAACTTTATGGATAAATATAAGTTGATGGTTCAAATGTCCCATTCAAAATAAATCAATCAGGTGTTTTTACTCATTTTTTCTGTGAACATTTTCACCAGCCCTACCTCAAAAGAAAGATCTATTTTTACTTTTAGAAATTAATTATATGTAAAGTACTAGATTTTTTTAATCCTATCTGAATAACTTTGTGAAATGACAGATGTCGTACATTAATAGGTGCACGTGAGATGTAAATTAGAAAAGTAATCCTGTTCAAATAGTTCTTAAGGTAGTTATCTGTCATTATAACAGTTAATGAGCACATCTTAACCTGTTTTAAAGAAATGTGTCACTGGGATGTCATATTTAGTGTGTCAGGGATGGACACTGTACATATGACATACATTAAGTGTTTTTTTTTCTAGTTTTAGATTCTTTTAGCACCAACTTTTCTACAACCCCCCCACACACACATACATATGTTCAAGACGTCTCTTTAAATAGCTTGTGAGGGGGATGTGATGAGGTCGAGAGTGGGGAAAGTTTTTTTTTTTTTCCTTTTGTGTCGCTTTTGATTGTGTAAAAGCGGCTCCCATTTACTGAAAACCGATCAGAGGCCTGATCTCTAAACCTGCAACCACAGCACAACCTCAAGCAAAGAGTCAACACATCCAACCTACAGCACAGACTGCCTTAGTCATATAGTAAACCCAGTTTTATTATGTCCATTTACACCCTGAGGTCAAGCTGACCGTAGAAATGCATCGATGTTGGACTATGAATGACTTTTTGTTCCTGATTAATGAATAATCCGACTGCATAGGTTCACATTTGCTGATAGCAGTCTTTTTTATCTGCTGTATTTAATGTTATCACTTACATTTTTGATACTTTGAGTTCAGTGATTCTGAAAGGAGGATATTTTCCTTTCTGTAATAATACGTTATCATTTTACTATCAACTCAGATGATGTTCCATGTCTAAACTGTGTAGTAAAGGTCTTCAGATGTGGCAGGAAGTAAAATCTGGTCAGTGTTTTGATAAAGTAGCGTTGTAAAACGGGTATTAGTTGTTTGTGAGTGTACGTGTGTATCTTGTGCATGTGTGATGGGTTTCTGCCTTATCTGATAAGGCAACAGCTGCTGAGCTGGTTATAGAATGACTCACTGTTGGCTGTCTGTCATGTTTCTCACACACACACACACACACACACACCCCCACACACCCTTTTAAGTCCTCAGGAGCTGTGTCATCTATTTGCCTATTCGTAGCCTGAGACATGCCTGAGATCAGTGTGGACAGAGCAGACTGAAGCTGCTTGCACTGATATATCACTTTTTTTGTGTGATGATAGTTAGTGTGACATTTTGTGATTTTAGATGTGAGATGGATCCTAATTATCTGGCTAAATACATGATATTAAATCTATGCTTTTAAAAAAATCAATCTCTGGGCTGATATGAGAATTTGAATGGCCAGAGGAAGCTCTTTCATATCTCTGGACATTTATTTGAGTATAATACTATTACTACTATTTCTTTATCATCTTCTTCTTATATAATATATAAATATATAAGTATATATAAATATATAATATATTTTTTTATATTTTGAGTTCTATATTTTATTATAATTATTATTTATTTTATTTTAGAATTATTATTATTATTATTATTATTATTATTATTATTATTATTATTATTATTATTATTATTAATAATAATAATAAAATATCAAATAAATTTTAATTAATTTTATTTTGGAACAACTTGGGATGACATGAGCATTATATATATATATATATATATATATATATATATATATATATATATAATATATATATTTCACATATTTTTCATATCTCTTTCATATCTCTGGGCATTTGAGTATAATAATACTTCATCTTGTATTTTCAGTATTATTTTATATTTTATTTAAGTATTATTATTATTATTATTAATAATAATAATAATAATAATAATAATAATAATAATAATAATAATAATAATAATAAAATATTTAATTTAATTTAATTTAAACCTGGGATGACATGATAATTGTTCTTTCATAGCTCTGGACACTTATTTGAGTATGATTTTATATATATATATATATATTTATTTAGTTAGTTGTTTAGTTGGTTGGTTGAAAAATCAGTCCTCTCTTGCCTTTTGCATTCTAGAGGAAAATTTTAATAGTCAGAGGTTCTTTCATAGTTTTGCAGAAATAATTGAGAACTAAGGTTTAAACTCTAACTCACATTCAATGATATAAAATTGGAAGTATTTGAATGTTTGAGTTCATATTCATACATATTTTCCTTCCTTTACACACAAATTAGCATTGTCAGAAGAATTACTGTAGTATAGAACTCTCTTTATGAATTCAGTGACAGGAGAGAGAGTTTGCAGTGTGTTCAGGCTCATGTTAAAACACACACAAACAGACCCACAGACCGGATGTGACTCACAGGGTGGTGAATTTGTGCTTCAGCTGAGACGAAAACTTGGAAGACATCCATATGAGCTCTTGAACGTGTCCTCACACACACACACACACAGACTCATGAATAAACACATAGTACTTGGCAAAACCGCAAGGACACGGACACACGCACACTGGGTAGGCTGGACAAGGTTGTATCCTTTCTGATATGATATTGGGGTGTGTGATATTTTGTGATTACAGTGGAGATTAAAATAACACCCACAGCATATGTACGAAGCAGCTGAAGCAGTGACTTCAGATGACTTCAGAGAGCTGGATCGGCCCTGCTCTTCTACGCCTCAT
This sequence comes from Spinibarbus caldwelli, assembly GCA_039654775.1. NCBI lineage: Eukaryota > Metazoa > Chordata > Actinopteri > Cypriniformes > Cyprinidae > Spinibarbus > Spinibarbus caldwelli. Next base: position 12,577,947 of record CM077228.1, on the reverse strand, counting down.
TTAAGGCAAAACCGCTTAAGTACAGGCCAGAATGCTGCTGTGATGTACCTCAAACCCTCTGCCACCCTGTCTATGGGCTTTGCACAAATTATATTTTCATATTTTTATTTGAATGCACTTACAGATGCTCAGGCCGGGTGTAGTTGGTAGATTTTTGTTAAAGAAAATCTGCTGACTGATAAATCTATTGAGGAGAGTGTTGATCTTGTCAGCAAAAACGTTCGTTAACAAATAGGTTTCTTTTTATTTTAATCAATAAAGACAGGATGAAAATGTGCATCATTACGATACTTAAATGTTTATTAAAATGTACTGTTGACAAAAAATGAGTAGAACAAATAAACTAGATAGTAATAATATACTATATTATACTATACCTTGTGCTCAAGTAATATAGTACTATACCTTATATATCTGCATCCATCCATCCATCCATCAGAAATACACAGTATATTTATGTATGTATACACACACACACACACATTTGAACATTAATATTAAATATATTTGTATATTATGTATAAATGTTAAATGTTATAAATACATTTAATTTATATTTTTAATAAGTATAGACATTTATAGAATTAAATAATTTTAATTAAAACATACTGTTAACAAAAAATTAGTAGAACAAGTAAACAACTAATAATACTATACTATATACTATCCCTTATATACATTAACAAATATATGTATACACACACACACACACATATATATTTTATACATTATATATATAAAATATATATATATATATAAAATATATATTTTTATATACATTATATACATTATATACATTAAAAATGTAATAGTGTGTGTATATATATATACAGTGGGCAAAAAAGTATTTAGTCAGCCACCAATTGTGCAAGTTCTCCCACTTAAAAAGATGAGAGAGGCCTGTAATTTTCATAGGTATACCTCAACTATGAGAGACAAAATGAGAAAAAAAAAATCCAGAAAATCACATTGTAGGATTTTTAAAGAATTTATTGGTAAATTCCTCTGTAAAATAAGTATTTGGTCACCTACAAACAAGCAAGATTTCTGACTCTCACAGACCTGTAACAACTTCTTTAAGAGGCTCCTCTGTCCTCCACTCGTTACCTGTATTAATGGCATCTGTTTGAACTCGATATCAGTATAAAAGACACCTGTCCACAACCTCAAACAGTCCAACTCCAAACTCCACCATGGCCAAGACCAAAGAGCTGTCAAAGGACACCAGAAACAAAATTGTAGACCTGCACCAGGCTGGGAAGACTGAATCTGCAATAGGTAAGCAGCTTGGTGTGAAGAAATCAACTGTGGGAGCAATTATTAGAAAATGGAAGACATACAAGACCACTGATAATCTCCCTCGATCTGGGGCTCCACGCAAGATCTCACCCCGTGGGGTTAAAATGATCACAAGAACTGTGAGCAAAAATCCCAGAACCACACGGGGGGACCTAGTGAATGACCTGCAGAGAGCTGGGACCAAAGTAACAAAGGCTACCATCAGTAACACACTGCGCCGCCAGGGACTCAAATCCTGCAGTGCCAGACGTGTCCCCCTGCTTAAGCCAGTACATGTCCGGGCCCGACTGAAGTTTGCTAGAGAGCATTTGGATGATCCAGAAGAGGATTGGGAGAATGATGAAACCAAAATAGAACTTTTTGGTAAAAACTCAACTTGTCTTGTTTGGAGGAGAAAGAATGCTGAGTTGCATCCAAAGAACACCATACCTACTGTGAAGCATGGGGGTGGAAACATCATGCTTTGGGGCTGTTTTTCTGCAAAGGGACCAGGACGACTGATCCGTGTAAACGAAAGAATGAATGGGGCCATGTATCGTGAGATTTTGAGTGAAAACCTCCTTCCATCAGCAAGGGCATTGAAGATGAAACGTGGCTGGGTCTTTCAGCATGACAATGATCCCAAACACACCGCCCGGGCAACGAAGGAGTGGCTTCGTAAGAAGCATTTCAAGGTCCTGGAGTGGCCTAGCCAGTCTCCAGATCTCAACCCCATCGAAAATCTTTGGAGGGAGTTGAAAGTCCGTGTTGCCCAGCGACAGCCCCAAAACATTACTGCTCTAGAGGCCAAAATACCAGCAACAGTGTGTGAAAACCTTGTGAAGACTTACAGAAAACGTTTGACCTCTGTCATTGCCAACAAAGGGTACATAACAAAGGATTGAGATGAAATTTTGTTATTGACCAAATACTTATTTTCCACCATAATTTGCAAATAAATTCTTTAAAAATCCTACAATGTGATTTTTCTGGATTTTTTTTTTCTCATTTTGTCTCTCATAGTTGAGGTATACCTATGATGAAAATTACAGGCCTCTCTCATCTTTTTAAGTGGGAGAACTTGCACAATTGGTGGCTGACTAAATACTTTTTTGCCCCACTGTGTGCATGTGTGTGTATGTATATATATATATACAGTCAGGTCCATAAATATTGGGACATCGACACAATTCTAACATTTTTGGCTCTATACACCACCACAATGGATTTCAAATGAAACGAACAAGATGTGCTTTAACTGCAGACTGTCAGCTTTAATTTGAGGGTATTTACATCCAAATCAGGTGAACGGTGTAGGAATTACAACAGTTTGCATATGTGCCTCCCACTTGTTAAGGGACCAAAAGTAATGGGACAGAATAATAATCATAAATCAAACTTTCACTTTTTAATACTTGGTTGCAAATCCTTTGCAGTCAATTACAGCCTGAAGTCTGGAATGCATAGACATCACCAGACGCTGGGTTTCATCCCTGGTGATGCTCTGCCAGGCCTCTACTGCAACTGTCTTCAGTTCCTGCTTGTTCTTGGGGCATTTTCCCTTCAGTTTTGTCTTCAGCAAGTGAAATGCATGCTCAATCTGATTCAGGTCAGGTGATTGACTTGGCCATTGCATAACAATCCACTTCTTTCCCTTCAAAAACTCTTTGGTTGCTTTTGCAGTATGCTTTGGGTCATTGTCCATCTGCACTGTGAAGCGCCGTCCAATGAGTTCTGAAGCATTTGGCTGAATATGAGCAGATAATATTGCCCGAAACACTTCAGAATTCATCCTGCTGCTTTTGTCAGCAGTCACATCATCAATAAATACAAGAGAACCAGTTCCACTGGCAGCCATACATGCCCACCACCACCATGCTTCACTGATGAGGTGGTATGCTTAGGATCATGAGCAGTTCCTTTCCTTCTCCATACTCTTCTCTTCCCATCACTCTGGTACAAGTTGATCTTGGTCTCATCTGTCCATAGGATGTTGTTCCAGAACTGTGAAGTCGTTTGGCAAACTCTAATCTGGCCTTCCTGTTTTTGAGGCTCACCAATGGTTTACATCTTGTGGTGAACCCTCTGTATTCACTCTGGTGAAGTCTTCTCTTGATTGTTGACTTTGACACACATACACCTGCCTCCTGGAGAGTGTTCTTGATCTGGCCAACTGTTGTGAAGGGTGTTTTCTTCACCAGGGAAAGAATTCTTCGGTCATCCACCACAGTAGTTTTCCGTGGTCTTCCGGGTCTTTTGGTGTTGCTGAGCTCACCGGTGCGTTCCTTCTTTTTAAGAATGTTCCAAACAGTTGTTTTGGCCACGCCTAATGTTTTTGCTATCTCTCTGATGGGTTTGTTTTGTTTTTTCAGCCTAATGATGGCTTGCTTCACTGATAGTGACAGCTCTTGGATCTCATCTTGACAGTTGACAGCAACAGATTCCAAATGCAAATAGCACACTTGAAATGAACTCTGGACCTTTTATCTGCTCATTGTAATTGGGATAATGAGGGAAAAACACACACCTGGCCATGGAACAGCTGAGAAGCCAATTGTCCCATTACTTTTGGTCCCTTAACAAGTGGGAAGCACATATGCAAACTGTTGTAATTCCTACACCGTTCACCTGATTTGGATGTAAATACCTCAAATTAAAGCTGACAGTCTGCAGTTAAAGCACATCTTGTTCGTTTCATTTGAAATCCATTGTGGTGGTGTATAGAGCCAAAAATGTTAGAATTGTGTCGATGTCCCAATATTTATGGACCGACTGTGTATATATATATATATATAAAATATTTATTTGGTGAGTATTATATTATTTTTGTTAAAGCTGAATGCCAATTCAGTCTAATTTAGTAATAGTAATAGTTAGTATTTTTTAGTAACAGTAATATTTTAGTATTATTATGGCATGGCCAAATACAAAATTTAAAGGATTTGTTTGTTTTTGTATTTTTTTGTCAGTCTTTAGACAAACAAATAGTAAAAAACAAGAGTAGTTAAGGATGCTAAGCCCCAGTATATGTGTCTCAGCAAAGTTACACAATATCTTATTCCTGAGTATCTGATGGAGCCGGGGGCTTATGAGGATATTCTGTAACGGGCTCCTCTTCTCTCTCGCCTCTAAAAATAAAGTCATACCAGCCTGGCGACTAGGGAAGATATGGACAGATACGGAGTGTGGGGAGCACAGATTAGCACCCCTATTAATAGAGCCAAGGTCTGTAAGGTTGCTCAAGCTCAGTTCAGAGGTTATCAAGGGCCAATGCACGTTAGAAAATGGATTATTTGTTTCCGAATGTCGCTTCCTGTTCATTAGCGTTTCAAAAATGTGTTTTCAGAGCCTGTGGAAATGAATGGAAGCGTGTGAAGGTCTTTGAGCTGAAAAGGGGTTGAGTTTCCAGTGGAATGTCCTGCGTGTGGAAGCCATGGCCAAACCACACAGTTGGGGGTTTTTACGTCCAACCGTTAGAAAAGAGCATTCCCATACTTCCTGGATTAGAACGAGAGGAAAGAGAGGGAGATGAGTCATGGAGGGGTTTGGAGGTTTTATTTGGACCCATAGTTATATACCTGAAGGACATTTCCCTTTTTTCCATCAGCAGTTTATTCATAAGCCATGCTGAAAATCTTTGCAGTCCCTGAGATTTATTGGCTTTCCTTTTTATGACTTTGCATGCTCTGACATACTGGTAGAACCGCATTGAACTTTTGTGTGGGCTGTAGTTTTTTTCAGTTTTTAACAAACACTTTCTTACCTAAGAGACTTAAATACAATGATCTATTAATGTCACTATCTGATATAAGGACAGAAGGAGAATCTAAATGAAATGTTTTGTAAATAAATAAGTGTGGATCGAAGACAACAGTATCAAGTAAGCGTGCAAACTAGTACTGGTATTTTTATTTCAAGTCTGTTTCTAGTTTGAACCAGGACTGTGAGTCAGAGAACCAGCCCGAACACCACACTCGTTACTCAGTCCAATGAAAATCATTCACGGTATGTGTAATGTGTGTAAAATGTGTCTGTGTGATGGGTGTGGGATACAGTGTGGTTAATGTAAAATGTCATTCCGTTATGGTGGAATGTTGCCACAATGTAAATGTTATTACATTTATGAAAAAATTATATTTTTCCTGCTATATTACACTGGTGTTCAAAAGTTTGGGATCAGTAAGAAGTCTTTTATGCTCATCAATGCTGCATGTATTTGATAAAAAATACAGAAAAAAACAATTTGTGAAATATTATTATAATTTAAAATAATGGTTTTCTGTTTTAATATTCTTTAAAATAGAATTTATTTCTGGTCTGGGAATGCTGAATATTTAATAAATTTTTTAGAACGCGTTACTTTTTTCAGGATTTTTTGTTAAAAAAAGTTAAAAAGAACAGCATTTTAAATATATTTAATACATTTTAAAGTATATTTAAATAGAAAACCATTATTTTAAATTGCAATAATATTTCACAATTTTACATTTTTTTCTGTATTTTTTTAATCAAATAAATGCAGCCTTCATGAGCATAAAAGACTTCTTAAAAAACATTAAAAATATTTCTGACATAAATGTAATTATTAATAAATTATATTATTAGAAATTACAAGTTGACTTGTGTTAACACTCTGAGACAACTGATAGTTTGGTTTAGATAACTAAGAGTACTATCTATGTCCTTGTATGTATGTTTCTGTTTTTCCACTCTTCAATTCTCAGTCTTCACCTCTCTGATATCCCTCTCTCATGTTTACTCACTCTATCAGCTGCGTCAAGGGGAAAGATTGCGTCAGTTCTAACGGATGAAGGCAATATTCTCTAAAGAGAGGTCAAGAGTGAGGGATGGAGAAATAACGGGGTAATAAAACATTGTCTCAGTCAAGTGAATCCACAGCATGTCTTTTTATTGGTGTTGTCTTACGTAGTCCATCTCATTCACCTTGACAAAAGTGAGAAAGGAGCTCAAACTCAACATGTCACGTGTTTGCTTTCCTTCTGTTCTCTTTCACAGTCAGTATTCTTGTCTGTGTGGAATCTGTATTCCTGTATGGGTCAGTAATTGTTAATGGGGTATCACTGTTACTTTTGATGCACTATGGGCTATGGAGGTCTAAGTATAGCACTGTTCTGGTTTCAGCGTTAACATTTAGAGTCAGTACCCCCACTGTCAAAATCCTACCTAAAAGAAACAGGGAAAGTTGATCTCAGTCCTGCAAAACGCATGAAATCCTCTTAGCCCTTTGAGTCCCTGTACTTGTGGGTGGAGAGAGGACAGACATAGTGATGTTGTGATTCATCGCCGACACTAAAATTTGTATTATTTTCAGTCACGCTGGATTTTTCCAGTGTCTGTGAATGGCGACTAGGCCTGCTATGCTTTGCTTGGCTGCCATGTTTACCTGAGGCTTCGATTCTGTTGACTGATTATTAACCGTTTCATGGATTTTGTTTAACATATTGTGGTTCAAATATAGCCTATGGAAGATATGGAAGCCCGTTTCTGCCATGGAATAAAAGTATATAAAAAAAATTTATAATTGCAACTTTTTATCTCACAATAAAGGCTTTGTTTCTCGCAATTCCGAACACAAAATTGCATGACAGAAATTTTTAATTATTTTTAAACTCAATTTTGAGTTTACATCTAAGAATACTGAACTTACATCTTGAATTTTGACTTTATTGTCTAAATTCAGAGTTTACATCTCGTAATTCTGTTTTTTAATAAAAAGAAAAAAATTAATTGCGACTTTTTCTCAGTTCAGATTTTTTTTCTCACAATTGCGAATTTACCACACAATTCTGAATTCTCCAAACTGACTCGCAATTGCGAGTTAACATCTTGCAATTCTTACTTTTTTCTTAGAATTGACAGTTTATATTTCACCATTCTGAGGCTATATTTTGTAAGTCAAAATTGTGAGAAAAAAGTTAGAAACTCACAATTGATCCTTTGCATGGAGTTTGATTGACAGGCAATCTGACTAGTCATAATGCCATTTTTGTCTGACAAACAAACCAGATAGGAGAGTAGATTAATGTTGGTGGACCTGACTTGAAAAATGGTGTATTGACATCTTTCTGCGGTTGAAACTACATACCTTCTGATGTTCATTTATATTTATTTGACTCTGTAACTATTTTTGTGAGATAGTCAGGCTTCCATATTTTGTTGGTTCATTTGAACCAGTCTAATTGGTAGCCTAATGCTACTTTTTTTTTTAGTTTTAAATGTAAAAAAAAAAAAGTGCCTTTAAAAAATGAAGTAGCTTCTATAAAATATGCCTTCTAAATACTGCCAACTAAACAGTGACTTGCACATATTTTTTGACATTGGTGTCAAAGAGATTTGCAAAGATAATAATAATAAACTTTATTTTATATAGCGTCTTTAAAAGTAGCATCTCAAAGTGCTTTACACACATATACAAATATGAAGTAAAAAGATACACACAAAAGTATAGGCAGTAAAAAACCAATCAAACAATACAAAGCCAATATAATAAAACAAAGTAATCACATAAAAGCTACCCTAAAAAAGTGTGTTTTAAGGGACGATTTAAAAACATTAAGGGATTCTGTATTTCTAATCTCAGAGGGCAGGGAATTCCACAATTTAGGAGCCAATGAAGAGAAAGCCCGATCACCCATAGTTTTAAGCCGAGTTGTTTGAACAGTTAAAAGACCAGATTCAGAGGAGCGTAGAACACGTGTAGGTGTGTAGGGGGTTAAAAGCTCTGACAAATATTGAGGAGCCAAATTATTCAAGCCTTATAAGTGAGCATGAGAATTTTAAAATCAATACGAAAACTAACAGGAAGCCAGTGCAATTTTTCCAAGACAGGTGTGATGTGCTCCCTTGCACTGGTCCTAGTCAGTATTCTAGCAGCTGAATTTTGTACCAACTGTAATTTACTTAGGGTAGCTTTTGAAACTCCAGCCAGCAAAGCATTACAATAATCAATCCGCGAAAACACAAAAGTGTTGATTAACTTTTCAGCCACAGAAAAAGTCAACATGGGATGTAATTTGGCAATGTTTCTGAGATGAAAAAAAGATGCTTTGACTGTATTACGAACATGTGGATCTAATGCTAAGTTGGCGTCAAATATCACAGCCAGATTTTTTAGTTTAGTTTGAAAGTGTAAAGCAGAGCCATCCAGACCTAAAGTTACGGACTCTGCTTTGCGCAACTGTTGAGGTGAACCAATAAGGATCACTTATTCTTGTCACTGTTTAGACAGAGAAAATTTTCAGACATCCATTTTTTAATCTCAGTAAAACATTGAGAAAGAAAAGACACAGGCATATTGACATCAGGTTTTGAATGTATGTAGATCTGAGTGTCATCGGCATAAAAGTGAAAGTTAAGACCAAGTGTTCTTAAATGTTGGCCAAGCGGAAAAATGTAAATACTAAAAAGTAAAGGGCCCAAAACTGATCCCTGGGGAACACCAGAATGCACCACACCGACCTCAGACCTGCAACCACCCATCACAACAAACTGCTTGCGATCGGAGAGATAGGACTTAAACCACTTCAATGCAGAATCAGAAACTCCAAAGACAGTCTCTAAACGGGTGATTAAAATAGATTGATCTATAGTGTCAAAAGCGGCACTAAAATCAAGAAGAATCAGTATAGATAGACGGCCAGAATCAGAAGCCATTAACAAGTCATTGGTGACCTTAACTAACGATGTTTCAGTGCTGTGAAGTTTACGGAATCCAGATTGAAGTGGCTCAAAAAGATAGTTAGAAGAAAGATGTGAAAACAATTGAGAAGCCACTGTTTGTTCTAAAATTTTGGCGAAGAATGGAAGATTAGAGATGGGATGAAAATTATTCAAGTTATCAAAGTCCATGTTGTTAGTTTTTGGTACAGGGGTGACGGCAGAAATTTTAAGTGCAGCTGGCAAAACACCAGTGCACAAAGAGTCATTGATAATTCTCAAAACAACAGGACATAGGGAAGCAGCTTGCTGATTGAGTGAAACAGTTGTTTAGGGTTTCTCTGATTACTGACAATTATCTGTGAAATAAATAGATCTAGCTGATACAATTTCAGCCTTATATTCAAGTAAGCTGTCTTTCCAGGCCTGGTGATGAACAGTTAAACATGACATACGCCATCTACGCTTCTTTTTATGACACAAAGCCTTCATAGCACACAGATCATCATTGTATCAAGGAGCGGAGCGTACAAAAGAAACAGATCGTCAGCGTGGAGTCAGCGTGTCCAGGCCAGACGAGAGAAAAGAATTCAGCATAGAGACTTTGTCATCCAGATCATCAGAAAGAGAAACACAACTTAAAAAAGAGTCAATAAAATCTGAGAAATCAGTGGGCTCAATAGATCTCCATTTGCGATAATTAATCATGCAAGAAGAGGAGGTGTTTAGTTGAGTTGAGTTGAGTTGAGTTGAGCTTTATTGTCATTCCGCTACATGCGGGGGCATACAGTGGAACGAAATGTCGTGCCTCACAGGACCACGGTGCTACATAAATACAGGCATACAGCAATGAAGTAAAACAATATAAACCTATACACAAACTATCCTACTGATAGATTTTGACTATAAATATACTATCTATATAAAAAATTTACCTATACATAAACTAAAAAATACAAACTATACAAACTATACGAATGCTTCAGATAAATACTGTACATGTGCAAAGAGAGACAATGTGAGTTCAAGCAGCTGGCTGGGGAACAGTGCAGGATGATTTGTAGTGCATGAGCATGTAAACATACATATATTACTGATATTACTGAGTCTTTTTGTGGGATTTGTGTGCACACAGCAGTGTGTGTGAAAAGTGACTAGTGCGCATAGAGGAAGAGAGTGTGCTACTATAGGTGGTTTGTACAGGCCCACTCACCTGTAGCACTCTTCGATTGCACAAACAAAGTTCCATAAGTTCCAGATTGTCCATGTTTCAGGAGGTAGGGGGTTTGTATGGGGATTCAGAGAGGGGCGGGGTGACTTGAGTTCAGGGCTCTCACAGCCTGGGGGAAAAAGCTGTTGAGCAGTCTGGCAGAGCGGGCTCTGATGCTCCGGTACCGTCTACCTGATGGTAGGAGCTGGAAGAGACTGTGGGAGGGGTGTGTGGAGTCCTTTACGATACTGTTGGCTTTGCTGGAGCATCGTGTGAGGAAAATGTCCAGGATGGAGGGGAGAGGGGCACCGATGATCCTTGCAGCTGTGTTCACTGTCCGCTGGAGGGTCTTGCGGTCTGCTGCAGTACAGTTCCCGTACCAGACAGTGATGCAGCTGGTCAGCACACTCTCAATGGTGCCCCTGTAGAAAGTGGTGAGGATGGGTGGAGGGAGACTTGCTCTTTTCAGCCAGCGGAGAAAGTGTAGGCGCTGTTGTGCCTTCTTGGAGAGTGACATGGTGTTGGTGGTCCAGGTGAGGTCCTCTGTGATGTGCACCCCCAGGAATTTAGTGCTGCTGACTCTCTCCACAGGCGAGCTGTCGATGGTCAGTGGGGGGTGATCAGCGGAGTTTCTCCTGAAGTCCATCACAACCTCCTTTGTCTTCTCCACATTGAGGGACAGGTTGTTTGCACCACACCATTCAGCCAGCTGTGCCACTTCCTCTCTGTAGTGCGTTTCATCGTTGTTGCTGATGAGACCTACCACTGTTGTGTCATCAGCGAACTTGATGATGTGGTTGGAGCTGAACTTGCCAGTGCAGTCGTGGGTCAGCAGCGTGAAGAGCAGCGGGCTGAGCACACAGCCTTGTGGGGCACCTGTGCTCAGTGTGGTAGTGCTCGAGGTGTTGTGGCCGACACGGACTGACTGAGGTCTTCCGGTTAGAAAGTCCAGAATCCAATTACAGAGGGAATTGTTAAGGCCCAGTAGGTTTAGTTTATTTGTGAGCTGTTGTGGGATTATTGTGTTGAATGCTGAGCTGAAGTCAATGAACAGCATTCTAACATAAGAGTCTTTATTTTCTAGGTGGGTAAGAGCCAGGTGGAGGGTGGAGGAAATTGCATCGTCTGTGGAGCGGTTTGGACGGTATGCAAACTGGAGCGGATCGAGTGTGTTGGGGAGGCTGGTTTTGATGTTGTGCATGACTAACCTCTCAAAGCACTTCATTATGATTGGAGTCAGTGCTATGGGACAGTAGTCATTTAGACAGGACACAGGTGATTTCTTTGGTACCGGTATGATTGTTGTGGATTTGAGACATGTGGGGACGACTGCCTGGCTCAGCGAGGTGTTGAAGATATCTGTTAGGACATCTGTCAGCTGTACAGCACAGTCTTTCAGTACACGGCCAAGTATGTTGTCGGGACCCGCAGCCTTGCGTGGGTTAATCCTAGATAGGCGGCGCGGTCTCGCGGTCCCAGTAGGCGAGGCCGCGGTCTCGAGGTCCGGCTCCAGCAGTAAACAAAGGCCTCGTAGCTTCTCAGTAGCCGCCGGCGAGAGTTTGTGTTTGTATGTGTTGTCGATATCCAAAAGGCTTTGGCGATCATAGATGTATCCCGGAGTGATCTCCCGATGAATTAGCGGTAAATTGACACTATTTGGAGATGAACAGACGACATTAAAAGACATAAAAGCACCGTCTTTGGGATCCGGAGAAGCCGCTGCGTCTGGTCGCGCCGCCATCTTGGATTTAGGTAACTCCATGTTAAAAAAGAGCCCGATGATCAGACAGTCCTAAATCAGAGGTTGACAGCTGAGACACAAATGAACCATTGGAAATCACAAGGTCTAAGGTGTGGCCTTTGTCATGTGTAGGACAATCCAAAAGTTGATTTAACTCAAAGCACTCCAATAAGGACAAAAAGTCTTTTGTTATTGTGGAGTCTTTTATAACCATGTGGATGTTGAAATCCCCCAAGAGAAGGATTCTCTCAAATTTGAGGCAGAGAAAAGACAATATATCTGAAAATTCAGATAAAAACTCTTTATTTGTCTTAGGAGGCCTGTAGACTGTAGCCACTGCAGTAGAAAGGGGCGCAGAAACACTCAAAGCAAGACATTCAAATGAGTCAAATTTGGGAACAGCCACGGGACACGTTGTAATGTTGATTGTGTGACACAATGATACCCCCACCTCTAGCAGAGGAACGCGGAAGATCAAGTAATCCATAGCCAGCAGGAGTCAATTCATTAAAAAGAAGACCGTCAGATTCTTTGTGCCATGTTTCAGTTAAACAGACAAGGTCCAGCTTTTGTTCTAAAATAACGTCAGATAAAATAACAACTTTGTTGTTGACAGAGCGCACGTTAAACAGTGCTGATTTCAGCAGACGCGAGGGAGCAGATGAGTCCGAGGCAACCTCCACACGCTAAGATTGCGGATAAGTTAATAAAATTAACCCCTGTAGGTCTAAACAGCAGTCTGGGGTTTGCGCAGAAATGTCGGATAAGCAACAGGTTTAGATGTTGAGCATAACAAACTACGCTTTGACGAGCGATGTATGTAATGCTTAGGTCTCAGTATTCCAACACGACTACAGAGAGCACGTATGTCATTTGCCAGGTCTAAGTTTCCCTTCAGGTTCAACAACTGGCGAGCGGTGTACCTGAGAGCCATTCGAGAATCCACACCAACAGCAGCCTCACAGCGGTGTAAGTGGTGTACGTCCTGGGACAGGCAACAGGAGAGTAAATTCCAACAAACAGCACTCAAAAATAAAAACAGTAATCCAGCGTGTGAAGCATGATTCCACATCACGGTAGAATAAAAAAACATATAGTCTTCACTGGCTGATAAGCCACAGAAACAACTTAAATTAAATGGGAGAGAGGAGCGGCAGCCAAATGCGCCAGCGTGTCCTTTCAACCGGAACCTCAATTTAGCCAAGTTTACGTAGATCTACGTACAAGATGACCAGGCCTGAGACCCAACGATCTCAGAATAGTTATTTACTAAATACTGACATTAGCTGCTCTTGGACCAACCAAGATGTCAGTGTAATTGAACGATAGGTGTGCAGGTCAGGTTGAGCCTGGAGTCAGCACATGGTAGTTCAAAGGTGATTTGCCTTTGGCCACAACAGAAAAAGCAACAGAATTAGGTCAGAGTAGTCCTTTTGAAACACCTTTCAGAGGTTTATTCCCACTGGTAAGTAAATACATAGCCACATACAAACATCCTAACCTGCTATTCTGCTAATGCCAAGGTTTCTCTCAGGGACGAAAACAAACCATGGAAATGTACGGGTCTACAACCTAATTATATAGTCTACCATAATTTTCTTTTTGCTCTTTTTGAAGCTAATACAAATTGTTTTGACAACCTTTTTTGGATTATTTTTCTGACTTTGCCAACAGTGTTCAAAAGCCAGAGTCATTTTATGCAAGTAATACCAAAAAAAAAAAAATCATCCTACAGTACCTATCATACCTACAGTGTATATATATATATATATATATATATATATATATATATATATATATATGAAGAGTTGAGATGTAAAAGTGCCGTCTAAATGTTCTTCTAAAATTAGTATTTTTCCTCAGGCTCCTATGTTTATGTTCAGGTATTTCACTTTAATGGCATGGAAAAAAAAAAAAACTTATTGCCATTGAAGTGAAATTACTAAGGCTACACCTAGGAGCCTGTTAAAAATGCTAATTTTAGAAGAAAACGGCAATTAGAGGCTTTTGCATCTGAAGTCTTCATATATGTATACATAGGCCTATAATATTGTGTTTAGACAGTAAAAACTATCAAAGCTTGTTTTCGCCTCAAGTGGGCCTTTCTTTCTTTCTTTCTTTTTTATCTTATCTAACAGACTTCCTTAAAATACACCTACTGTTTGGTCAGAAAACGTGTGGTTGTGTGGGATGTGCATGTGTGAGTTTATGAAGGCACTATACACATCGGGTCTTCCCCTTGAAGAGAGTGGGAAATTCCAAATATCACAGCAGAGGATACTACAGAATGCAGAAGTACATCTTTTAAATGACAGCACGAGTCGTTATTATATTTATGCATATCAATGTTGTACATAAGAAGTGTCTGCAATGTTGTGGTTCAGAGGAAAGGGTTAAAACCTTCATCCAGCCCTTTTTTCACATGCTCTGTTTATTTCTAGAGTTGTGACGCAATGAGCCCACTCCTCCGCGCGGACGTCAGCTCGTGTCAGCGTCGTGATTGGCTGGAGGTTGTTGCTGGTGGGCATTACATAAGCGCTGCTCGCTTTCCTCACGGTCTACTCTGCTGGAGGACAGTGACAGGGGAGGGTGGAGCCCGCCTCTATGTGCTTTTTCGGACAAAACAAGCCAAGTCACAGCACTGTACTGTCCTGGAACACGTAGTACTCTCCGAATTACCCCTGCCTCGACAAATAAATGCTCAGCATAGGCATCAGAGAAATAAAACACGCGAAAAACAAGGATCATTTTGCAAACGGAAACAAAAGCGCATTGGCCATACAGCGCACGAAGGCTCTCAATGCATACCCTCTGTGCCCGAGGAACGATGAAGCCAGAGATAAACGCCGCTGTCGGGTTTCTGTCGAGATTCATGCGGATTAAAGGACATGTGAACGACAGACAGCTCCAGACATTCAGCCAGACTCTACAGGACATCCTGGCAGGTAAATGTCAGCCTTTACAGACGAATATGAACGTTATTATATCTACTTTCTATTTATGTGTCTCGTTTGTTTGTGAAAAGTGTGGAAAAACATCGATCTCTTTGTTTATGAGCTAATTTATGTGCTTGGCCACATAGGCGGAAGCGCGCGGACGCGTTGCGCACGAATATAAACAGCTAAAAACATCGACACAAGCAGCGACCCAAAAAAAAAAAAAAGACAGAAAAAAGGACTATATATATATATATATATATATATATATATATATATATATATATATATATATATATATACACACAATATATACAAATAAATAAATAAATAAATAAATAAATAAATAAATAAATAAATATTTGTATCTATCTATCTATCTATCTATCTATCTATATATATATATATATATATATATATATATATATATATATATATATATATATATATATATATATATATATATATATATAGAAAATATACTTGGTCTCGTAATTAATAATTCAGTTTACTGATGAGTTATGTAGTTCATAAAAAAAATCAGTTTCATGTGGCAAGCCGATTTAACATTAATTCCATAAAACTAGTGGTTTTTTTTTTTTTGGTTAAAATTACAGTTTTAATGACTAGAAAGCAATTATATTCTATGAGAGACTGCTGTTCATTGAAAATTATTCCAGCAGTGACCAAAATGCATTTATTATCTCAATATTACTTATTCATAACATACTGGTATGTTTTCGATTGTTACCTAGTCGCCATGCCATAACTATTCAGTTGTTATATTAGTAACGTACTAGACATGTTATTCTGTTTTAAATAGACTGGTTGTTAGTTAGTTTGTCTTTTATGTGTTCCAAGTGTTGCTACTACCTTTTCCAGTACTACTACTACTGTTACTGGTTAATAGTGAAATTGAGAAAAGGTAATTCATATGAAATTACTTGGTAGTAATGGAAAAAAAAGAACTTTATAATTAGATACTAGTTAGTTTTAAGGAATAAATGTTAAAATGGCGTGCCATGTGTTTGTAGGCAGTAAATTACGTAATGCACAGCAAGTCTGAAGATGTCAGATGTGGGTTTGATGTCTCATGTTTTTTGCATACTGATAATAGTGCAAATGATGCACACTGTGCCTGGGTTTCAGTATAATAAACATGTAAGTACACAGCGTACTTAAAATGACCGCAACAAGTTGAATAGACAATAGAATAACATTTCAGCTGTTTTGCATTCAAATGCAAATTTCACTTAACAATAATTTTAATTACATCACAGGCTTTTACACTTTATGCTAGTTTCCCTAACCAAATATTTGATCATATGAAAGAAAAAAAGGCTCAAAGTCAAAAGTCGAGTCCTTTAATCATTATTATTTGTCAACAGTTAGCCATAAAAAATGTGTTCGTTTAATGCTGTTGTCCTTATCTTGTTTTGTTCCAACCACCCATTGTTTTCCTGTTTTTTTTAAAAATTTTTAATGGACCAGCATTTTATGAGACCCTTTGTTCAGATTCAGATAACAATAAATTAGAATGAAAATATGTGGTTAAGCAGTTGAATAACAATCAAACATAAAATTCACTAACAATAATAATATAATGTTATATAATGGTAATAAAAGAAGTCAATTCATGTTATACAGTGTTTGAAACTGTGAATGGTCAGAAAGCTTAGTATTATTACATCCTTGTCTTATTTTTGTGGGGAACAGGCAGTCACTAAATGCTGTTTGTAAACAAATGTAGTTGAGGCCCAGTCAGACAAAATGGCCGTCGTTGGAGGAAGGGAGGATGTGTGGGTGCTAGTTTCACTTCACGTATTACTGTTGCAGTGGACTTGTTTAGTTTTTCTTTTTCCTTCCCTTCCCGGCGATTTCGACCCAACATATGTCCACACAATGGAACAAAGACTCCTCATTGGGTAGAAAAAGTGGGTTAGTTTCTTCTCCACACAGTTAAAATATGCATTTGAGAGAGGATTGCCAGATTGAAAACACAGGTGTTGTGTAAGATCGATCTGAAAATCTGTTTCTGCTTCCTGTTCTCTAATCACATCACTAAATACACGTTCGTCAAGGCTTTGTCCTAATTCTCAATCTCACAGCAGGCCTCGTTTCATAAATAACACTTCCTAATAAAGCCACCACAATGTTATTTGGACGTTGACAAGCAACATTTTCACTTTGTTAAACATTTAGATGCGTAGTACGAGCATTGTTGCGGTTTGGGCTCCGTCCAGAGTTGTGGGTGGGTTGATCTGCATTGATCATTGTATACTAGGCTTTCGGGAGAATGGGACGTCACGTCACAGACAGCACACAGGCGGCATTATCTAACCCAGGTCTACAGGTGGCCTGCGGGGGCCTGGCCTATTTCAGAGCTGCACAAAGAGGCTTAAGACCCATCCCTCCGTCTCCTGTTTTCCACCTGTCACCCAATACACAGAGCCAGAAGGGATAGAAAACGCAATTGCGAGAAGTCGTTTTCTTTTTGGAAAACGAGTCCTTTGTTTAGGGTGTAACTTGGCACTTTTAAAAGTCATGATTTTATCTTTAGCAAATGAATTAGCTGGAAATACATCGACGCAAACATCTACTAGCGAAAAGCAAAGCTGATCCATTTGGAGCCATAATATTTAATCAAATCTGGTTGTCTGAAACGGACGCTTTGTCTTTAAGAGGACGGTCCCTCTCCCTCCACCTTTTGCTCTTGTTGTGTTTGAAGACTTTGTGACTCTCGGGCCAAAAGGGGATTGTGCAATCAAATGGTTCTCTCTTTCCGTCACGTAGGCCTCTGACACAGATGGTTAATGGTTGTTTATCTGTGCTCTACCAACCATCATTTCACACTGTGAAAAACATCCTCATATCCTCAACATATTTTTATAAAAAGTGCTGGATCTGAATGTTTTAAAACTAGTGATGGGAATAACGGCGTTATAAATAAATGGCATTATTTTTTTCAGTAACGAGTAATCAAACGAATTACTGTTTCCCCCGTTACAACGCTGTTACCGTTACTGACAATAAAATGCGACTTACTATAATATATTATAATATTACTATCATTTTATTTTTCAGTTCATCTGAATGGATGCGCAGGGTAGCTGTATTTCGCCGTCGCTTTGTCTCACACACACGCAAAGAAAGAGACAGAGCGAGAAAGTCTTACGTAACATGCAGAATTGACGCGCTACATGTAAACGATATTCTTTGTTGTATTTTCCTGCCAAAATAATGGAGAAAGCTTTTAAGAACTGCCGGTTTTTCTGGTAGTGGGTGGAACTAATGCGCAAACGACAATCTCATTGGCTGGTGCTCTCCTATTATCGTCCCAGTTTTGATTTCAGCAAATCAATTCGCGCGAACGTAGACAACGTGATAAATATTCATGAACCCAGCAGCTCATTAATCCTTGGTGTGTTTTATATTGTTATTAGTCGTAGAATTCATAGTAGTTTTGTTATCTTATCAATATTATTTTCAGTTTTTCTCCCTTTTTTATAGAAACACTAAATGACAAACAATATCTTAAGCAGCACCACCACCAGTCCTAAGTTCAGTCAACATGACAAATATGCATTCATTCATGATTATTCTAATTATTAAAGTTCTATCATCACATAATGCTAAATTATCATAATATCATATTATAATGATTGACTGACTGATGCTAAGTGTCAGATATTAAAAAAACTGTGCCATTTTACAAACATAAGCTTTATATATATATATATATATATATATATATACTGTATATAATATAAAATAGTATATCAGATAATTAATATTAGTCTGGTGAGTAAACTAAAACATGTTTTATACAGTGTTTTACATTGTTTTACATTTTTACATTACAATGTTACACAATGTTTTATAATAGTAATTTATTCTATTTAGTGTCCATTTCATTCATTTAACATTTAATATTTGTGGCATCCAAGTTATTTGACATTTTTGAACTTTATTTTTTTTTTAAAGTAACGCAATAGTTACTTTCCCTAGTAATTAGTTACTTTTATAATGATGTAACTCAGTTACTAACTCAGTTACTATTTGTGAGAAGTAACTAGTAACTATAACTAATTACTTTTTTAAAGTAACGTGCCCAACACTATTTAAAACTATAAATGGACATTCTGGAACTTAAGCTAAAAAAAATAAAACTAACCATAACCGTCATCTTAGTGTAGTTAAGGATGAATGTAATTAAGAATTACATAAATTGTAATATTTGTTATTTTAAATAATCCCTGAATATTATCAGCTGATAATGGATATTTAAAAACACATGTTCCACATAATTTTGCATCTAGCAATTGCTTAAAAATAAAATTTTTAAATTATTTCAAATTATTGTTCTTTAATTTTGCTAATAATATAATATACTAAATTTTATAGTTTAATATAACTTCAACATTAATAGTCTTAAAATTTAAGTTTTTGTGCATTATAATTGATATTTAAAATTTAAAACAATTGATTTTATTTTAAATTTATGAGACAAACTAATGCAGATTTTTTTTTTTTTTCCCCATGTTAGCTATAATGCAAAAAATAATACCACATTATCGGCCAAAGTTTTAATATCTATGGATTCCCAGCTGAGTTAAAAAAATATATATTTGTAAGTTCCACTTTTATATAAAATATAAAAGTTAACAGCGTTCTTCAATAGCATCTTTTTTTTAACAGATCTTAAAATAAATGTCTTTAATGTACGTATTACAATTAATAGTTATAATTTAAAACTATTGATTTTAATTTAATTGTTCGAATGGTTGTTTTTAGAAAATAAATCAACATGGAATTAGCATAGATACTAACACAGAATTGTAATACTGGCCATGATTTATCATCCAGAAATTTAATATCTGTGCATCCGTAACAGAGTTGACACAAAAAAATGCAGGTTCAACAGTAATAAACTTAAACAACATTTCAATCTAATAAATGAGTTTATTATTATATGTAATATGTAATGTCTGTTCATTTTTTGTTTGTTTTGTTTACCAATGCTTTTTATTTATTACTTCATATATGCAAAATTACAAAACCTCCTCCTCCATCTCTCTCTTACAGAGCAATACAAGCACCACTGGTTCCCAGACCGTCCCAACAAAGGTTCTGGGTATCGCTGCATACGCATCAACCACAAGATGGACCCTCTGGTGGGACAGGCTGGCCAGCGCATCGGCCTGAGCATCCAGCAACTCTACCTGCTGCTTCCCAGTGAGCTCACATTGTGGGTTGACCCATTCGAAGTGTCCTACCGCATCGGAGAGGACGGCTCGATCTGCGTGCTCTACGAGTCCCATCCCAGCACCAACGGAAACCCCAGCATCACCACTGGAAACAGCAACCCCGCCTCCTCTGTCGCCCAGGTATCCCCGATGGTGGACAGTCACATCAGCTGCAAGGAGGAACTACTGGTTTTGGGCCGCACCAGTCCCGCTAAACCCTACATGATGACTGTGTCCAGCTAAATTGGTCACAGAAGTCATTTTTAAAAAATAAAAAAGAGAGAAAGGAGAAGAAGGAAAAAAAAACAGGATGTGTCCTATCGTCCAGGTGATGGAAACCTCGTAGGTTTAATTTTCACTCATTTGTTTGTCTGTTCTGTTATTGTGTTGGATCTACCAGAGGCTTGACCCTGGGGCAGCTAATGAAGACCTGAAACATCGCCCGACCCCCCCCCCCCCAGCCCACTCCCACGGCGGCGGTCTTGGGGCGGCTTTATCCACCATCGTCTGCCGATGTTGACTTTGCACTTTCGCTTTCACGGTTTATGTTATCGCATAAACTCCCTCTAAAATGTTAAGGAATTATTCTCAAATCCTGTATTATCATTTCACTGTTCCCTGTCGAGCTGAAGCCCAGACCCACCGGCAGCCGCGCCAGACCCGAGTAGCCGCTACGAGCCTCTTTTTTGCTAAAAACCTCACTTTTTTGGACCACAAAGCGGTACTTTTGTCTCTTTACTCGGTGTCTGGTACGCACCCGGGCCTTCTTTTGGGCTTCAGGTCGACGTGAACTGGCTCTGCCGTGGTGGAATACCTGTGTCATACTGTTACCCACGCTAGCCGTCGATGGCACTGTGATGCAAAGGTTCTCATGCTTGTAGCTTTTTCTAGGGGCTCCCTCCTGGATGAATGTAACTTCTAACAACAAAAGAGAGAAAAAACTCGCAACAAAACATTTGATTTATTTAAGCCCCTCGTCATACCAAAATGAAAGATGTAGCAAAGTTTGTTTTTGTATTTGTTGACTAGGAACAGATGTGGTCTTTACTTTCTGCCTGGTTTAGAAAGGACGTTGAATGCACTTTGACATTTTAGACTGTGTGGGATGACGTTTCGATTCGACCCAGCTGCATTCCATCGCGTACCACCTCATTCAGTTGTCGTAATTCGCGTTCGCTGGTTGCAATATTTCTGAAGGCACTTCAATACTGGTTCGTTCTCTCTAGCCGTTTTTTAATCCTTTCGAATGACTGATTGAGGCTGTTAGAGATTAGTTCTCCATCTCTAGGACTCCCTTTAAGGCCAAGAAACAACAGACCGGCATAAAAAATCGGACCAGTGTTTCCCATCTTATCGCAGAATCGCAAGGCCAGTGATGCTCGCCTGTTACAGAGGGACTCCCGACACACTTTCCAGCCAGTTGTCACCGGTCTCAGTCTTAACTAGGAGTGCGCCATCAAAACATATCACCTCCCTCCCTATGCCTGGCGAAGGAGGGGGTAGGACCCTCAGATCAGGGCAGCTACAATCCTCTCCAACCCCCTTCTCGCAGCTTGGAGGAGAGTTATTATGCCAGCACACAAACAGAGCGCACTCCAAAACCTACTGAGCCTTACGTGCAGGGCTGAGTCGGGACGGGAAGAGACATGCGGTGTGCTCCTGGTTCTGGCTGATTCTGTTTACATTGGCGCGAATGGGCGGAAATAAGCGGGTTTGCAGGGTTTGCGTGCGAAGGACTGGTTTTGTCTTAGCCGCTAAACTGCCGAGACAAGGTGCTGATGATCAGTCCTAGGTGTGCTAATACTTTTGACCCTAGAGGACCATGGGTAACGCCGGGTTGTCGATGCACTGCCGTCCCTTTCTATGTTGTTTTGGTCCATTTTAAAGAGTCGGAAATCCATTTTTAAATTAATTTGACATTTTAAGTATGGGTCGAACCTCGATATTTGGACGCAGTTCGCCATCCCACCCTTCTGTATGCTTTGAACTCTGACAGGCGGCCCCCTTCGCCTGATGGTATTTTAACCTCATTCTGGTGATCGTAACCAAATTGGAACAGACAAATCGAGTGCTTTTTAGATCTGCAGCTTTTAAACTACTTTACCCCCTCCTCCACTGAAATAACATCAGCAAACCATTTCCACTCTCCGTTTCAGTTCGGTAAGCGTTTGCACACAAGTTTTAAGTATCGTTGTGAGTCTAAACTCAAGTCTACTCGGAGGCAAGAGCACATGAAATGCACTAATAGGTTAAACATTGAAGTTATGTGACTTTGAGACCGACGCGTCTCGATTGGAATGTATTGCCAAGCTCAGGCCACAGACATTCATTGAAACCCTTATGGATGTGCAGGTTAAAATGTGAAAAACAGAAGGGAATGATTCGGTTGGGAATTTTTGTCGGTCATTTCAGAAGCGATTCACGTTATTGCCACTTTCGCATCTGAGGTGGTTCCATATTTGTAGAATGTATTGTTATTGTACAACATATGGTAGAGTAAGTACATAACCATACATATGGGAAGTGCCAATAATTGATATTTTGCTGTGTGTAGACGTGTTCCTTTTTGTATTTCATATTTTAACATGAATTCCTCTTTCATAAGTGAAGCCATTTGTGTTAGGAGTGTTGGAGAGGACCAAAGTTCTTTTGGTAAAAAATATATATATATCAGTTTCCATGCTCTGTGCTGATAGACGTTCCTTGTTTTTTCCTCTTATCTTATCTTTTCTTTCTTTTTTTTAATTAAAACAAAAAACAAAAAGAAAAAATTCTGAGCAACCCAAGATAAAGCTGTCTGTATCTTGTGATTTTTCTCGTCTGTACATCTCTTGTGTTCATTCTTTTCCTCATTCTTGGGTATGTTGTGATGAACTGCTGTAAATTTGTACAGTTCATGTAAATTGATTGTGCGGAAGTTGTACAGATTTCTATATTTTGGAAGAAAAGTTTTTTTCTCTGTAATAAAAGATTTCCTATCTTGGCAATGTTTTCCCGTGGACCTAGTCTTATTCTTTATCAAAACGTCATCATAATCGCATTTCATTAGGTAATTCTTTGTGCTTTTTGGAAGATATTTATGATAACAGCACTGGGATAGTTTTGTATCACAGACCTGAGTATGCTGATATATGCCATTCCAGTTCCACCATTTTAGACAAAATATGCCAGACATTAGTTAGTAACAGCCCTGATGTCACTGACCTGCTTTTTAGTTTTTTTTCCTGCATTAGGACAAAGAAAGGAAGTCTGTTTGGACATCAATAGAGCATGATTCTAGCTTGTAAAATATTAGACATTAACCTGCTTAAAGTTAATTATAAATGCCCACCATTACTTATTAAAAACATTAACAGTTAGAATCCACCCAACTTTAAATAGCACGAGCATTTAAAGTGGCAGACGGCCTAACTGCAACTTGTGTATTGGTGTGGATGCTAATATAATAGTTATCTTTCTAATGGTTAATAAGTCTAATAGTTACCTATCTTGGTGTTAACGGGCCTTTAGCCCAAGGGGTCAAAATTTAGCTAGTTAGCAGTTAGTTCCTGCTTATATAGATGCTGTAACTACACCATTATTACCAAAAACAAGCTTATGGCTATTCTCTTGTTTAGCATATTGCTAATAGTTCATTATAGTACAGAAGATGTTTAAACAGTGCCCTTTTTCCTCAGTTGGCTCTTATAAAAGTATGCAATAGAATTTATGTTTTGGATATTTTCCCCTGCCTGCTGCATTTTGACAATAGCTCAGAATAGCTGCTAGTACAGTGTGTCCTTGTCGTGCTAATTAGCTAATTAGCATAATTTTCTTGCAGTTATGGAGTTACTGAATACATGACATTTATGGATCATGTGAAATCCCTTTTTAAACTTATAACTTATATAACACTTTCAGGGATGTTGTGCTAGCATTAAAATAAATGGGAATGCTAATGCTTAGCTTTCTCCGAGCCTACTTTTTCCCAAATAATGTTCTTCTAACATAAAGCTTGAAAATTACATAAAGTAAGGTTGTCTATATCGATTAAATCTTTCTTTTGTGTTTAGGAAGGGAAAACATGCAGGTTTGGAAAGATCATTGTCTCTAGCAAAAGCAAACGATCAAACACAAGGCATTGTGGGTACTTTGTCAAAACGCTGACTCCATTAAAAAAATAAATAAAATAAAGTGGGTGGATTGAGTTGGCACAGTCCCCAAGCTTCTGTTTTCACAAGTTGCTTGGTAGCGCTCTGAATTGGAGGGTATTTCGATTCAGTGGACAAAGACTGAGATGGGGGTTGGGAGAAGACAAGTATAACAAAAGGGGAGCATGAAAAGACCTGGATGGCTGTTCGTGTGACCTATAGTTGTCCGAACACTTGGAAAGCAGCGAGAGTGTTTGAAACGAGACATAAATTCTTTGGGTGCGGTTGTCGTGTGACTCAGACAGGTTCAATGCATCTATTTACCTGCAGGTCTTGCCAAAAGTTGCCTTGCTTGTTTCATATTGTGCTTAAGTCATTCTGTCCAAAACGCTCTAGCGCTCCTGGTTTTCCAAGGTAGTATGTATGCGGTAAACATCACAAACCTACGGAAAACAAGCCATCGGCGTCTGGCACAGCTTGAGATTGTATTTAGATGCTAGAATTCACAGTAAAAACATATCCGTGGATTTGCTGTAAGTGTGTGTGTGTGTTTTTCTCCACACTGTGTGGGCTCAGTTTGTTCCTCTTTCTTCTCACATCTGCCTTTCGGCACTCAACCACCCTCTTGTTCTTCATCTGCAGCGTAGGGCCACAACAAAAGAGGACCTGAGTGAAAGCAGCTGGAAGGAAACTGCAGTCTCTCTGTCACTGTGGGAGAGACTCACCTGGTTGCTTTTCTCTCTCACTCTTTCTTCTTTTATTCAGACTCTTTCTACTCCTGCCAGGTGTTCTTCACTTTCATCCCACTGAACAGACTGAATATTTTCTGTAGAACTGGCAGGATGAGCTTATTCTTTTTATTAATTATACATAATATGAAAGCAAAAACCAAAGTATTCTTTTATTCTGTGTACAAGGCTGCAGCATATCAGGAAAGTATTTCTGTGGCATTCAAAAGCAGTTTTTCAGCCTTATATGTTTTTATATGTTTGTCTGCGCAGTAGTTTATAAAGTGAGCATCAAGAAAATTGCTGTTATCTGTTGTTTTTACACTTATCTTATCATTAGTGTTTAAGTTGTTGCTGTTTGCTGAAGACAGGCTGATGGAGCTGATAGTGAGGGTCACCAGAGGAGATGTCTCCTCTTTCCTGCTGATATGCATTCAGTTTGTCTATAAATTGTGCTATATATATACACAGTGGGGTTCAAAAGTCTAAGTCCACACTGAAAATCTAGGATTCAAAATTAAATTTAAACCATTAGTGTTTTATGATTTGGAAAGAAGCATAATGAAGTTCATGCAGCTCAAATGCTGCGGTCATTAAAACAAAAGAGAGACAAACCAGATACTAAGACATAAATTCATGTTGATTATTTTTCACTAAAATTTCTCTCAAAAGTATTCTGATAATACAGTTAATGACGAAAAATGAAAGAACTATAGAAGTACACTCACTTTTACACTAAGATTGAGGTCAGTACGATTTTTTATGATTTTGAAAGA
Source organism: Spinibarbus caldwelli (assembly GCA_039654775.1). Lineage (NCBI taxonomy): Eukaryota > Metazoa > Chordata > Actinopteri > Cypriniformes > Cyprinidae > Spinibarbus > Spinibarbus caldwelli. Next base: position 12,552,225 of record CM077228.1, on the reverse strand, counting down.
AGTTTCTTATGCTGCATTTCATCAAAAATACAGTAAACCAGTAATATTGTGAAATATTACAATTTAAAACAGTCGTTTTATACTTTAATATATTTCAAAATGTAATTTATTCCAGTGATGGCAAAGCTGAATTTTCAGCATCATTACTCCTGTATTCAGTGTCACATGACCCTTCAGAAATCATTCTAATATGCTGATTTGCTGCTCAAGAAACATTATAATTATCAATATTGAAAACAGTTGCGCTACTTCATTTTTGTGTGGAAACCATGTTACTCTTTTTCAGGATTCTTTGCTAAAAGTATTCATTTCTTTCAAAACAACCCCAAATTTTTAGTGTTAGTGAATGTAAAGGTCTCTTTTGAAGTGTTCATCCTTTAGGGAACTTCCAGATCTATATGTCATACTGTTTACTCTCTGTTTCTGTTATGGAATGTATGTTCCTGCTTTTACATAGAGAGAAATGTTTAGAATAGCTGGGTACTTTTTACAGGGCCTCTCTCGCTCACTGTTTCTCTGTCTCTCTCTGAAGGTCTCTGGCCTGTGGTGAATGTGGTTAACGGCTGACTCAGAGAAAGGAATAGATAACCAAACACTAAAACATTACGGCAACACCAGACACAAATATAAATGCCAACCCCTTCTCACTCTTTTTCACACATATGAGCAAATCTCACGGAAACATGTCCAGGTCATATTTTTGGCTTTATTTTTCTTCAGAATCTCTATTGATCTCTTTTCAATTATATATATATATATATATAATTTATTTTAAAAATGTTTTGTTATAATTACTATTATTGTAATGGATTATTGAATATTATTTAAATATCAAGATTTTGAATTTCAGTCAGAATAAGGATAGTATGCAAATGGAAAATTGCTTAAAATAATATTAAATTATATATATTTTTGCATTGTTGTACTGAAAATAACTTTTTTTTTGCATTATGATCATTAGAATTGTGATGGAAAATGTGCATAATTTTCATTAAAATAATATAAAAATGCAAACAGTCTTAATGGCCCTAAAATAGGGTTCATTTTCTTTAAGCAAAATATATTTTCATTCATTTCCTTTGAGTTTATGATGAAATATGACCTGGACATGTTATTGACAGATTTCATGTGACTCACCCGTTTAGATTGTTTTTAACAGTACTGTAAATGTCAGCTATTATTTTGTCTCTGGCTCAAAAATGGCATGATGTTCATGTACCGATCAGAGTTTAAAAGATTTATTGTGTGTGGATTTGTTGTACTTTGGTCTGGTGTGGAACGAGGAGTTTTAGGAAGGCCAAACCCTTGGTAAACATCCCCTGACTGTTCGGCTCAGCAGCCAAGCCTATTCTTTTGAATTTGTCTGTCAAACTGTTTATATGTACTCTGGAACTAATTAGAAAATTTATCAGTTTATGACATATCAGATGGGGAAAGGTGATAAAGAATGAGCATGGCAGTAAGCTTAGCACGTGGCAAATTTAAAGCCCTCCGAACGCAAACAACTGCACATTTTTGTATTTTCTGAGAACTTGCGAACACGCTTCAGCTGTTTCCTGTTTTCTGTTGAACAGCACACCACAAACCTGCGACAGCTGAGAACGAGAGAAAAAGAGAGAACGACCACAATGGAAGATGTGCTGTGCTGCAACCTTGCAGCATTGTGTGAAACCATCTCCGTGTTAAGGATGAACCTTATCACAACAAAACTGCACACGCACTTACACTTCTCTTTGCGTTTTTAAAACAAATGTCCACTTTGTTATTGAGCAAGATGAATAGTCTTATGAGAGCTCGATTTATATCTCAATAATTCCTTGCTGAAAGCCAGAGACGTTTTGTTCTTGTGTTTGACAGCACTAAATATTTAATTTTATCGCAAAATGCGCAACACTCTTCCTCTGTGGTTATATCTTGAGCAAAAACAGTGTTGTTGTGTAAGTTAGCCCATCATTTGGTTCCCCTAAATGTCAGCTTTCAGATCCAGACTGCTTATTTTTTTTGAGCCGTGCAGCCTTGACCCAGAAAAGCAGCTCGCTGTTATCAATGAGTAACATGGGGAATTTTTTCATGCCTCTGAGACCGATTAGTAACTAATTTACTCAGATGGTTCAATTAATTCACTGTGCAAGTGCAGTGCAGCCTCAGATAAACAACATTTGCGCAGAGCTGTAATGGATCCCAGTACAGTCTTGCTGTTTGCCATCTCAAATGTTACTGAATTTACACAAACAAATGTGCAGAAAAGGTACTAGATGCTATGAAGTGTGAACCGAAAGAACATGTAGGCTGTACGACGTATGTTTGTGAGAGCTTTGTCGCAAATGTGCATAAACCACATCTATTACTGAACCTCCGTAGATCATAACATGTATAGACGCCTGGGCAGCTGTGATTGTAATAGCTGCCATAGCGACAGGACTGATTGCTGTAATGTGCATGAAGAGCACATTATGCGTGGGAGATTGAGACATTCAGGGCTTATAAGCTGCTACAAAGCAGCACAGCAGGTCAATATGGTAAACACACATTTATGAGGTTTCATATCATTGGCCTGTATGCACAGTGGAGTCCGTAAGTGTGAGACCACATTAAAAATCTGGGATATAATATGGTATATAAACCCCCTTGCCGCCTTGATGCTGTAAAATAAATGTCATGTGGTGCGACTCGAAGATATTTATGAAATAATTAATGTTGAAAATCAGCTGAAATGACTGAATATTAAAAATAATATCCTAACAGAATTAGTTTAACGCTTATCAATAAACAACCAAATAAAAAGGGAAATAATATCATAGAAAGGACTACAGACCCTTATGAGTGTGTGTCAAGGTGAGTGAATCTCTTAAAATATCAGATGATTTGACCTTTTTTTCGCTTGTTCATATTTTAAAATGTTGTGTTGTGTGACTTGCCAAAAACTTAAAGATATTTATTAATTCATGATATTAGTAAAACACTTTTTACTTAAAAAAAAAAAAAAAAAAAAAAAAATATATATATATATATATATATATATATATATATATATATATATATATATATATATATATATATTTAAAAACTTTGTTAAAATAATGATTAAGATGTGTGTGCACAGGTGTAGGAAAAGGTTATTATTTTTGATGGTTACACCACATGACATTTCTTTGTCATTCCATTTAAAATTGTCTTGAAAATGGTATGAAAGTTTTACCAATATTGAAAGAATCCAAAACTTTTGCCTCTTTTTTTTTTTTATATTAGCCTCTTTTGTATTGTGGACACTCTTATTTGTCGTTAACCCTAATATAATTTAGAATGTACAATTTTGTATTAATAACCATTTTCATTTGTGATCTCAGACTTTTGGGCCCCAATATATGTCCAATTGGCACAGTACAGTGTTTTAGTTGGTTCTGATATGATTTGAGAGGAAAAAGTGGGCGAAGACCGCAATATGTGTGTTACGTGCAGCACATCCCAGGTGAAAAAGAAATACATTTAAATTGTGCTTTTTCAGACACACTTAATATATTTAAATTATACTATACTAAGTCATATTAAATGTATTATTTTGAAACAACTTTAAGTATATTAAGTATATTTCAAGATATGTTTAAGAGCAGATTTTAATCTATTTGCAGTATATTTAATATATTGAAATTGTGTTAAATTGGAACCACTAAGTATATTTAGTGCAATTTAAGTGTATTTCTTAAAACACATTTAAAATGTACTTTTAATACTTGATGAACTACAGTTAAGAGTATATTTGAAGCATCGTTTCTTCAAGTACATTTCAATTGTATTTCAGCTCATTAGAAATGCATTAGCATTACTCTATTAGTATATTATAAAGCTGCTTTTTTCAGTATATGCACACATACATTCTTAGAAAACTTTAATGTTTTATCTATTGTTGTGTACATTACAAATATTCTTAGAGTACATTAAAAAAGTACAGCAGCATATATACCCTGGTGGAAAAAAACACTATTAAATGTATTAAAAATGCACTTTAAATACAAGTATGTTTATAGAATATTTGTATTACTACAAACATACTCAAATACATTTTAATACATTATACTAAAAACATTATAATAAATGAAAAAAGAGTGAAATGCTATGGCAGAGCTATCTTATCCATTTGTAGAACATTTCAGTTATACCTTTATTACTGAAAAGTACAGAAGTTTACATCAATGAATAAATAAAAATTACAATGCAGTTTTCTGAAAAATAAATAAATATTAAAAATTTACTGAAAAACAAAGTGCAGAAGTGAATAGCTGTGTGTGTGCAAAGACTGAAGATGAAGATGATAAAGTTTAAGCAACAGAATAGGGAGGGATGGAGGGGGTTTTGGAGGTGGACGAGCAGATTAGAAATATACTAATAGTGTGCTTGTGTTTAGCATATTTCTTAAAAGTGTAACTAAGTATATTTATTACCAAAGTATTTCTGGTCACACTTTATATTAGGTGGCCTTAACTACTATGTACTAACATCAAAAAATAAGTACAATGTACTTATTGTGGTCATATTGTATTTCAAAACACTTCTGCTGCTATTGAGGTGGGATACGGGTAAGGTTAGGGACAGGTTTGGTGGTATGGGTAGGATTAAGGGTGGGTTAAGGTGTAAGGAATGGGTCACCAGTGTAATTATAAATGTAATTACAGAAATTAATTACAGATGTAATTACATATAGGTATTTTTAAGTACAATGTAAAAAACATGTATGCACACAATAAGTGCATTGTACCAAATGATTAATTTAAATGTAAGTACATAGTAGCTACCTAATATAAAGTGGGACTGTATTTCTAGTATACTTTTTAGAAATACATTAAAAGTATGCTTGTGTTTAGCATATTTCTTAGAAGTATAACTAAGCATATATTTAATACAAAAGTACTTCTAGTATACTTTTAAGAAATATATTAAAATGCAATTAAATATATTTTTAATGCACTTCAAATAAGCATGTTGTGAATACAAATGTATTATAAACATACTTCTGAATTAACTTGAAAACTGCTTTCAGCCAGGCTTCATTTCTATAGTCTTAAATATGCAGTCACATGTATATATGACTATACATTTGGATACGCTCATCACGCAGTGCTTCATACCGTCTTGCTCTTCCTGGCCTAGTTTTACTAGCCAGACCATGAGTGAAATCCATTCTGCTACTGACAGACCCCTGTAAATCTGTCTCTCTCTCACACACGCATTCCTTCTCCTCTTTCATGGCAAAGCTGTTGTTTTTCTGCTCTCCTTCTGGCTACTCCTGCAGCCGTGCTTATTTTTATGGTGGTTATATTCAGTTTGCTCTCATTTATGGAGACCATGTCTGAGATTTTAGAGGGGTGGATCCTCTGGAGCATTTCAGCGAGGTGTGTGAGTGTGTTAACCTGCATTTTAGTGCGCGTTTAATAGTTTGCTTCTACCGTGAGGCTGATTCCAAGATGTGGGAGGTTGCGTGAGAATGGTCTAGTTTTTCCATCATGAGAGATCAAGTGGTTATCTGTCTGCAGACAACTTATGCTTACAGACACACATATGTGTATATACATGTACTATGTGTATTACACACACACATATGCTGTATATTTAAAAGTAAAGCTCATATTCACACAACTAAAGTTCTTTTGCAGAATTATCATCAGTGGTTGTGTAGCAGATTGTGTCTTAAATGACAGCATTAATTTCAGTACACAAAAGTTGCAAAATTTATAATTTATATAATTGGTTCATTTTATGAATTTGAAATGGCAATACTTGACAGGAAGTTGAACTGGAATTACAGAAAGTTAACAGTAATTCAACATGGCCACACAACAGAGCAATTTCAATAGAATGTCATGTGGTGTGACTCACCAAAACATAAAAGATATTTATGAAATAATAATTCATGATATTAAAAAATGATAAGTAGGGAGACTTTGTAAGTCTCTTAAAATATCAGAACAGGTCAGCTCGCCAAAGACATAAGACATTTATAAAATAAACATTCATGACATTTGCAAAAAAAAAAAATAAAAAATTACCTTAATATAATACTTTAATACTTAATAACTAATTAATAATACTAGATACTTAATATAAAAATAATACTTAATACTAATTGAAAATAAAATAAATAATAAAAAACTAAATGCAATAAAAATGATATCATAGAGAAGACCCCTGCAGAATATTAGGCTAATTCATGTTGTATAATGCCAAGTGGTGTGACTCGCCAAAAACCTCATATTATTATATATATATATATATATATATATATATATATATATATACACCCTGCAAATTGTATTTAAAACCTTTGTTGAAAATAATGAATAAAATACCTTGCGTGTATTCTTTTACATAAATTTATAAATTTACAACTGTATAAAATGTATAAATTTACAACTTGAAAAGTGTAGTAGAAATTAGAATTAACCAAAAACATTAAATGCTTTAAAAGTATTGTTTATTGTTATTTCATTTTAGCTATTGCTTTAGCTAATGCTAACAGACTCAACCTTATTGTAAATATACGTGTGCTGGACGTGATGTGGTGCAGCTACGCCAGCAGAAAGTCTGTGCCCGGGGCTTGTTGCCTGCGCATGTACACGTCAGTCTCGCACCCCTCGTCCTGTTTTTCATGCAGAAAACAGGAATGTGCTCTCTCACCCTTTGAGATTGTGCAAAAGGCATTGTGACATTCACTGCAACAATCCCTGTGTGACTCACAATCAGGGGCTTCTGTTGCCATGGTATTGCCACGGCTTTTCTGAAATCCCAAACAACTTCTAGTGAGTCACAAATGAGAAACTGAGCTGAAGTGTGTTTCGTGTTACCATAAGCTGGGGTTAAAGTTAGTGCACTATGACAGATATTGTCTAAAATGGTTCAAAACCCTCATATATAAATTACGAAATTTTATGTAAAAAAAAAAAAAATGTGTCCCGCATTTTTCATGTCACTACCGAAAGAATGTATGTTTTAGTCCTTTGGGTGAGACTGATTTTAACTGATGACTACAAGGTGCAAGTACAGTCATGGCCAAAAATATCTGCACCCTGGGGTAAATATGATCAAAGAAGGCTGTGAAAATTAATCTGCATTGTTAATCCTTTTGATCTTTTATTTAAAAAATTCACAAAAATCTAACCTTTCATTGGATAATAAGAATTGAAAATGGGGGAAAATATCATTATGAAATAATTGTTTTTCTCTAATACACATTGGCCACAATTAACGGCACCCTTTTATTCAATACTTTTTGAAACCTCCATTTGCCAGTTTAACAGCTCTAAATTTTCTCCTGTAATGCCTGATGAGGTTAGAGAACACCTGACAAGAGATCAGAGACCATTCCTTCATCCAGAATCACTCCAGACCCTTTAGATTCACAGCTCCATGTTGGTGCTTCTTCTCTTCAGTTCACCCCACTCATTTTCTATAGGGTTCAGGTCAGAGGACTGGAATGGCCATAGCAGAAGTTTGGTTTGTGCTCAGTGACCCATTTTTGTGTTGTTTTTGAGGCTTGTGTTTGGATTATTGTACGGTTGGAAGATCCAAACATGGCCCATTATAAGATTTCTAACAGAGTCAGTCACTTATTGATTTTTTATCTGTTGGTATTTGATAGAATCCATGAAGCCATGTGTCTAAACAAGATGTCCAGGACCTCCAGCAGAAATATAGGCCCACAACATCAAAAATACAGCAGTATATTTCATTGTACACATGGGGTACTTTTTATCCCTGTGTGCACCAAACCCATCTTGAGTGTTTGCTGCTAAAAAGCTCATTTTTTAGTTTCATCTGACCATAGAAGCCAGTCCCATTTGAAGTTCCAGTCGTGTCTGATAACTGAATATGCTGGAGTTTGTTTTTGGATGAGCGAGGAGAATTTTTCTTGAAACCCTCCCAAACAACATGTGGTGATGTAGGTGCTGTTTGATATTTTTTTTTTTTAAGGTTTTCTGAGCCCGAGACTCAACTATTTTCTGCAATTCTCCAGCTGTGGTTAAATAAAAGATCAAAAGGATTAACAATGCAGATTAATTTTCACAGCCTTCTTTGATCATATTTACCAAGGGTGCCAATATTTTTGGCCATGACTGTAGATAGGTCTCATCATTTTAAGGTAAATTGTTTTCAGAAGTCAGAAAATCTGTGTGTAATTTTAAGGAACATCACTACCGAACACCTTTTTTTCTGCAATTAAGCACAATTTTTGGGGAGTTATTTCATAACATTTAGTTTTTATATGTGTACCACTGTTCAGAACTGTGCTAGCTAACCATGTGCTGATTAGCATCTTTGAGCTAGATTCAAAAGTATCTAAAATTGTCACTACCGAAACATTTGGTGGAGTTTAGGTAGTGACGTCTTTGGTTTTTTGGGTGTTATCCCATAGAATTGTCACTAAATAATGTCATCATTGTTTCTGTAGTGACAAAAGGGAACACATAATCCGCATATTTGGGGGAAATAAACAAAATTTTTGTACAGTTATGCAATTTTTAGTAGTGTTTTAGTATGCAAGTTAAAATTCTGTAATGTGATGTGGTTGCTACCAAAGCATTACTGTCACTACCGAAAATGTACTGTCACTACTGAAACATGGGATGTTTTGTCAAAAATAAAGTATACTGAATTATCAACTAAGATGTTATGATAGTTTTTGGTTCAATGTATATTCAAACTAATGAATCCTTCAATTTGAAATCAGTATGATCAAAAAGAAATACCATATAATCACCATAAAAGCATCATGAAGTCCATACAGTTCATGTATTATCAGTCAGTAGAGACTAAATTATGGTCTGTTTGTCACACAAAGCTATTGTATGGCTGTGGAAGACTTCAACATAATGTACTAGTTATATGGACTACATTTATGGTGCTTTAGTGTTTTTGTCCTATTTAACAGCCCATGATTACTATGAACTCTTATCAGATGGAAAAAAAAATTGATCTAGATCTGGAGCTGTTGGGATGATGCAGTTTTATTGTGAGATTTTCAGTGCTTGAGATCCCACTGTGGTCTAAAGCAATCAATACAGTGCTTTTCTTCTATTTTTAGATCTGTCCTTCTGGTTTCCAGGCTCATCACCTGAGAAACATCAATTGTGTCTCATCAGTTCAAAGATTTATGGAGCTCCTGACCTCCTGAGCCTCATATAAGGGTGGTCTGCAAGGGGTTTTGTTCATAGTGGGAAGGAAACTGATCAGAAGAATTCAGTCAATAATACTGATCTGGAGACCTTTGATTCACCACTACTATATACAGTATGAGAACAGAGAGCGAAAGAGGAGGTAAATGACAGAGAATGGCCAATCATGGCATAATTAAGCATTGCTTTCAGTCAGTATTATAATGTAATTTTAGCATTCAGGACAGTTTTTTAAAGATTTCATTTGATTAAGGAAGCAATGATAGAAATGCATGTTTTTCACTCATATCTTAGCTAAAAAAAATGCTCATAAATGTAATTTTTGGGCCCCATAAACCCAAACATCTGTTTATTTTTTTGTCATATTAATAGGAATGTCCTTGTTCATGTTTGACCTTGAATCTAATGCTGGTTAAAAAGCAATAAGTTGTTCAACAGTTGATTTTGCATTAGGTATTACTTAACGGGCTTTGCTCTTTCAAAGAAAATATCATGCAACTGAGACATTGTAAACAGCCACTGAGATTACTGAGCACGGGGTGCAGAGAATTAGTCAAGAAATGCATGGATACTGATGCCGTTTTATGAGCCACAAAGTCTATAGTTACTGCTCATACACACAAGATCCAGGCACGTTTGCTGGAAAAGATATATGAGAGAGAATAGAAGACTACATCTAGTAGCCTGTTTCAGATTCTCCATATGCAGCATGGAAAAAAATGTGTGCTTTTTATTGTGCATTTGTGCCTGTCAGGTTTTGCAGACATTGTGAAGACCAGACATTCCCAATCTTGAATAACTCAAAAATAGCAATGTTTAGCCTACTTGTTTGACAAAAACTAGAAGACTGCATGTACCATTGATGCTATGTTTCTTTCTTTCATTATTTTTTTATATCTTCATTCATTCATTCATTTATTAAGATTATTTGTTTTGGAAAAAAAAATGAAAAAGAAGAAGAAAAAAATCAGCAATCAGCTAGTTATTTCTTACCAGTTTTGCTTTATCTACAATGATTCATAGAGTCATTATTTTGTGAATTATCAATATTATTGAGTTGCATTCACTCTTAAAAATAAAGGTTCTTTACTGGCATTGATAGTTCCATCAAGAACCTGGAACATCAATGGAACATTTCCATTCCATAAAAGGTTAATTTATAGTGGAAAAAGATTCTTTAGATTAAAATGTTCCCTTTATTAAAAAAAATTATTTTAGGAAATGATCACTGAAAGGTTCTTTGAGAAACCAAAAGTGGTTCTTCCAAGGCATCGTTGTAAAACTCCCTTTAGGAAACTTTGTGTTATATACTGTAAAAAAGCAGAGTAGTAACTAGATGCACACTGAGATCACTGTCAACCGACAAACAGAATGATGTAAATTATATATTGTGTGAAATGTTCCTGGTTCTCATTTCGAAAATCTGGTCATCTGAAACCAAAAAAGTGCAAATGCATTTACCAGGACTTTAAACATCCTTAAAGATGTGAAAATGAATCAACTTACACTTTCTTTCTATGTATTTATTGGTGTTATTTTATGGGTTTGCATACAAAGGTGAGGGATTAACAGTGAAGTCACTTTGTGCAAAACATTTCTGTTACTTTCACTTTTACCTATTATAATATTCCCTCCACAATGATTGCCCGTCACTTGGTCCTTTTTTACTTTCCCTTTGACTCTCTGCACAGGGAAGCACGGGGATTTTTCTCAACAGCCCATAGTGATAACAGCACCTCCCTGGTCTCTTATTGGTTGAGCATCTCAAAATGATTAACAGCAGAACTCCCCTGGATTCCTCACCTACAGGACCTTATTTAGAACAGCCTGACACATGACATGCCCGGACACGCCTCGTATCTGATGAAACATCCTGGCAGAGGGAGAAACTAGTACTTCTCACATGTGACTCACTGTGCATTCAAATCTGTAAATCTATACTCAAGTGCTTAGAGTTTTTAAAATTTTTAACAGTAATACAGTAATTATTTAGAGTATTTTGCAAGACGTCTCTTACACTCACCAAAGCTGCATTTATTAGGTCAGAAATGCTGTAAATCAGTAATATTGTGAAAAATTATTACAATGTAAAATAATTGTTTTCTGTTTGAATAAAAAGTAATTTATTCCTGTTTGAAAGATGAAGTTTCAGCTCCAGACTTCAGTGTCACATGATCCTTCAGAAATCATTCTAATATGCTGGTTTGGTGCTCAAGAAACTTCCTGACCTCAAACCTTTAAACAGTAGTAAACAACATCTCAAGAAGGCTCTGTGAAGAGACGCTCAACCCTGAAACAAAATCCCTCATCAGAATGGTAATACCCACAAGGCCTTCTCTCATTCAGCCTTCTTTCAGGCTGGATTTTAAAATAGTTGCATTTGCGTCATCTCAAGTGTGAAATAGTAACAGCCACACAGAGGTCAGAGTACATGGAGAGTGATTATTATATTATGAGAGATGAGGGAACGCTGCCTTGGCTTTCAGTGGCTGTCATTAGCAGGCTAAGTGCATTAGATCTGGAAATGGTGAAATGGTGTTCTGGCTCTTTGCCTCCATCTGCTCACTTTCTCCATACCTCACCCGAGGCGTTTCTAGCCTTTCATCAGTGCTAGAGCGCAGGCACCCCATTAAGTAAAAAAAAAGAAGAAGAAAAAGTGTAATCTTTTGATATAAAAAAAAAAAAAACACCAGCAACAAAGTTTTCAGGCATTGTTACATTTTCATTTGCATTACTTTGAGGTAACTACGGGCTACAGATGATAGCTAGTTTTTATCTGCGTAACTGTAACCTTAACATATTTGAACATGCTAACGTTTACCTTATCAGTCACCCAGCAAACAGATCGAGGTTAAACAGATAGTTTACTTTCCTGACATTAGTGGAGCTGCATCCTGCTACATTTGTTCACAACGTTTTAGTGATCTTATGCGTCCTGCACTTCGATACTTTGTACTTCGATGTTTACATGCAACCAAATAACTGTTAGTAATCAGACTGATGATCAGTTGGACTGAATAGGCTTCATGTAAACCACCATCAATCCAACTGAGCTTGATATCTGAATTACATTTTGAATGGATTGGAAGGAGTGTGGTTGACCTGAAATAATCTTATCAATAGGGAAAAAATTAAGTATGTAAATGCTTGAATCTGAATATTTTTCCAATCAGATTGAAAAATAGCTTATGGTGATGATGTTTATGTTTACATATGTTTAATGTCTTAAGTGCTTTAAGTATGTAGAAAAAAAACATCATAACCTTTTACAACATAAAATGAAGATCAAATTCAACAAACAGGACTGTGTTTGCTCAGGTCGGTGTCACTGCAGAGATGGCGTGAACAGGACAGGAGGAGAATGTAGAGGTTAACATATGTTTATGCTGAGCTAATGGAAAGTTTCTGTGGCTTGTGCAAAAAGAGGGGAAAAGCAAACAACAACAATCTCTTGAGGAAAAAAGAGTCCTTTTGCCCTGTTGCTGTGGCGACCATCCCCAAAGCTCTGTGCACACATACAAACGTGGGCAAATTCTGGCATTCACCTCACCTCTCCCCTGCCCAGCCAGACAGCAACAAAGCACAAGCCTGTCCACTGCCCCCCGGCCCACCACAGCTCTTTTGTGTGGGCAGGCTAGTCTTTTTACCAGACGCTCACTGTGTGTTTCTCTATGTGTAGACAGCTCTTGTTTCCAGGGAATGCGTCTGTGTGCAGGACCCCAGGGCGGCTGGAATGATGCCTGATGAGAGTGTTTGCTAGAGCTTTGTTTCGCTGCTTGTGTGTGTTTGTCAGCCATTGTTTACTTATCTATCTTTTTGTTCAGGGAATCTCATGATCAGATTTAGAAACATAACGTACAGAAATAGGCCATCCTGCATACATTTAAACATTGCAGAATTTTATCTCCATCCATCTGTTTTCTGTCTGTCGTCGCCTCTATGAAAACTGAGGCTCTATCACACAGCACGCTTGACTTGGCGATTTCTGCATGAGTGCATACGAGACTAATCTTATACTCTTATCAAGATAATTATGTCTAAAGCAGCTAAATTACATCGTACGTGTCCTATATGGAACGTTGGTTCCCTCTGCGACTTTTTCAATAACGCCTCCTGTCCGAAGTTTTTTTTTTAGTTAAGCATAAAATTATAGCTCCATCTACTTAAATGGGGAAGACAGAAGTGTCCAGAAGTGTTTGGCAAGATTAATTTTTTATAAAATAGAACTTAGCAGTCTGACAATATCATTAATACAGCTGCTTTAACTCAAATTGCTCTATTTTTTTTTTGGCTAGTCTAGCTAATGTGCAAGTGAATTCTAGAGCAAACTAACACAATCAAAAAATGATTTTCTCTTTTAGTAGAAAGGCAGAACTTGCATTCCTACAGTTGCCATATTGAGTGTTTCCTCCAACCATTCAATAGTTTGGGGTCAGTATTTTTTAAATTTTTTTTAAAATAGATCCTTTATTCAGCAAGGATGCTTTAAACTGATTAAAAGTTATAGTAAAGTCTTTTCTATTTCAAATAAATGTTATTATATTATTATTATGTCATGTTGTTATTATCAAAATATCATAGTAATAATATCCTCTACAAAAATATTAACTAGCACAACCAATTTCACCAAATCAGCATATTAGAATGATTTCTAATAGACTGGCAGCTTTGCATCACAGGAATAAATTACATTTTAAAATATATTATAATAGAAGACAGTTAATTTAAATTGTAATAATATTACTGTTTTTACTGTATTTTGGATTAAATAAATGCTGCCTTGGAGAGCATAAGAAACATCTTTCCAGAACTTTAAGAAATCTTACAGATTCAAACGTTTTGAACAGTGGTGTACATTTATGTTGTTTTACCAAAATTCTAACAGTATGTAAGATAAATCTGACAAAACCTCCCTTTGGGGACATTTGGGAACACCCTTAATTGGAAAAATTATCCATACATAAAGTAAATAGCTTTGTTTTTGTTGTTATTGTTGTCTTTTGTTCTTGTTTAATATAAAAAAAAAAGCTTTCTGAATAAGGTTAGTGTGTAAGTGTGGGTTAGTTCATAATTAACTATATGAAAACAATGCAAGTTAATAGCATTTCCTTATTTGATGTGTGTTGATTTACTAGTCGGAAAGAACAAACTGTCTGTTCCCTTACTGTGATAGTGTGTGTTTTGACACACACAGAATGAAAGGTACAGAATGTTTGAATATGACATTACTAAGAATGGAATGTAGGTGTGTGTAAAAACATATAGTAGCCATCACTTATCTGCATTTGTAAAATGACTGTTCTGACGCAACACGTGTTGTGTTTTGTACATCTGTGTATCTAAAAATGCTGAAAGTTATGTGTGGAGGTTAGTTTTAGCGGATGGAAAATATTCCCTCTGATTAAAACAACAGAAGTCAGTGAATGGAACTAGCATCCAGCTAGTGCTAACAGCTAAAACTGTGTACAAAACTGGGCATTTTAGTCTTTTGTGTGTGTTTGCCGCAGTATATTGATCTAGATGTTAGTAAAATGTTGGCAGGGTGTGTGTTTGACCAGCGTGTTGCCAAACCATCTACATAATCAGGTGTGTAGAAAAAACAGCAGGTGACTAGAAAGTCACACGCTACTGGAGTTTACACTTGCATCTCAGCCAAATCATCATATCATATTACAAATGGACAACATATGTGCCTGGACGTTTCATCTCGCACAAACACATGCTTCAATCACCTTCATATGTCCTTAACGCTCACATATGTGAACCACACTCATCAGAGATGTAGCTGCATACATACAATATACACAGCACCATAATTTATTGCCTTTTTTCTGTCCTTAAAATGAGACAGATGTATTTAATAATTCATACACAGTCAGAATATAGTTGAACCCTGAATTGTAATGAAGTTATTAAATTTTTCATTGTGGAGCGCAGCAGTGCTGCATATACATTAAGGCTCACATATAGAAGTGAAGGTCAATGTGATTTCCCTGTTGTCATCCATTTCCATTAGGCTAGCGTTTGTGTGTGTGTGATGTATGAGACCTGCGATTGAATGATATTCATGTATTTGGGAGTGTGATGGATGAGTCTGTGTACCAGCATGCATGTTTCTCAGTGTGATTTTTGCTGTGTGAGTGTTTGATTGATATGTGGGTGTGTTGGTTTGTTATTTGTGTAGTAATTGCTGTGAACCTTCAGGAAGCTGTGCTGATGGGTAAAATAGATATGGGTAAATGGATTTCGCAAATGAAGTTCAGGAAAAGCGTGTTCAAATAATTCCAGCAATTACGATAATGAGCTTCCCCGACAGCTCAATTAATGAATTGGGAGTGGAGCTTCAAAAAAGATGCCAAAAGTACCATAAATGTATATGTGTAAATGAAAGTGTGACTTCTGCATTACTGTATATATTTTCAAAAGTTTGGGGTTGATAAAATTCCATGATCTTTTTGAAAGTCGCTTATGTTCTTCAAAAATACAGTAAACACAGTAATACTGTGAAATGTTATTAGTATTTAAAACACTTTTCTATTTTAATATAAATGTAATTTATTCCTTTTTTAGCAGCCACTATTAGTCCAGTCTTCAGTGTCACATAAAATTATTCTAATATGATTTGCTGCTCAATAAACATTTCTTATTTTTAAAACAGTTGTGCTGCTTGATATTTTTGTGGAAATTCTGTTTTCCCCCCCAGGATTTGATTAATAAAAATGATTTGGATTTTTTTTTTGAATATTATAAAAAAAAGTTCATAACATTATAAATGTTTACTGCCACTTTTGCTAAACTTCTTATTGTATCCTTTTTAAATAAAAGTATTATTTTCTTAAAAAACAGGCTAAAATAATGCTACTATTTACTGATCATATAGTCGATCAAAAAGCTAGTAACTGCAGCAACCAGATAATTGAATCAGATTTGTGAATGAATCTTTCAGACTCATTTAGTCAATCAGATCAGACTCAAAAGAACGATTCGTTCACAAATCATACATCAAAACATCCAGTCTGTATTCATTGCAATTGCATGAAAAGATCAACAAGAATATTAATAAATGATGACAGTTGTTTTTTGTAGCTGTCTCTTTGAGAGCAGTGCAAAACATGAAATTACTGTATGAGGACCTTTTCATAGAAACATTGTAACCGTTTCCTATTACAAAATATATTTACTAACATCATTTTTTTTATCAAATGCATTCATCTGTTGGGCAAATATGTGTCACTTGCAGCCATTTTGTAAAGCCCTGTTCTCCTTTTGCATGTCTCTGTGTGTGTGTGTGTGTGTGTGTGTGTATCCAACAGACAGTAATTAAAGCAATTACCATGACCCACAACTCACAACAACAGTGTCATCTGGGTCTCAGTCGTTAATGAGAATGCAGAACAATCACACACACGCTGGATAAATGCTTACCTGTCATTGCATCAGATTCCTCATTGATTCAGATCTGGCTGCACTGCTTCCTAAAAACAGCAGCAAATGCAACCGCCATGCAATGCCTAGCAGTAGTGTGTACTGAGCCTGTAACGTTTTGTATGTTGCATTTCACCGCATACATTTATTCACAACTGCATACTAGTCAGTACTTTGGGTTTGTGATGAGCTGATGGTTTTATATATTGAATTTACTGAGTGCTTTTAAAGCACAACTTTAACAGTGTAGCATTTACTCTATTATTTATGGCAGTTATATTCACATCTCTGCATGCTACATACTTGGCTTGGCAGATTGCAGTCTGCTCTGGGGTTTTCATGGTGTAGGTGATTTAAAGTGAGATGCTGAGCATATTAAATGTTGTTTTACTCATCTTCTGGCTTCATGAAGGATGTATAAGTTGTATGTTAGTCTATGTCACTTTTGGTAGTCTGTGAATGTATAGCGTTGAGTGTTTCCCCCCAGTCATTTGAATTATTAACTCTTGAGATCGGAAGAAATATTCTAACTTTTAAATAAATTAAATGACTGTAATACATTTATGAACTTGTTTTTATATGTAAGATCAGAGTACAGTGTTATATTGTGTTAGGTTTTTCGTGTTTTAAAAATTATACTTGTGAATTATTGCCATTTCTTCCACTATCTCTCGAAGCTCCATCAGTTCCATCTTGATCCCCTTGGGGAATGGGAAAGGGATGGGGGTTGTTTATGGATGTGTGCATATCCAGACAGATGTGGCAGGGGAAAACACACAAAACACATTACTTATGGTTGTGATAGAGCCAGGCCAACAGTCAGATGTAATCTCCAGCGTCTGATTCAGACAGACATACTCAGACCATCAGTAAGGATTAAAATGGGGTAAGCTATGCCACGTTGTCCTCTAGGCAAAAATTACATTCATTTTTATTATTATTATAATTATTAACAACAATAACAATGAAAAATTGAAAACAATATATTTTTAATAAATAATAATAATAATAATAATAATAATAGTCGCCATCATCATTATTATTACAAAATATTATATATTTTTACAAATAAATAATATATTTATATATTATTTATTATTATGGTTATGATGTTTTTTATTAGGTATTATTATTATTAACAATGTTTTACATCCAAAAACCAAACCAAAACAAAAAAAGCTCTGTTGAGAAAAAGAGAAAATTTTCATATCCTTTCTAAATCACAGGCAACTGTTTCTAAATATATAGTCACATTAAACAATTAGCCACAGTTTACATGATTATGTCAGCAACACATCGTACTTCACGCTCCATTCACTCTGTTTTTCTCTTTCGATTTCTATTTCTTACACCCCATCTACGCTGTGAGCGACTAAACCCGAACACTCCTATTATAATTACCAAAGCTGTCTTCATTGCAAGTGTGTGGATCATTATATTACAATTTGCTGTAATTTTCTTGAAAAGGCTGCTGTTTGCTCTGCCATCTCGACGCTTGTGAAACGTCTGTATGTTCTGCTGTGTTTACTGTAATTGTTGAGGGATATGGACTGTCTGCTGGCTGAATGATGGGCAGCACTGACTCCCACCTGTGTGCTTCAAACGCACATACACACACCTTTAGACAGCAAACACCTTTATGCACCGTTTGACGTCAGTTCCAGTCTCTCTCTGTTCGCCTCCCCTCCTCTCTGCTCCTACGCTCTGATGCACTTTGAAAAGCTCCCCTTGTGCAAAGGCTTGATCTGAGTCTTTGTGAGGAGGATGCCTTTTATCTGAGCCACACATGGGCGCGTGCACAAAAGCAGCTGAAATGCCATAGACACACTGTTTGGACTGACGCCCCCTTTGCCTTTCTCACACACACACACACACACACACACACACACACTCACACAAAACGCTTTTTCTATCATGATGGGGACTTTCCATTGACTAATTTCCATTGTTATTTTTATACTCAGATAAGATATTTTCTATCCCTTACACCTAAATCTAACCCTCATTGAAACATTTACACATTTTTATATTCTCAGTTGCAGATTATTTATTTAATATTTCCTTGTGAGGGCCGTGTCTCAGTGGTTTTTGTCCATACAATGAAAGTCAGTGGGGTACAGTTCTTACTGACTTGTATTGTAGGATAGAAAGAGTTTAAACATTCTTCAAAATATTTTCTTTTGCATTCAAAAGAAAAAGGAAAGTCTTACATGGTCAGGTAAGTGAGAAAAACATATATATATATATATATATATATATATATATATATATATATTTTTGGGTGAATTAGATGATGCCCTTCAGGTGATGCTTCTGTGCGTAATTCTAGAGAGATTTGTATTTGGAGACTGTGTGCAACTTTTCAGGAAAGGTCCTTTAGACGGGATTTGAACTCGGGATGCCCGTAGGCCATCGGCGCCGACAAGACTGAGTTATTATACTCTTAAATCTAATAATAGCTTTAACAGAAACATTTTTGATTTTTTATATTGTCATTTATAGATTATTTAATGTTGATTAAACCATTTCTTCATGGGGACCATGTACAATGAGTCAGTAGGCTCCAGTGTTGTTTTGGACCTCTTTGTCTTTCATTGTGTGGACAAAACATTCAGTTTTGAACAAAACAGTTAAAACATTCTTTAAAATATCATCTTATGTGTTCCACAGGGTAAAGAAACTGTCTTAACAGGATGAGTAAATGTTGGCAAAAGTTTAATTTTTGAGTGAACTGGCCCTTTAAGACCGACTTTGGATGAAGTGTTATTATGCAATTTGCACTTTTAATCAAAAGACTCTTTGTTTGACTTTCCTATGAATGCACGTACATTACATGTTTACAGAAAGAGAAGCAATGTTTGGTTGTTTTGGTATGTGTTTGTGCAACTGCGTACTTGTGTGCATAATTCTGAAGAAATTTGTATTTGGAGATTATGTGCGACTTTCCATTGCGACTTGAGCTAAAGATATTATTTTAATACTGAGCTATTGGGCGAAGACGGAGTTATTTTCTATCCTTTAAATCTAATTATAGCCCTCACAGAAACATTTTTTTAATTTTTATATTGTCATTTACAAATTATTTAATGTTTATTAAACCGTTTCTTCATGGGGACCATATTTTAGTGTTTGTACAACGAGTCAGTAGGCTCCAGTGTGGTTTTGGATCCCACTGTCTTTCATTATATGGACAAAACATTCAGTTTTGAACAAAAATGTTAAAATATTTATTAAAATATCGTCTTATGTGTTCCACAGATTAAAAAAAAAACAGTCTTACAAGATGAGTATATGTTGGCAAAAGTTTCATTTTTGGGTGAACTGACCAACTTTGGATGAAGTGTTATCATGCAATTTGCACTTTTTTAATCAATAGACTCTGTTTGTTTGACTTTCCCATGAATGCACTTGTGCTACACATTTACAGTAGCAGTAGCAACATTTGGTTGTTTTGACGTGTTTGCACAGTTGCGTACTTGTGTGCATAATTCTGAGGAGATTTGTATTTGGAGATTGTGAGGGCCGTATCTGATTGCTAGTTTCCGTTAGCTGTCTGATCCTAGACTCCCCACTCAGCTAATCTCTCATCAGTTCAAATAAGCACTCTTGACAAAGCTAAATGCGTGGCATTTAACATAAACAACAACAGTACATCATGCTAAATTGTACGTTTCCAAGTGAATTACCCTAGCAGGACCCTACTGTAACTACCTTTCATTCGTAACTTATCAAAATGGATGTTTGCAAAATAATGCTCTGCATCTTCCTTTTTTCATTCCCTCCCACCTAAGTGCTCTATTTCAAAGGCTGTTTGTTGGGGCAGAGGGCTTGCCATCTAATGGAGAGTGTTTTGTATTAATCTCCAGCACAAAATCAATGTATTTTGATGAGAGGGTGGGCATTAGCGAATGCTAATGTATGCAGCAAGCCGCACTAAACGCTTGCTGCCATGGTTACTGCCATGGTTAGGGCGTCTGAAGGTCATGGCTGGCTCTCCCACCGTAGGTAGCGGTGAATATGGCCACTGCAACATCAGGTGATCGGACCACCTGGAGGAAGACAGACAGATTGAGAGAGACAGAGGCTGCTGGGATACAGAGTTTTGGTGTCTGAGCGTTTTTTGCTAAAATGAGAAGTATATGACCAGTATTGTTAATGTTAACTCAAACTAACACTATTAAAAATACTTTTTGGTAATTGAGATGCAGCTGAAATAAAATATAATATTAGATGAAAAACTTAAACTTGAATGAAAATTAGAAATGTTGCCTTGGATTAAATGAGCTGAAGCACTACAATTACTAAAACTAAAATTTAAATAAAAATAAACAAAAAATAAATATTTAAATATAAACAAAAACTAATAAAAATGACAAAAGCACTACACAAAAGTTCTAAAACCTAAAATAAAATGAAATCAATCTTATTAAACAGTTAATTAATAAATAAGTTTAAGTACTAAAATTGCTACAGTTAAAATTCAAATAAAAATAAATTAAAGCTAAAAAGAAATATTTAAAAGAAAACAAAAATGAATAAAAATAAAACAAAACTACTCAAATTAAAATTAAAACTGTAAATATGAAATAAAAGCTAATTCAAAATATTAATAAACTCTATAATAGCATATAAATACAAACATGACCTTCCATTTCCAGTATAATTTCACTTACTGCGATTTTAAACTGCACTTTCTTGACCCATTATTTCATTATTTCAGTGTCAAATATTGACATTTTCACAAAAAAAAAAAAATAAAATAAAATAAAAAATGCAATTAAATTGCAAAATAGCTCCTCACTCTATGAATTAAACATGCAATGTGATGAGGTCATGTGATGATACAGCATACCTTTATATACTACATAAAGATAACACTGTCTAAAGAAAGAGAGACAGATAAGCAGAGGATGAGTGCAGATGGATTCAGTACGCTTGTCCGCACATTGTCCCAAAAGGCTGAACAGAAGCCGAGCAGCCTGTTCAGGACATACACTGAACATCACCCAAAACATAGGTCCAATGTGCACACACACACACACACACACACACACACACACACACACACAGACACAGACAGAGACACGGACAGACAGAGTAGCTGATGGAGATGTTCGTTTAATTTTGGCTATGCTATACTGTGTCTTATACACTAAATACTGCCTACTATTTTGGAAAAAAATAATATCTGAAATGGCATGCATTATGCAACAACAAACATACTCTCAAAAAAGAGCACTTTGTGCGTCTATGAATACTTGTATTAATGAACACATATAGAGTGTCCTTCAGTACATGCATAGACGGTGTATCTGTTCCAAACCAATACCCGTCCAGCCATTTCTGAAACAACCTCATTAAGATAACAATAAATGTGATTTGTTAAGCCAATTTAAAGCTGGTTCTGTTCACTAAAGGCCCTTGTGTCCTTGGCTTGTACTGGTTAATTAAACAAATGTAAATTGTGTAGACAGAGCAGAAGCTGAAATTTTCTGTCTCTGGTCTTTCTGTGCTGCAGCATTTAGAGGCTTTGATGTTCTGTAATTCAGTCTGTCGATCATTTTAAATAGATGTCTGTCCCAATAGACTAGGGTTTCCGCTGAGAATAAAAGCAAGTGGGGGTGTCAAAAGGAAATGGAATGAGAATATTCTTAGTCTCAGCTGCTTTGGTTTTTGAGGAGTATGGATTTAATTATGATAGAAAAATAGTCCTGTTCAAAATTCATGCCACTGGTTATGTCACAGTGTTTACTTTTTCAAGAAAATCAATATATGAACTGTTAACCTTTAGTCAAATATTTAAAAACACCCTGAAGTCAAAATTTGTATCGTGTGGTCTATTTTTTTTTGAGAACATTTATATGCTAGTGTTCTCTTAAATACTGACACATCAGTTATCTTCAAGCAAATATACTTTTTAAAAATTTAAAACTGTTCTCCTGGGAAAACTAGAAAAAAATATTGATGACTCATCCTGCACTACACTGTTTTTTGCCCAATCAGATGCTCTTTAGAAGAATGCCCCTCCCCCAATATGACCTGCAATGACTATCAAGTAGCAAATAAGGTTTGTGAATGTATAGGTCCCTTTTTATTTTATTTTTTATATTTTATTTTATTTTATTATTTGTTTTTAAAGGGACAGTCTTTTTGATTTGTCCCTCCCAAACTTCCTGCTTCAATAAGAAATACAGGAAAAATGCACTTTTTTCTTTAAACACGGAAACTTTTAAATCAAGTCTAAACAATAATGTTCCCAGCATCATTTTTCATTCTTAATTTTCATTTCTTTCTTTCGTTGTATACATTCCCTGTTGTCCCCCACTAATATCTGTCAGTGTTCAGCGAGTAAGTAATTGTTTATAAGCTACTAAACTTGCACTTATCTGAGTGTGTCTGCCCCAAATCTAGGTCACTGTCTGCAGAGACTCTGTCTTTTCTGCCCGTCTGACACCCTCTTTCTTCTGCCGTGTGTCTGTTGGGGGAAGGCAGAGGTTCCTATGGGCCTGTTTGAGCTAGCATGTGGAAATCTGGAAATGCTTTTTGCCATGTCTTTATGGGGTCAGAAATCTTAGTGACCTCTTCATGCCCCAGCCCCCAATTAAGAAGCATCTGAGACATTTTGAGAGTCCTTTTGTAGTTTGTGTAATGTAAGTGTGAATTCAACACATTTATAGTGTATTTATAGTTTGAACTGATGTTGTTTTCTCACAGGGCTACGACAGTTCACAGTCAGAAAAACAAACTGAATCTTTTTATTTTATACAAACACAACCTTCTCTTCTTGCATTCAGTGACATTCTCATTGTGTTCTTTCTTTGTACATACTCTTCTTTATGGTTGGGTGGAGGGGCTGATTAGTATGTAATTTGAAGAGTCTTTGTTGATGAAACGAAACTAGGCAAAAATAACAACGTTTGTGCATATTATATGCACATGGATGAGTTGGGTACAGTTGTGTTGTGTTATGTGTGCTTTTGTGCCTATTTGTGATAAGTCATAGTGTGGGTTAATAATTCAAAAATCCATTTTTTTCACCCTATGTGTAAAAAATCTTTGTTATTGTGTGTTATGTGAACAGTATTGTTTTCCCCCCTCTGTTCACACAAAGCCTTGCATCGTTCCTGGAGTTCCTGTAATAGTTAGCGGGCTAATGCTAATCTCATGATCTTGAGCTTTAATTGAGGGGACATTTAAGCAATTAAGGCTTAGATTTAATTACATGATAGGTCAAGAGTGTTGAAGAGGCCAAGGTGAGAGAAAATGACAAATGAGACCTCTAATATCTCAATTTTGCCTAAAAAGCAATGTGATTAAAGAGACATCAAATACTTTTATTCTCAGAAAAGTGGAACGATAGTTTCTCACAGTCATGAACATGATTTGCTACTGTGCTTCCTGTTGTTAGTTTGTGTCAGGCGGTATTGGTGGTGGATTAGTAGAAAGCATTTGATTGGACAAAACTAAATGTAGTTCAGGATGAGTCATCAATATTGTTTGATCAGAAAAAGACTAGATTTTGAATGTGAATATCTACTAAAAGTTAATTTTGTCAGCTATATACTAGAATATACATTACTTTAAAGCTAATAGAGATGGACGAAAAGTCACAAAACTCCAGTTTATATTTCGTCAGGTCTTTAAAATGTCAGTTTGGAGAACAGCAGCTGTAAGGAAGACAGTCTTTGGAAAGTACACTCTTTGATTCTTTTTCAAATGGAAAAATCGCTTGGCTTGGCTCGTCCTTTGGTGTGCTTGATTCGCAGTCAGTGTATGGTTAGTTTGACAGCAAGAATGTGGGGAACGGAGGATTAGTAGATGAAGATAGAAGAAACTGTACTGAGATTATTCGGAGGAGCAGGAACTGGTTTGGGTGGGTAAAAATTATATATATATATATATATATATATATATATATATATATATATATATATATATTTGCAAAAAATATATTATTAATATTAATATTACTTTTTTCATTAAAATGTCGATTTTTTTTTTTGTAAATTATACACTTCAAATTAAATTAAAATTTCATTATAGTTGTTATTATTATTATTATTATTATTATTATTATTATTATTATTATTATTATTATTATTATTATCCTTTTGCATATTTTTAATATATATTCAAATACATTAAATTATTTTTAATAATAAAACTAATAAAAAACTAATACTATTTACTAATTAATTTACTAATTAAAAATTGCATGTCACTTTATCTTTTACGTAATCTCTTATAGTGTTGTGTTTTGTAATTGTTTCACTGTTTTAATTTAGCTGAACATTCTATAATATTCTATTTAATGACTAATTGTGAATACATATCCAATACATGACAACATACCGATATTTTATTTTATTTTATTTTATTTTATTTTATTTTATTTTATTTTATTTTATGTATTTAACTGTAGTTTTTTTATGGTAATGATGGTGCAAATGAAATAGGCTTTTTGTAGCAAAGGCTTTAAGAATTGTGCCTACTCAGAAACTGACTTTGAATAAACCTATAAAAAAATTGTGACAACTAGCCCCGGTAGTAATTTCAGTTGGTGTAACCAAGTATTTCGAAAAAATATCCTCTATATTTTATATGCTGTTGTTCTCTGGAATTGTTTAGCAGCAAATTCTGTGACTTTGTTCATACACAACAAGCTGAGGTGGAGTAGAAATCCAAACTCAAAGAAAACCCAAGGGGGAATCAATGTAATTTGAGATCAGGACTATTGAGCAATATGAGTCACATTTTGTTTCTTTTCTTTTTTTCTTTAGAGCTGTGGTTCCTTACTTGGGACGGGAAGTAGCAAGACAGAGAGGGAGAGAGATTCTTAAATTACAAGATAAGATCTTTGTTTGCAATCCTAAATATAGGACAGTCTGTGGGGGAGGAATTAGTGTCCACGGATTAGATGAAGTTTTCTGACAACCATAAATAATCCAGCATCATTTCACATCACCCCACCTTCTCCTTCAACACACACACATAAAGGTAATTTACAAGGCAAACATGCCCAAAGAGCAAATAATCTTATCTAGAGGCAAGTTAGATGCACTTTCTCAAACATGTTGTGGACCCACATCATTGTCCCAAACAGGTCTGACCTGAAGGAAGAGACCAAAGCTAATTCCCTTTAACCCTTTGCATTGTTCTGCTTTGAGTTTGACAAAAACAATGCATCACATGCTCACACAGTACACCTTAAGAATGATGTTTGAGTTAAGATTAGATTTTATCCTGAATGACAATTCATAGTGTTACATGTTAAGGTGGTTTTGAGAGGGTGATGGTGTCCGTTTATCAGCCTGTTCGTTAAACGCTCCGACTGATGTGAATGAAAAACCTTATATGAGTTGTCCTCTTTTTACAGGACCTGGACTGGCTGGGACAGACACAGCTGTTGATTAGCAAGGTCAGCACATGATAGCAGGTTATTTCAGTTGGCCTCATCTTATCTGTCAAGGCTGTAGGATCCTGATTTCACAAGACAATCATTTTCAGGGTGTAGAGTTTTTATTTGTTCTTTCGTCAACTAAGAGGGTAGTTTTTACTGTTCAAGACAGTAGGCAACAGTGCTATTTTAGTATTATTTAAAATTCAAATTTTGAATTAGGTTTTATTTTTATATTTATTTTATTTTAATTTTAGTTTAAGCTTCAATAATTTTATGAGCTTTTTTTGAATTTTTTTTATTTATTTTTTTATAAAAGTTTACATTTATTTTATTTAATTTACCAAAAAATATTTTAATAGTTTAGTTAACAATAACAACACTCTTAGGCAACTTGATTATTATGCCTTGTAAGGTGACTTGTTTTATCCAAATAAAGTAGCATCAAATTTATGTCTTTGGCCATCCCAGAATGCATTGCAACAAACTCAGTGAAAAAACAAATCCAAGATGGTGAAGAAAGTAAGAGATTTTTATTATAAATACATTTCATATTAGGAAGTATCTATAAATAGTTCAGTATAAATATAGATGGACTATTTTACACCGTCACTGCTTAAAAAAACTTAAACCACCTTAAGCTGTTTGATCTTAGGTGGTGTAGGTTGGTTATAAATGGATGGTTATATAGTTGGTTTAAAGTCTCCCAGTGTTTAGCTGGTTTATCTGAGTGTGCAGCTGGTCTCCCAGTCTGACCAAAACCCTCTAAAACCAGCCAACAGATCAGATGAGGAGACCAGCTAAGATCAACAAACCAGCATAGGCTGTTTAATGTTTCTTCAACAAAGGTTAGTGTGTGCCGTTTGTGTTTATATTATGTTGTTAGCTTAGCAACGTGCTAACATTGACCTCCATTGAAAAGTTGTGAGTTGCTGTAAAGAGTTTCAAATCAGTCACTTATGAAGTATCTTGATGAACAGGATGTAGGCAGCGAGGCAGATCACTAGGGTTTGAAACAGAGTTGCTGTGTTTTTACCAGTTCTATTTTAAAGTTCATTGTTGTACTAATCACAGTATTTTGGCACATCTGGTTGCCACAATCTGAATAGGAAACTGTTGTGGGTTATATAAAGATTAATCAGAATATAAGTGATGAAATTCTTGTTCCTTGGTTAACCACAGGACAAAATTTAAACAAATAATAGCCAGAATTGTGTAAAAATATTGTATAAGGAAAAGTAGCTGTGCATGCTCTCTCTAAGAAACTCAGGTTTTCAGGTTTTGACCTTAATAGCCCTGGTTCTAGTCATGAGAAACTGATAAATCCTTCTTAGCTGGATGCTTGGCCTTTTGATTACATAATAGTGCATAGTGACTTTTCTACAAAGTAGAATTAAACATCTAAAGCCACATTAGCACTGTTTTCCTTCAAGTAGGGGTTAAATAATCAGGTTTAATACTAATGCACATTCACAGTGACCTTGGCCATAATATTGCGAATCTCTAACTCTAACTGCGTGACCTGAAACGTTATCTTGTGTTGATTGTGGCAACTGAATCTAATGTTTATCATATCAGAACATGGCCTTGCTTGTCAAAATGTAGGCAGCTAACCAAATGTTAACTTAACCATTGTTCTGACATCCAGAAGCAGAATTGTTACAATAAATATGTATGAATATTAATATTAATATTAAATATTAATATGAATTTTAAATATGAAAATTATATTATTATAAATGTTGAGATGCCAAATATATTACATAATGAATATCCTCTCTCTCTCTCTCTCTCTCTCTCTATCTCTCTCTCTCTCTCTCTCTCTATATATATATACAGTATATATATAGAACTAATTACTATTATGATTCATTTATTAATAATAATAATAATAATAAAATTTTAATTAATATTAAGATTACATTTTATTTAATTCTTATTAGAAAATGTTATGAATATTAAGACTGAATATTAAAACATATATTTAGAAATAAATAGATAAATATAGTTATATACAATCATGGCCAAAAATATCGGCACCCTTGGTGAATATGAACAAAGAAGGCTGTGAAAATTAATCTGCATTGTTAATCCTTTTTATCTTTTGTTTAAAAAATTCACAAAAATCTAACCTTTCACTGGATAATAAGAATTTAAAATGGGGGGAAATATCATTATGAAATAAATGTTTTTCTCTAATACACATTGGCCACAATTAACGGTACCCTTTTATTCAATACTTTTTGAAACCTCCATTTGCCAGTTTAACAGCTCTAAATTTTCTCCTATAATGCCTGATGAGGTTAGAGAACACCTGACAAGAGATCAGAGACCATTCCTTCATCCAGAATCACTCCAGACCCTTTAGATTCCCAGCTCCATGTTGGTGCTTCTTCTCTTCAGTTCACTCCACTCATTTTCTATAGGGTTCAGGTCAGAGGACTGGAATGGCCATAGCAGAAGTTTGGTTTTGTGCTCAGTGACCCATTTTTGTGTTGTTTTTGAGGTTTGTGTTTGGATTATTGTACGGCTGGAAGATCCAAACATGGCCCATTATAAGATTTCTAACAGAGTCAGTCACTTATTTATTTTTTATCTGTTGGTATTTGATAGAATCCATGAAGCCATGTGTCTAAACAAGATGTCCAGGACCTCCAGCAGAAATATTGGCACACAACATCAAAAATACAGCAGTATATTTCATTGTACACATGGGGTACTTTTTATCCCTGTGTACACCAAACCTATCTTGAGTGTTTGCTGCTAAAAAGCTCATTTTTTTAGTTTCATCTGACCATAGAAGCCAGTCCCATTTGAAGTTCCAGTCGTGTCTGATAACTGAATATGCTGGAGTTTGTTTTTGGATGAGAATTTTTCTTGAAACCCTCCCAAACAACATGTGGTGATGTAGGTGCTGTTTGACAATTTTTTTTTTTTAAGGTTTTCTGAGCCCGAGACTCAACCATTTCTGCAATTCTCCAGCTGTGGTCCTTGGAGAGTCTTTAGCCACTCAAACTCTCCTTCTCACCGTGCATTAGGACGATACAGACACACGTCCTCTTCCAGGCAGTTTCGTAACATTTTATGTTGATTGGAAATTCTTAATTATTGCCCTGATGGTGGAAATGGGAATTTTCACTGCTCTAGCTTTTTTCTTAAAGCCACTTCACTAATTTGTGAAGCTCAGTTATGTTTTGCTGCACATCAGAAATATATTCTTTGGTTTTTCTCATTGTGATGGATGATTAAGGGAATTTGGGCTTTGTTTTCCGTCCTATTTATATTTCTGTGAAACAGGAAGCCATAGCTGGATAATTTCATGTTCAAAATCACCCTGGAGTGCTCAAAATTGTGAATATGAATGGGAATATACTTCAGAGATATTTTACTCATAAGAATTACTAGGGGTACCAATAATTGTGTCCAACGTGTATTAGAGAAAAATATTTATTTCATAATGATATTTCCCCCCATTTTAAATTCTTATTATCCAATGAAAGGTTAGATTTTTGTGAATTTTTTAAATAAAAGATCAAAAGGATTAACAATGCAGATTAATTTTCACAGCCTTCTTTGATCATATTTACAGAGGGCGATATTTTTTGGCCATGACTGTATATATATACATTGTATATATTTATATTCATATTTAGTTACTATGTGGGACTATATATTTTTAATTAATTAATTAATTTTTTTTTCATTTTGGATTTTTTTTTTTTTTTTTAGATTGAGAGGTCAGTTACTTAGAGTCAAAATTTATCTGTGATGGCGAAACTGTTGTAACCTGGAATTTTCCCAGGAAACCTATAACACAACACAATTGTGAAACACATGGCACAAATACAATCAACAGGGATCAACCACACACACACACACACACACACACACACACACACAAGCTTTATTACCACAAATCTGTTCACAAACCTCTAATATAGACAACAGTTCTCAGTATTTATGACAAATCAAACATGTAAACATATCCTTATCTAGCTTAAACCATTCCTTTCCCAAGAAAGTTGTTGTGTAATGGTGCAATTGTAAAAAAATCGTGCCTTCACTGACCCAGTGAAGCGTTAAACATGGATGGCAGCCTGGCTGCTGTGGCAACCGGTTCAATGCAGTTATGCAAGAGATGGGACGTAGGATGGCAGAGATCGTGTTATGAATTTACTGCCGTTTAGAAGTTGTCAGACAAATCAAAAAGCCTTTTCTGCTCCCGCTCTGAAGTTACATCACCATTCAAGAAGAAAAAAGAAAGCAGGCCAGTTAAATTTTTTTTAAAGCCATAATCTTTCATTTTTTTATTATTGCATATAGATACATATTATCTAATCAGTCATTTTTTTGGGCCTGTATGAGAGTTTTGCTTGTGTGTGCAGCTGTAGGTGGTTGTGGAAGAGCAATCGCATCAGCAAGGACAGAGTCAGATGCTTGGGCTTAGATAGCAAGAGCGTCTCTATACTGCAGAATGTTAAGTCACCTGCTTAAATCGCAGTCTAACATGACCCATTTTAGAGAGTGAGGCATTCTGAATACAGTTTTGTCATTTTTTCTGTTTTCTGTGCAGCCATAACCACTTAAAGGTCAAAATATATTCAGCCTGATGCTGTGTGCTCTGTGTATATGTCATACTGACCTAATTTGGAGTTGCGCAAAGTGTGTGTGTGTGTGTGTAACTGCCTCACCTCATACACATCCTGGGTGAGTTGTGTAACAATCCTGGCACTGGTTGCCCTTCACTGACATGAAAGGAAAATATACATGCATATGTGGGTGGAGAAGGGAACTCGTCTGTGTCTATAACAAAGAAACCTTTCTGTGTGATTAAACCTATTGCATAATCATAGATTTTAGTACATCTTACATAACATAATGCATTTTTCCAATTTTGCACACTGCAAAATTGACATTCCTACTATTTCTGCTTACACTTTTATACATAAACTCTCCTGAGTTTGATTCATTTCACATTTTACTTAAGTAAATCTGTTTTGTTTTAGGAACGTTATTTGTACTGGAAAACAAGACCAAAATACTAGTTAACAAAACCTCTTTTTTGCAGTGCAGTGGACACAGCTGCTTTTAAATGATGTAACAATGGCACAAACGCTGACATCAAACGCAGCTAAAGCAGGACCGCATCAATATTCTAGTAAGTGGGAGGCAGACAAATAGAGGACAGACGGGCAGCTGGTTACACCAGCGGCAGGGCCGAATGCATTTATTAAATACCATGCAGGAGGGCTGTGCGGGCGTAGGAAGACAGCTGGACAGAGTGAAAGAACGACAGATAGATTGATAGGATGGAGAGACTGAAAATAAATGTGTGTGAACTGGATTCCGTGTTACGTTTTTCATTGATAAATCTTCAGTATTTGAATAGTTGACCCAAAGATGAAAATTTGCTGAAAATTTCCTCACCTTCAGGTCATCCAAGTGTAGAAGAGTTTGTTTCTCTATCAGAACATTTGGAAAAATTGGAAAATTGGAAAAATCACTTGCTCACCGATGAATCCTCTGCAGTGAATGGGTGCCGTCAGAATTTGAGTTCAAACAGCTGATAAAACATCACAATAATCTACAGATAATTCACATGACTCCAGTTCATAAATTAACATCTTGTGTTTGTAAAAAACAAATCTATCAATAAGACGTTTTGATTTTAAACCGTTGCTTCTGGACAAAATAAGAGTCCATAATCCACAATAACACTTCCTCCAGTAGAAAAAGTCCATTCCTTGTTGTCTTCTCAAATCAAAATCCACCGGCTTGAGTTGTGACTTGACTTGATTACTTACACAAGTTGATTACTTGTGGATTATTGTGATTTTTATCAGCTGTTTGAAATCTCATCCTGACGGCACCCATTCACTGCAGAGGATCCATTGGTGAGCAAGTGATGGCCTCAGGGTGAGTAAATTTTCACCCCTTTGACTTTCATTGTATGTACAAAAACAATAAGAATTTTTTTGATATTTATATTGTTATTAAAATAAATAAAATCCAACAGGTTGGAAAAGAGATGAGGGTGAGTAAAATATATGACAGAATTTAAATTTTTGGGTGTATACTTTTTAATGCTGCACTATACAATAGAATAGTGTCGTTTCTGGTCCCCCTTATTTTTGATCCATTCAGCAAACAGTAATCTGTTTGTGTTTTTTCTTGAACTGAATAATTCAGACAAACTCTGTGACCTCGGGGCTGAGGGACAGTATGTTCTGAACAAGTCCATGTTAATTCTGCATTAATGAAGGGCTTTGGAGGCCAAACACACACACACTGACACGTACAAGGGCAAACTCAAACATGCTGAAATTCACATGCATGGACACACGTTTACACTTACGCAAATATACTTGCATATGCAAAATCTGTGGTAAAACGATCCATGGGTTTTCATTTACTCACTGGCTAAAAATTGACTTCAGGGTCTTATGAAATCATGAGCAGTTTCCCAGACTTTAGATGCTAAAGAAAAATAAAGCCTAAGTAGAACACATTTTGTCTTAATTAAAGGCACAATCGCAGTCCAACAGAACTGCAATTTAATAAAGGCTTTTTGTGTATGGGTGTGTGTATGTGTGTGTGGTTGCACAATGGGGCAGTCGTGGCCTGATGGATAGAGAGTCGGACTTGTAACCCGAAGGTAGCGGGTTTGAGTCTCAGGTCTGGCAGGGATTGTAGGTGGGGGGAGTGAATAACCAGCACTCTCTCCACCCTCAATACCACGACTGAGGTGAGACCCTTGAGCAAGGCACCGAACCCCCAACTGCTCCCTGGGCGCCGCAGCATTGGCTGCCCACTGCTCTGGGTGTGTGTTCACTACTGTGCAGCACAGTATCATTCTCTTAAAATTTTCATTTAGTCCTTGAAAAGTACATATTTGTACAATATCCTTTTATTAAAAATATATTTTTGGTCTGTATAGCCTATTGCATTCTTGGCCATTAAGAATGTTTATTCTTTTGTGCATTCTACATGACTTTTTTTAAACAATCAATTAAATCCATTTTAGTATAACATAATTTTAC
This sequence comes from Spinibarbus caldwelli, assembly GCA_039654775.1. Lineage (NCBI taxonomy): Eukaryota > Metazoa > Chordata > Actinopteri > Cypriniformes > Cyprinidae > Spinibarbus > Spinibarbus caldwelli. The sequence continues at coordinate 12,519,199 of CM077228.1, read as the reverse complement.
AATTACAGTCATGTGTCCTTGTGAAGATTTGTTCAGTCACTATAGCAATATTTTACCTTTAAATTATAAATATTAAAACCATTGTTGCAGATGATGCTGAACAAGAGATGGATATTAAACGAACAAACAAATAGGGAATTAAAAAAATACAGCATCATATTTGATTAGTGTAAGGACTTTACACTAATCAAATATGATGCTTTATTTTTTTATTCACCAAAGCGCATATCAACGTGCACCACTATTTTTGTTGTTTTGTTGCTTTCTTAAACCGCGGTAAGCTGTTTTTAATACAGCGTGTCATTTAAAAGCAGTTATTTTCAAGAACCTGTGTTATGTTCAGTTGAGCTCCTGAACTGTTTGAAAGGAGGAACGAGTTTTGTGCTAATAACCGTAATTATGAGATACCAACTTGTAAAAAGCGTTCACGTCCTCGTAGAACTGGTAATTACAACTTGTGAACTGGGAGTTTTCAGAGAGCTACGGCTTGTACCACATGACCGCTGCACCTCACACGGAAACAGAGAAAAAAGGTGATGCTTTCAAAGAAAGCTTTTACTACTGCTCTAAAAAAGGGGAAAATAGATACTATAATGTACTATAATATATAAAAAAAAAAACATATTATGTAAGTGTTCATACTGTTATTATTTTGTTTTTGTTCGTTTAGGTTAGCAATAACACATTTATGGCTGTCATTAATAACAAACAAACAAACCGTTAGTAATCATTTTTACCTCACACGCTGTTCTGCTATATTTAGCAGTAGCATACAAATGTAATGTTATGTGTTTTACAGCTGCCAGTAACATTCTTTCATGCACTTTCATGAGAACAGGTTGACTAGTTTTATACAGCATTAACTGTGAATTTTGTTTCATTTTGGAACTTATCAATTTGGTTTTTCATCCACTTTCACTTTATGGAATGACCAAGGCATCCAATCTTTTATATTTCGCCTTCTGTGTTCCACGGATGGTTTGGAACGACATGAGGGTGAGTAATGATGACAGATAAGCAATTCCTTTGACTATCTAATGTCGGCCTACATCAAAATGGACTGACAAACACAGATCACTGACACTTTTCAGTCAACTAGCTGTTCGTTACTCATGCAGTGATCAGATGCTTTTGCATATTTATAAGCTTTTTGTAAATTTGTGTGAGTATTTAGGTCAGTTGGTAATGCTCAGTCCAGCTGGTGTTGAGATGCTGGTTTGTGAGATGTTTTGTTGTGTGTTATGTCTACATTTAACAACCCACACACATCAGAAATCCATCCCCCCAAAATCCTCTAAAAGCATGTTGCCCGATACACAGCAGATTACTGATGTGACACTGGCTGATCGCACCATCTGTATTCTAATTGAATTTGTCTCAATGCAGAGGACAGTAGATGACCACCACTAAATACTATAAACTAATGGTGGAACCTGTTACCTCTGACAATAATCGCTTAAAAGCCTGCAAACAGGAATGCAATGATAATGGAAAGCAGATAATGGTTAATGGCTAATGCAAATGAATTAGTGTTATTTCATTGACTCCTGTTTATACGGATGTGTGTTCTGTGGTGCACAAAAAGGCGAGATCATTCAGATGCTCAGGGGTTGTGCTTTCATAGCTGACAAGAGTCCTGAGTTGTGTTGCATTTAAATATCTCTGCTTCAGACGTTTCTCCTAAAATTCCTTGGGTTAATTAAAAGAATACTTCATGCAAAACTGAAAATTTGCTGAAAATGTGCTCACCCTCAGGACATCCAAGATGTACATGAGTTTGTTTCTTCACTGAAACAGATTTGGAGAAATGTAGTATTGCATTACATCACTTGCTCATCAATGGATCTTCTGCAGTGAATGGGTGCCGTCGGAATCTAATAGCTGATAAATGCATAACAATAATCCACAACATAACTTCATTAGATCAACGGCTTGTGTTAACAAACGCATCTAGATGCTTCAAACTGTGGTTTCCGACTAAAAGAGACCTCTATCTATAATATTGTTTTCTCGGTTTATTCATCAAATCGGAAAGAGGAAGCATTATTATGGATTATGGACTTGTATTTTGGACAGAAGGGATGGTTTAAAGTTAAAACGCCTTGATGGATTTGTTTCTCACAAACATGCAGCTTTTTACCTCACAATGTTAACTGATGGCATGGGGTCATGTGGATTACTTGTAGATTATTTTGATCTTTTTATCAACTCTTTTTTGAACTCTTATTCTGACGGCACCCATTCACAACAGAAGATCCATGGGTGAGCAAGTGATGTAATGCTAAATTTCAGATCAAATGAGACAATTTCATTTAAATAAATGTTATTTTATACAAAAATGATGTTTTATTTCTGACATAATATTTTTATAATGATTATATGTATTTAAAAGAAAATATAGTATTTTTCAAAAAGACTGTTTTTCAAAAATACTATTTTTAGAGATTTTTCAGTATTCCATTCAGAACATGAAGCAAAAACGCACATAATAGTCCTTCACTTACATAATACACGTTGCTCATTGAACTAACCAGGTATTTTGGAATTAAAAAGGACTGCATTGGTCTGTAATGAGTGTTTCCAGTTTAGTGGCTATGACAATCAGTATGCAGGAAAATAACTGCTTGTGATTTCTTCCAGTAAGTGTAAGTCAGTATGGGTGAGAGAGATACACAGACTAAGCACATGGAAACTTTCTGGCAAGTATTTTATGATACTTGCCAGTGTATTTTGTTGGATGATAAATAATCTAGATGTGTTTGACTGCTTCTTTTTGTGTTGATTCTTTCCTTATGTCAGAAGTGGTGTGTAGCTGGGACTTTATTTTAGTTGCTGGATGATAAAAGAGCTAATGAAGGATGTGGGAGGCCGGAGCCACATAAAGGAAGCAGAATATTTCAAACAGATGCCAACGACACACACATACTTTAATCTAATGAGCTGCATTCATTTCTTTACAATGTGCAGTATGGAGATTAATGGGTAGGAGAAGCTTGTTTGTGTAGTTTTATTTCTTTGGTTGAGCAATCTTGCATCTGGTTGAGCGTGTGTGTTATGATGTGTTGTGTGTAAACTTTGGATGACGCCTACACACTAAAACGTGCTCTTGCACCCACAGGAAGACTGTGTGTGGGTCTGGTCTTGCCTAAATTGAAGGGACCAAATGTCTACAAAAATATAATAAAACCTGATATCACCTGCACTGTGGGGACCACACAAGGAAAATGGTTTAATAAATGGCTAGGGTTAGCAAAAGGTTTGTGTGAGAGTTAGGTTTAATAGTAGGGATAAAAAATATTTATAATATTACAGACTATTACCTCAGTATAAAAATAATAGAAGTCCCCACCATGACAGATAAACAAATAGTATGTTCGGGTATGTACTGAGTTTAGGAAAAAGTTGTTTCTGAGCTAAATGTTGAGCTACAGTAAATCCCATTTGCAGTCATGTTAATAAATATTTTCTTATAACTTTTTTCCCATGTGAAAATAGATATATAATAAAATATAATATAAAATATATACATATTTATTGCAGATGTTTATTTAAAAAAAAAAAAGTTTTTTTTTTTAAAATATAAATACATATGTATTGTTTTATGGTTAGAATTAGTATGAATTGAAAGTACATGAATTTAAAATGATTTGTTCTTTTCTATATTTCTATTTTTCAATGTGCTATATGTATTTATTTATTTACACACCACATCCTATATAAATGATGAATATATAAATTACATATTGTTCTAATTTAATATAAAAACAATAAACATCTGATATTCTCCATTTAGATAGCTCTGTAAATGTGTGTGTGTGTGTGTCAGAGTACAGAAGGAAGAAGGTTTCCAGACAATCCAATTTAATCCACTCAAAAGACTGGATTACTACTGTGTCTGTACATAAACACAGACACACATATTCTCAGTGCATTATAAAATTACACTGGCTTTATATTTCGACCCAAACTAGCACAGCTCACAGGAGATTTGAGGGTCTGGTCTTCACTTTGCCACACTATGATGAGAAGGGACAGCCTGCGCTCTCTTCAATTTAAGTGGAATGTCTGGGCTTCCTGGAGCAGAACAGACTGGCCCCTTAGTTTCTGTCAAGTTTAAACAAACAACCAACAACCAATGCAGCTGCACATGCAGCTTTACAGTCGAGCATATAGAAGCAATCTTATATAGCATGTGATTTGTTTTAGTGAGTCCGTTTGTTTGGATTTTTCATGTAAATGAGCCAAATCAAACTGATTCACCTATTTGAATCTCTGTGCTCGAGTCAAGAACACCAACAGCCGCTGGCCAGCACTTAACATAATAATCTGGCCACATCTTTTTTTTATTATTTTATATCTACATTTTCCATTGGTGCAAGCAAACAAGCCAAGGCTCTACAACATTAATCATCAACATGTCAGCCGGTGGTTCGATCCGAGACAGGTTGACATGGAAACACAGTGACTTATCTAGATTGAGAGAGACGCTCGTCTAATTTAAACACCCTTCAGGATGGGGAGAAAACAGCTTTTGTTAGGGGAAAAACCAATTTGACAGTGTTATTATTGAAATTCTCTCAACAGGTCAGATTTGACAGTTATTTATAGTTTGTCTCCAGGGTGAAAGACAGCTGATTGGTTGAGAGAATAAGTTTTGTTCATATAGGTATCGGTAAAGGCTTTAATATGTGTACATTTCAAGCTGTGTGTGAAAAGGCCCTTTGTTTACTTGCTGAATACTGTGCCGTATACACCTCATAAAAAGATTTCCAATAAAGAAATAAAAATGTCAAGTGGTTTAACCATCAAGGGAAAAGTAATAACACATTTTCCTTACACCTTGAAAACATGCGAGTGTACACATCTTTATAAATATTATATATAATTTATACCTGAACTAACCTCGCCTTGCAATGAAAAGGTCAAATTATCTGAAATTTAAAATTGTTTGGACCACATGACTGTTGGTTGCAACATATGATTTTGATTCAACTGTTTTTATAATTGTTTTTTCAAAATATTAAAAGCAGTGAAACTGTTAACATTTTAGAAGAAATAATCAAAAAAGATTGTCGAATAACTTCACTTTTTAAGAATTTCATTCTTTTAATGAGGTTCTTTCCTTCAATATGGTATCAGGACATTTGATATCAGCTTGTTAATGTCAGTTCAACCTGACATTTTGTTTGAAAATCTCATTATATGTATGCATTGCAACATTAATTTAGCATGAATTAATGGATAACAAGAGCACTGACCCTTATATTACTTTTGGTTCAATCATATTGGAAGTAGTTCACACATAAACTAGACACTGAAAAGGTTAACATTGATCTTTCCAAACCCTCCGAAATCAGTTTTGTCTGCTCTTGAACAGTGTCTATTCAGCCTGACCTAAAAACTTACCATCATCATCCAAGCGAGAGAGACACAAGCTTATGAAATGAACATCTGTCTACGGCAGACATGCTCCTGTAAGCCGTACCCAGACGTATTGTTTTTAAAGTTTGCATGGGAAGCTTCTAAAATGAACCCTTGGGAAGGGAAATTTCAAGCTCTATTAAAATACAAATGTGATCTCTGCATATCTACTTTTGTGAAACATCACAGCACCTTAAAAAAGATGAATCATCTTTTGGAAAACTCAGTTTGACAACTCGAAACCTCTCTCTCTCTCAGCGTCTCCCCTCAGTTTGAGAGAGTGCACTTTCACACAATGTTAAGCATCTGTTTTTTTTTTTTTTCCCTACTCAAGGGACTGCATGATTGGTTAAAAGAGCCGCTATGCAGCCAATGAGAAGTCTGTTGTCATGCAGTCTTGGCCGTCTTTGGCGTCACCTATCAGCCCCCCACAGCCAACCTCCTGCCCCCTCTCTCCCCCAAAACACACATTCACAAACACAAGTGTGCCAGTGAGCGCTGTCATGACATAATAGCATGTCTCGCCAACCTGACCCCCCTGCTGATACACACTAGGTTTAAGCCTAGATCTCACCACGAGACAAATCAGCATGTCTCTAGAAGTCTGCTACATGTCTTTCCTCTAATGCGCTCATGGGTGGCCCTTTACCCTGGAAAAACACAGTTCAGAGTTTGGGGTGTGTAAAATGTTTTGATTTTGTAAAAGGATATTTTTTATAATGTTATTTACTGGTTGGGTTTTCAAACCTTTTATGGTGTTATAATGCTAAAGTATATACAGCCTTTTAGGCTATAGTTAAAATATAACCCATTTATAATTTAAAAATTAAAAATATTGTAAATGTGTAAAATTTGATTTATATATGTCAGTTTATATATCACAATTCTGTGTATGTAGACCGTGTCATTGTGAAGTATAAACCTACAGTTGCTATATATATATATATATATATATATATATATATATATATATATATATATACACACACACACACACACACACACATTATGTAAACAAAAATTTTTATTTTGGATGCGATTAATTGTTTGACAGCACTAATATATATATATATATATATATATACAGAATGTATATATTAAAATCAGAAACACAGAATTGCAAGATGTAAACTCGCTAAGAAAAAAGCCAAAATTGTGAGATTAAAAAGTCACAATGACCTTTTTTAATATATTTTTTTCTGTGGTGGAAAAAAAAAGAAACAGAATTGCGAGATGTAACCTCAAAATTCCAAGAAAAATTCAGAATTGCGAGATATTAACTTGTAATTGTGACTTTATAACTCAGTAATGTAAACTCGCTAAGAAAAAAGATTAAAAAGTCGCAATGATCTTTTAAAAAAAAAATTCTGCGGTGGAAACAGAACAAATTACGAGATGTGAACTCAAAATTCTGAGAATTTTGAGTCAGAATTGTGAGATATTAACTCGTAATTGCGACTTTATAACTCAAGATGTAAACTTGCTCTATATCTCTATTCTAAAAATTGTAAGTCAGTTAAAAATTCCAAATTGTGAGTTATAAATTTAGAATTGTGATTTTATTTATTTATCTCGTGGTGGAAACAAGCTTCCATAACTTCTGCTGTAGCTTTTAAATCAAATATGGTGCCATTAGATCCATTGTGAAATAGTCAAATTAGTATGCTGTAAGAAATTATGTTCTTTACAATATCACATCTGTTTTGAGTGCATATTTTAATTTTATCAGTGCACTCTGGGATTGTGCGTGTGTGTTTGATTGATTAGGAAATGCAGCATTGATACAAGCGTCATGAAACATATGGTGTTGCTGTCAGCTGAGCCCAAGTAAGACACAAACACACACACACACGTACAAACACACACAAAAGCAACACTCTGTACATATGGTCATCTGAATATTCATGCAGTAGGTTACAGCCAAACCTAAAATCACAGTCTAACTTGACAGGCTTTTAAACAACACTCTGGAAATCTGTCTCCCTCTCTTTATCTTCGTATTTTGCATTATCATCAGAAGACCACCAGCTGTGTCTTAGTCTCCAGCGTCCTACATATGTGCACAAATCAATACGATGCCTATATGCGTCTGTCTGTTTGTGTGCTTTTAATAATCCTCACAGATAGAGGGCTCTATTATATAGATTGGCCTGTCTTTCACATCAGCCCCATTCTTACATATTAAAGTGGAGTCAAGCATGCAACTTCCCGTCATCCACACAAACTCTGACCTTAATGGTCGTCTGATTTGATTTTAGGGCAGATTTATTTAGGCCAGATATATTTCATAAACCTATAGTCGAATCCTTCAGTTTGTGCAACTCCTGAAAATGTACACTGCAAAAGCCTTGCTTTACTATAAATATTAACTAAAATCATCTATAAAAATAGATTTTAATATAGAATTTTTGATGTTAGACATTTTTATGATACTAAATATACCCCCGGTTTCACAGACAAGGCTTAAGCCTAATCCTAGACTAAAATGTAAGTCTGAGCTGTTTCAACTGAAAGAAACTTGCACTGACTGATCTTAAAATATATCAGTGCCTTTGTTTTATCTCAAGATGCACACCAGTAATGTTTTTTTTCTATGTACATTTATAAAAGTTACTTAAATGTCCTAATTAAACTATGGCCTAATCCTGGCTTAGTCTAAACCCTGTCTGTGAAACTGGGCCATAGTGTTTAAACATCTAAACATCTTTTAAGGTCAGTTTAATTTTTAGAGATACAAAAATACATACAATAAAATATATAATGCAATATAAATATATATAAAAACTATAATACAAATGTGTTTATAAAACACAAAGAAATTATCATTTGGGAATACTTGTTCAACATTTAAAAACAATTTTCAGAAATATTCCCAAATGATAGATGAACGTCTATATGAATAGTATTTTAAAAATAGAATGTTTTCTGATCTTTCAGTTTTAATATTTTTACAGGTTGAGTTATAAATTTCCCTTTCATCAACAACAAGATGCATGTATCTCATTTTTCCTTTCAACACGTCTCTCCTCTTTTTTTTTTTATCACTCTCAGTGCTTTCCAAAGACTTCCAGCTCCTCTCTACACATCGAACGATCCACATGTCCAAAGAAAACATGAAGAGGGCAGGAATAAGCTGGGATATTCTAGGCAGGGTTAAGACAACAGAACAGGGGACTGTCAGGGGCCCCGCTTCAGGCCTCATAGATCTCATGAAAGAGGGCTGGATCCGTGAAAATATTTGGATGTTCTATGCGAGTGGAAAAAAAAGTTTACGTTTGTACATGTGTGATTGGTAGCGTGTGGTCGGTTTCCGAAAATCCAAGAATAAGGAGAAATTGAAATCTCAAAATCGGGTCGTCCAACTGCTACTTTACATATCTTTTGGTAATCGGCTCTGGGATGTGAGACTGAGCCAGAATTAGCAGTGAGCTGTGATTAAACATTTACACAGGCTTTTCTATCAGAGACGTGGGCAGCAGACAGATAGTCCCATAGTTAGTGGCATCAGAGCGACAGACGGTTGGAAAATTGATAAGGTTTTATGTGTATAAAGATAAGACAAGCATAAAGTTCATTCTCTCTGTACTGTATGAGCATGACACACACAAATTGATCGCTGTCTGCGACCTATGACCTTTAAAATCCCTGACCCCCAGCAGACAGATGGATCTGTGGTTGAGGGGAGGAGATATCCTATTCTCAGTCAATGTCATTATGTTCTCACTCTGGCTCTCCTTTCTCGATTTTCCTTTCTGTTTTCAGTATAAGTATCTTTAGTTTCAGCAGAAACTTGACTATTTCCATTGAAAATAATACCACATTCCAGTCCGGCGGTATGCGAAACCAGAAAGCACGTCCTTGGTGGTTAAATTACTCTGTGAGAGACCCAGGTGTTCCTCAGCGTAAGGTCAATACCACTAAGCTTTGATACACCCAAGGTTGACAGGATCCGGAATGGGAATCATGGTGCCTTTATGGGCTTTCTGACCTCAGACTTTGTTTGCCCATCACTTTATGTTCAATGAACAGTTGTGATATGTTTGTTCATAGTGTTATAAGCACAAAACCCTGCATCTTATTCACCCAGTGTGGTTTAACCAAGCACTTGATGCACTGAATCAGTGCACCTTTCCCCAAATCATAAAGTCTATGCATTCAGCTGTGTGTGTATGCCAAATGTTTGCTTCAAAACTTAAGTATATTTTAGGGTTAATTCATTTGGCTGTTCATGTCAAAACTGAAGTATGCTTTGAGCTTATGCGTTCGGCTGTACGTGTACACTAATGTTTGCGTCAAAACTGAAGTATACGTTGGACTGTATTTGGCTGCACATGTATGCTAAATGCTCGCATCAGAACTGAAATATATGTTGGCTGTACACATACGCTATGCATTCGCATCAAAATTGAAATAAACTTTGGGTATATGCATTTGGCTATACCCTAAGTATTCGTGTCAAAACTCAAGTATACTTTGCTCTTAAGCATCTGGCTATATGCTAAGTGTTTGCGTCACAAATTAAGTAAACTTTGGACTTATGCATTTGGATGTATGCATATGCTAAGCGTTTGTGTCAAAACTGACAAACTTTGGCCTTATGTGTTGGGCTGTATGCATACGCTAAGCAATAACATCAAAACTGACGTAAACTTCGGACTTATGCATTTGGCTCTATGTATACGCTAAGTGTTGTGTCAACTTAATTATATTTTGGGCTTATGTGTTTGGCTGTACACAAGCGTTTGCGTCAAAACTGAATTATATTTTAGGCTTTTGCATTTGGCTGTATGCTTACGCTAAGCGTTCGCATCAGAACTGAATTGTTCTTTGGGCTTATGCATTTATCTGTCCACATTCTACGCATTTGCATCAAAACTGAATTATATTTTGGGTTTATGCATTTGGCTGAATGTGTACACTAAATAAGTGTTTGCGTCAAAATCAAAGTATACTTTGGACTGAAAGGGATAGTTCACCCAAAAATGAAAATTACCCCATGATTTACTCGCCATCAAGCCATCCTAGCTGTATATGACTTTCTTCTTTCAGATGAATACCAGAGTTCAATAAAAAAAAAAATTCCTGGCACTTCCAAGCTTTATAATGGTAGTGATTGATGGTGGAGAATTTGAAGCCCCAGAAAGTGCTGGACTCTGGGGGGTTTATAAAGGCTTTCAGAAGTGAAGCATTTGTGTAAGAAAAAGTATCCATATTTTAAAACTTTATAAACTGTAATCTCTAACTTCCACTAATTGTCATATGCATGTTCACGAGAGAGTGGCGTTCCAGCGGATGACGCAAGTCGTAAGCGTAGCGTAAATTTCCATGAGAAGTGATGAACATAAAAGCGCAGAGGAGAGAGCAAAACACCGTTTATGAATTAGAAGTACAAAACTAGGATTTGTAAAGGAAAATCTGAGGATTTCGATATAAGCCAAGAGGAGACGTTATTTCACCAGAGCTTACGCCACACTTATGTCATCCGCTGGAACGCCACTCTCTCATGAATGTGCGTATGACAATTAGCAGAACATAGAGATTACAGTTTACAAAGTTTTAAATATGGATATTTTCCTTACACAAGTGCATCACTTCACTTCATAAGGCCTTTATTCACCCCCGGAGCCATATGGAGTACTTTTTATGATGGATCGATGCACTTTATTTAGCTTCAAAATCTCTTTTGGGTGAACTATCCCTTTAAGTGTTTGTCTGTATACATACACTAAAAGTTTGCATCAAAACTGAAGCATACTTTAGGCTTATGCAGTTGGCTGTATGCTAGTGTTACACCTTCGTGTCAGAACTGAAGTACTCTATACTTTGGGCTTATGCGTTTGGCTGTACGCATACACTGAGTGTTCGTGTCAAGTATACATTGGGCTTTAGTGAATTCCCCTACATGAATCTAAATGATTGGTTAACCTTCAGGGTACACATTTAATAGCAAGCTGTAGTGGAAACTTCCTCGCAGTGCTGGTTTGGTTATGGAGTGGATTGATGCATATGTTTATGTAGTCTGCACACACTCACACACAAAGTGCAATCAATTAGTCCATCTGAAGGCTGAAACATTTTCTTTTGTTTCAGGTCTAAATTGGAATTGGAAAATCAGCCATGAGGTTTCTATTATCTCTCTTTGACTTCATCGCTGTTCGGGTAAAGTACAGACTGTCAGCTTTAATTTTAGGATATTTGCATTCATAAACAACAAGCCGTGTTGAAATTACAGTCCTTTGAGCAAATGTAATTGGACAGCTGGCCGTTCAGCTGTCTCCTGACCAGGTGTGCGTCATTACAGCTTTAGCACATGCACAAAAGAGAGCTCACAAAAGGTTTAGTGTTGAGTCTAGCTGTGTTATCTGTCTTTCAACAAATGTAAAGGGTTTACCTTTGACACCATCTTAAATAAGGAGCAATAATGGTATAAGGCCCGAAAATGCAGCTTTCAGATATATTACATCATATTTAGGCCTAATACAAGCCATCCTTATAGTTGAATATGAAATAATAACCTTTTTTTCTACTCCCACCCTGTTGCCATTTTCCAAACAGGTGGTCCATCTCGGACAAGCTGCTCCAGTTTCTTTCCTCATCCCAGCAGATAGTAAGACTAACATTATCCTTTCTTTTCTCAAGTCTGTGTCGTTCCCTCATTCTGTCCATCTAGATCTTAGAATGATAGTAGAGACACCAAAGATAAAGAATCACATTTCTCAGTGTCATATTGTATTCTGTATTTACGTGCACTGATGCCAGTAGCACTTTATAAACAGGTAGCTGGAAAAGTTTGTTGGAGAAACAATCCGCTTCTATATACACTTCTGACCTAAATTCTTACATAACACAACAGAGTAGGCCACATTGGTGAACATTTGAAATGTTAAATGGTCCTGTAATGTCCCCTGGTGGTTTATTTTAGAACTTCATCTATTTAAAAAAAAATGCCTACACTTGTGGGTGAAAATGCTTTCTTTTTATGTATAGTATAATACTAAGTCTATATAGTTTAATATGGTGTATATTTAAAAAAGTACTCACTGTGTTTTAGGTGGTGTATATATTGAAGTATTTCCGATGTATTTTATAATGTAGTCTAATCATTTAAAAAAAAAAATAGCGTGCAGACTGCTGTTTTCATTGAAGCTCAAAGGAATATTAAAGGATAACTGTTTTTGATCTATAAGACACAAGCTTGTTCTTCACTCTGTCATACTGCTGTGCTGACCATTCAAGTCATTTAGGGCCACTTGGAGCATTAGATTTGAATGAATGTGGATTATTTATAGACGTTACATCACCAACGTGATGTTATGGTGTCTTCTATCTTTCTTGTAGGCTATGGATTGATAATACTTTGAGAGAGCCCAGTGACAGGCCTAACTGGAAACACAATTCCACTGAAGAAAAATGCAAGATTTCAAGATTAGGCATAGTGAAAACAGATTTCACAAATGTGAAAGACATTTGTCAGGCTGTGAGGGACTACATGGTTGGTCATTTATTTAGTTAGCTAGAAATACTTGTCTTTATGGCAGTGATTTAGAGTAAGGGTTTTCAAATTGGGCTCCAGGGGGCTTTAAGCGGGTGCTAGAGGGTTCATGGAAAATGTCAGATAGAAAAAGTGTAAAAATGAAAAAATATTGTTGTGAAAATGGCCAATTTGTATTGTGAAGTATTATACAGATAAATTAGATTTATGAATTAATTTGAAGTAAAACTAATTGTTCAGATCATATTTTTTTGGTTAGTACAGTGCAAAATAATGCCAATTATTACATTTTTAAACACCATGTCTCAACAATATCTCAATATCTTTTTTATATAAATGCATCTTAAAATATACGTTTCTTCATATCATGACATTAAGGAGCCCAAAAGTTTGAAAACCCCTAATTGAATTCAAACATTAAATATTTTTCAAAAAATTTAAACAAATTTGAGTCAGAATAAACTAGTACAGACATGACCTGATAAAGTTTTTATGCAGACACCGTGAAACTCTCTGCCCAGATATCTGTTTCCCTTCCAGCTCATGCATTCCTCTCCTGCTGCTTGGTGGTGACAGCGAACATCTTACTTTAATCATTTTTTTATTTCCTCACACTCTGATTAAAGTTGCATCTGGAGTCAGAATTAGGCAGTGGCTTGCAAAAATGCCTCAGAAAAGTGAAGAAAGTTCTAAGAAAATGTTTTGCATCTGAAATTCGTGATTAGTGATGGAACAAAATGGCTTTTACAATGACAGATTCTTGAACATTTGAATTCTCAGTCTTGAATATAAATTTCTTCATCCAAACATTTTGCCCCTCCTCACACAGCTCTATGTGATTAAATACGAACCTGTTGTAAGGTCAGAGGCCACAGACCCTTTTAGGGAAACACTTGTCATTGTGGTGCCAGTGAGTCGGCACCATTATTTGTGAAAGTAAAGCAAATAGTGTCAATCCTAAAGTGAATCCTGACCTTTGACCTCTCTATCCACTATGTCTATCTCCGTTCCCCTGAATTGATCCGTTAGATTTTTCTGGATCTAGTGTGTGTGTGAGAAAATTCCCGTAATTATAAGTGTCTTTGAAGAGAGCTATTACTGAAGAGCGTATCATTATTCTGAGCGTGTATGTGGAATTTGAATTAGGGAGAAGGAGAGTCTTTAAATGGGTCCATTAGTCTGGATGCACATCTATTTGTTTGTGTATGTGTGTCAGTCTCAGTCGTATAGAGACAGTCTATGAAACACAGGAAGCCAGCATGTCTTCCATATCTGCAGAGTACAGGGACATTTGAAGGACGTTACATACTCACCTCCAGGTAAGCTGTGCCTGGCGGGCCGATCTCATTAAAAAATCTCAAGATCTGGATTTATTGCTCACACGATCAGTTATGGCTTGTAAATGGAAACCGGTTCAGATGCTTTCTGGCACCTTTTATTGTGGTTGTCAGCCATTTAGAAAATCATGAGTATTTTATTTCAGTCTCCGGGAGCTTGGTTGATCGCCACAGACTTTTACAGGAGACAAATCAATTTTTAACAATCTGCTTTTCACGTTAATTAGAAAATTGTTTTCTTCTCTTTAGCTATTTTAGCCAAAAATGAAGCCTCTCATGCTGCTGTTTTGGATTTTCGCTGTGCCTGTACACACTTTTGTGCTTCAGCCGAGTAAGTGTTCTTTGAATTGAAATGATTTAAATTATTAATTACTCATGATTAAATTATTGCTTTTACTTAATATTTTTAAGTATGTCTTTTAAGGTTTAGTATAAAATGTTTCAGTTGAAATAATAAACACAAATTGTTCAATTCACATGTAAATGTATTTGTATTATGGAACAAGTGTAGTTTTTCTGTAATGTCCCTAACTCACAGTGCAGTCTTTTAATCATTTAACTTATGGATTACAGTTGGCAAATGTCCTAAAAGCAAATGAATCATCAGTTATGAGGGAGATTTTGTATTCATTAAGTTCACAAAGGTTTATTACCTCTTATAGGTGTAAATGTGACAGTCATACAGAATGTATCTGCAGAAGGTGACCTTTGGGCAGAGCAGAGACTTGATCATTTGATGGAGGCTTTCGACACTGAAAAGGAGAAAAGAAGTGATGAAGAGGTCACAATGCAAGAGGCGGAAGAAGAAACGGACACAGTTGAAGAACATGGTATGAAGAAAACAAAAAGGGTGGAACAAACAAGAGAAACTGATGTAAAAAGCAAAGAAGCAGTAGAAAAAGAGGAGCAGCAAGGACAGAATCTGGATGAACACAACATGTCAGATGTAATCATAACCAAACCCATCCTTACTGCACAGAATACCAGCCATTCACACGAAATTGAGAGTGAGGAACATCTACCTCCAACTGTCAATCAGAATGCCACTCCTTCTACCATGGCCACCACCTCCCAACCTGTCCTAAACTTGCATACAAAATCAGTTACTGTACCTTCCTCATTCCCCTCTGCTTCACAAGGACCAGCAGCAACTACTGAAACCTTGCCTATCATAACCACAAAACTTCACACTGTGAATTCAACTGCTGAGGCGACTGGAGCCACCTTACAAGTAAATGAAAGCAGCACGAATGGTTATCTCCGGGTGGAGCTCCATGTGATGAACAGCTCTAAACTCCACCCACTGGAGGAAGTGAGTGTTGATGTCACAGCAATGGCAGCAAGGGCAGGACCCACTGCAAAGTCCCCTCTTAGTACTTTTATGGTCGAATCAAAAAACAAACCTAAAGACAATATGACACTGAAAGCAAAGAAAAAAAAGGTTCTCAAAGTAAAGGCGAAGAAGACCAAAGTTACGAAAAAAGCAAAGAAAGTGAAAAAGTTAAGACGAGAGAGAAAATTGAAACCAACAACACCTTCGTATTTTCCTTATTTTGAAGATCACTACTGTCCCTCAGAATGTTCCTGCTATGGGAGGTATGTGTCTACTAAATCTAAAACCAACATGCTTAAAGTTCTAATTCACCCAAAAATTAAAATTCTCTCATTAATTACTCACCCTCATGTCGTTCCAAACCTGTAAGTCTTTTGTTCATCTTCGGAACACAAATTAAGATATTTTTGATTAAATCCGAGAGCTTTCTGACCCTGCAAAGACAGCAACGCAACTGACACATTCAAGGCCCAGAGAGTTAGTAAGGACATCATTAATAGATTAAAGTCATTATTTTTGTTTTTGATGTACAAAAAGTATTCTCGTAGCTTCATAAAATTACGGTTGAACCACTGATGTCACATGGACCGTTTTAACGACGTCTTTACTAACTTTTTGGGCCTTGAACGTGTCAGTTACATTGCTGTCTATGCAGGGTCAGAAAGCTCTGGGATTTCAAAAATATTTTAATTTGTGTTCTGAAGATGAACAAAGGTCTTACGGGTTTGAAACAACATGAGGTTGAGTAAATAATGACAGATGAATTCAGTTTTGGGTGAACTGTCCCTTTAAGATCTGTCCTGATGCTGCTGAGTATTGCACTGGAAAAATTTCGGTTTACATGCTGTAATTTAACATGATCTCCTCTTTTCCAGGGTTGTGCAGTGTTCCGACAAACATCTGGACAAAATACCTTACGGAATTCCTTACAACTCCCGTTACATTCTTTTAATGAACAACCACATCGATAGCATTCAATTGAAGTTGCTCTCTGAGTATGACTCCATGGAGTTCCTGGTGTTAAGCAACAACCATTTAACAGATGAGACGATCGAGGGTTCCTTTGAAGGGATCAAGAGCCTTAAGAGACTATACATAGAGCGGAACCTTCTCCAAAGTATCCCAAATGACCTGCCTGTTACTCTAGAGGAGCTACGGCTGGATGGGAACCAGGTAAATGTGATGTCCAACGTAGCCTTCGGACGCTGCCCAAACCTGCTGATCCTCAGCCTGAGCAACAACAGCCTGGGGAACAAATCATCCACTATCCCTCCAGGAGTTCTTCTACCATTGGGCAAACTTCGGACGCTTACACTTTCCTACAATCAGCTTGCCTCTGTTCCCCTGCAGCTACCCCTCAGTCTTCGAGAACTTTATCTCAGAGGCAACTGCATTCAACGCCTCCAAGGAGACATGTTCTGGGGTGAGGCGGAGCTGCAGGTCCTGGATCTAAGTGCGAATAGATTAACCGATAAAGGTCTTGGGAAGGCAGCACTACTGAATGCCAGTCGCCTCGAGAGTTTAAATCTAGAGGGCAACTTACTGAAGCAGGTTCCTCTCCATCTACCCCATAGCATAAAGACCCTTAACTTGGAGGGAAACTTCATCTCTAGCATTGGCAAGGATGCTTTTATCTCAATGCCTCAGTTGGAGCACCTAGGCCTAGCAAGAAACAAGATCACTAAAGTGGCCGTTGGTGCCTTCCGGGTTCTTCCACTTCTGCATCAGCTAGACATGAGTCACAACGCCTTACAACAGGTACCACGGCAGCTCCCATTATGGCTCCACTCTGCAACATTTTCGCACAACAAGATCCGTGTAATTCCACGTGATGCTTTCTGTTGGGGTCGAGGCAATGAGTCTCCTCTCAGCCGCCTAGTCAGGGTTCACCTGGAATATAACTTGATAGATCTGGGCCATCTGGACACGTTGGCCTTCCGTTGCCTCAGAGGCTTTCAGGTGGTGCAATTTTACTAAACTGAACCAATTGGGAATCCCTGTAAATGGTCAACATATGGGTCGAAGTGAAATTTACAGGTCTCAGCTTGGTTTTTCTTTCTTGTTTGGACTGAAGACCTAGAGCCAGCAGCATCTGTTTCAATGATGGAGAAAATTGGTGAACTTTCAGTAGGACGCAAGTCTGAAATTTGCAGTTAGTGACGAGGAAACTACATTGACTGCAAACCTGTCATATAAGATAAAATGTGTCCAGCCCTGATCTACAAACTACAAAATAGGATTTTGAAGTTTGAACTGTGTGTAAATGCATTGCTCCTGATACATAAAGAGCAGTTGTGCTCATGGGGACACAGATTTGAGTCCTAATGTCCCTTTTCCTGTACCTTTCTTCTGTTGATGCTTAACTGATTTTATAAAAGCCAAAATATAACAGAATTTCATTGTCTGAGGCCTAGGTTACTTGACCTCCATAGGATGTGTTGATGTTTTATAACTGTTACATCACTGAAATGTGACTAGGTGTTAAAAACCAGAGAACAAGGCTGTTTTGCTTGGAGGAATCCCAAGACAGCTGATTTGAGATTACATTGTTTTTATTTGATGTTATATAAGTTTCTTTAATCATTTTAGTGGATTACTTTTGAAAATAAAACACCCATTTACGTAACCTGGCAGTCTACTATCTCTTTTTTTGAGCCAGTGTTATATCAGCACTGGTTTGCCAAAGTGGTTCATCATGTCCTTTCAGCTCATTTCAAGCTATAACAGCTTTCAACAAAAAAATTAATCATGACAAGTATATAAAATATTGTCAGTATGTTTTTCATTATTCATAGTGAAAAAAGTGTTTTTCTGAAAATTGCTTGTTATATTTTTCTTGGTAAACGCTTGGCAGGTTTTGCTTCTTGGCTGCGGTTATTCTTGCCAGATTTGAAGTGAAGAAAAGCGCATTATTCAGAATTTGGCTGAGGTGAACTTGGCTGTTTTTCTCTCTCACACATGGGACATACATAGTCTGTCTACGCCAGTTACAGCAATTCCAATGTGTGTGTTTTTTCCACTGCAAACAAACATGTTTGGATGAAAGTTATTGAGTGTCTCCCTGCTCATGTTTATGCAGGACGAGTCCAGAATTAAAGAGAATACTTACTACATTCTGAGAGACTCTTGTACTTAGTTGTATTCACCACTAGATGCCAGAAGAGTATATTTTAAAAATGCTTCGCCATACATAACTTTACATCATGCTTTTTTAAATATTTCTCCTGGTTATTCTAAAATAAATTGCAAATAAGTTAACATGATCTATTAGGAACTATTATACACAAATAGATTTGTTTATATTCGGCACTTTGACATGTGCGTTATTAATGACTGTTATTTGAAATCTCCCCAATCTTGAATATTTGCTTATTTGCTTTTTGTCTCAAATGTCTGTTCTTGTTTAATTTCTTCTGACCTGTTGGTTGACCTGACCTGCTCTAGGATATGACCAAATCTGACAGGGTGCTGCCAAAATCTTGAGGTCTTTACATTCAATTAAGTGAGACTGTTTAAGCAAACCATATGAGTGTGTGTAAGCGGAGAATGAGTCAGGGAATACAACGAAAGAGAGGGGGAAGGGGGTGACAAATTGAGAGAGAAATGAGATGGAAAGAAAGCAAATAGCAGCTTCATGTGTAGGGTTGGTAAATTCCATCTGTCTAATAATGCAGGAAAGCTACGTGGCACTGGGAGACAGCTGCAGAGAGAGAGAGGAGAGAGAGAGAGAGAGGAGAGAGGAAGACTGAAAAAAGAAGGATTTTAGGAAGGTGAAGGACTCTTCCAGAACCTCCCTACAGTCCAGCAGGACCCTGACCCCTGTAATTTATCTTTTTGTCTTTTATATTTTTTTTAAACTATTTTTCTTTTATGTGTTCAATTTATCTTTCTAGAACCAGTGCAATGTGAAAGTTTTTTACACCGTACAAATGGGAGGGTGAGTAAGCTGTGACACGTTTTACATAATGTCCACCAAGCAAGGAGAAATGAGGTAGAGGTAAAGCTGATACCTATAATTATTTGTCATGATTTTTGCTATAATTTGAAATTACAAAGAAGCATTTATAACTATCCTTTGAAATAGAAAGTGCAATAGAAATGCCTTTTAAAAAAGTTGTCTAGTGGCACAATATCTGCAATTTATATTTCAAATAAAATTATCAACATAATTTTAAAAAGAAAAATGTAATGCACAATCCCATTCCAAAGTCAAAATATGCATATTATTTAGATATTCATAATCCAGCCAAGGAAAGGTTTAATATTCAGTATATTGTAATTTAGTGAAACAATTTTCAACCTTCTCTGTAAAAGTGACTGTAACAATTACAACAGTTTTTGTTATGGTGTTTTATTGCAATATTAGTACACGCCCTTGTACAACTCCCTTTATTTATATATATTAATAAAAAAAAAAAAAAAAAGCTTTCATACTTTTCGGATGTGGATCTGTCAATCACAGGATATATATACGGCTTCCTGTGATTGACAGATGCACATGTGAAAAGTATAAAAGCTTTATACATATATTCATTCATTCATTCATTCATTCATTTATTCATTTATTTTTAACATATATGGTGATGAGACACAAATTTAATGAATCAAGGCATCATAATTTCCCACTTTTCCCTAAAGTTTTTTTTTCCAGGAACATTTAAAATTCACAAACATTTCTTTGAAATATCGCGCTCTTTCCGTATCTCCAGGTAACTTATTGAATTGTTAAAGTACAGTGTTAAATCTGACAATCCCTAATACAAACGGTGCCATTGTGCCAGTCCTGGCATCATATTATTTCTAAATTAGGAGGCGTAGAGACAGACTATTAGGCGAAGGAACAAACAACAAGACAATTATTGGATGCTGGCCTTACAGACATTTCATAAACCAGGGTAGGTCACTGACTGTTGCATTGCCTGAGTTTAAAATTTAGTTGCTTGAAGCAGATAGTTGATAGTTCAACACAGTAAATTAAAGTAAAAGTAAAGGCAATTTGGAAAATTGTGTGCAGCAGCATAACCGCAAAAGCCTGCCTGGTCCTCTAAGGCTAATGCTAACATCTGTGATTCCATTAGGATTCAGTCTAGCCTGTGGCGTTTAATGAACAGAAGGCCTGAACTTAGTTACCATTGAAGAATGTCTACAAACACAAAGCCAGGAAATGAAACCCCACCCTGAAAAAAGGGAAAAGGAATAAATGGATAGAGACAAAGCGTCTGTCCAGGTCAATAAACAGAAAATCAGGTCAACATTGGTCTGGAGGACCTGTGTTCTCTAGAGGACATGGGTCACATGGAAATGGGGAGTCTTGGATACCTGAATGAGCAAACACACTTGGTTTGATCACTCTTTCTGTTATTTTGTGGTGGAAAGAGCTTCCAACTTCCAATTATCTTTTCTATTTTTCCACACTTACACTTCTGCAAAACTGCAGCACTGTTAATATCTTCGGCCTTTGGATGATAAATTGCTTGGGTTTGTCTTCATTTTGAAGTCACTTTGGATAAAAATGTCTTAAATGACAATGTTGGAATCAGATCATGGCTTGTTTTAATTAACAAGAAAAAAAGAGTCTACTTTCACAGTTAATCTGGAAAAAACTCAACTGTTAACTTTATCCAATTTCATGTTTAAAGTGATCTGATCTCTAAAAAAGCAAAAGATAATTGTACCATGATATAAAATGACTCATCACACATAATCTCGATATTTCATAGAATGATTTTACAAATTTGTAGCCTGACCCTTGAGGTTAAAGGGACACTTGACAAGTGCTCAAAGCTGAGCGACTCTGCTATTACTATAACTGAAGTGAGGTGGCGCTTGAGTCAGTGGAGAGGAGAAGGAGAGAGACAGACAGAAAAGAAGGAGGAGAGAGAAAGGGGGAGGTGGCAACCCAGCAAGAAAGAGTTGAAGACTGAACCATGGGAGCCAGACGGACCTCTATATACCCACACCCACACTTATATATATATGGACATATGTATGCATTTGCATTTACAGCCCCTGATCTCTCTCACCATCACTTTTTTCCTCTGTTCCCTCGATTTCATTTAACCCTTAATAAGACAAACACTTTGGTGTGTAAACCTGCAAGTCTCATTTACACACGTGCAGGCTCCACAAGAGGACTGTTGTGTTTACTGTTTTTCAGATTAGCGAATCACATGCTGTTTCACTCCATTATCACATATAGAAATGCATGCAAATATATACATATGAATATAAATGAAGCACTTTTCTGTCCTAGAAAGCTCCATGCAAGCATATGTGGTCTAGCCACGCCTCCTTCCTTCTGCACAGTGTGTAGGATACAGGATCCTGTATTGGTTCATTTCAGGTTATTTATACATTTTTAAAAGATTGTCGCAGAACAGATATTTTGAGCATTTAAACAGTGTAATTAAAGATCTCGTTGTTTAGAAAATAAACAATAGCTGCTGGAAGTGTGTAATTATGTACCTAATGTTTTATTATATATCCTTAGAAACAGCGAAAGGATATTTTCCAGCCTGAGGAACATTCGCAAGGTTAAAAGCCATAAACAATGGGTCATATGACTGCCGGTGTTAAAGCTAAAGGTCAAAGGTCAGTATGCTCATTTTACACCAGCCCTGGTTTTATCCCTAAATGTTATCTGTGAGGCCGGATTACGAGACCCCTGAGCATTCAGGTGTGCTCTTAAGGGTCTTTGTGAGAATTCCACGTTCCTGCAGTGTATTTATTAGATTGTTTTTTTAAAAGATGCCACTTTGAAGAAGAAAACAGGAAGAAATCCAAGAAAAGGTACTTTTCTATACAGTATCAAACTGAGAGCTGGACAGAGTCTCACCCTTTTTGTTTTTTTTCGTCCCAGTTCCTTGTTTAGATATTCTCCACTGTCGTCACCTTTCAAAGAAATCATACAGAGACTATTTAACACGGAAGACATAAAGTTATTAGTGGTGGTTGATAAGGTATAAGTGAAATGAAAAAAAAAAAAAAATTAAATGTATAAAATGAAAATTATAAACCGGATAGTTCCGGTCCTTGATTCTGATTGGTTGAGCCGCGTTTGAAGCCGTTGTAAATTACTCTACAAACATACACCTTTGTTTATGTCTGTGTGTTACTCAGCAACCACTGTTGCAACCACTACCGTTTCTGAGGAACTACATTTGGTGGAAGAATAATGTTTTTTATTAATATCATTACATTTTATTTGCTTTGTTTTATTTTGTGAAACCTTGCTACATATATGGAATAACCGTTTTATTTATAACAGCTCCGCTCCGTGTCGTGCCTAACAACTGTTAGCTGTTATAAATTCACTGTAAACCACGGCTTCTTGGGGCTTATTGCTTTATTACCCCATGATTTACTCACCCTCAAGCCATTCTAGGTCTATATGACTTTCGTCTTTCAGACAAATACAATATGAGTTGTATTAAAAAAAATGTCCTGGCTCTTCCAAGATTTGTAATGGCAGTGCATGGGGTTTAAGATTTTGAAGGCCAAAAACTGCGTTCATACATCATAAAGAGTACTCCACACAGCTCCGGTGGGTTAATAAAGGCCTTCTGAAGTGAAGCAATGCATTTGTGTGTAGCGTAAGCTTGGGGGAGAATATGCTAGTCTCTCAAGAACCATTAAAAGCAAAGGAAAACCAGTCTCCTTTTGGTTTATATTGAAATCCTCCAACATCTTTCCTCATTTTTGTTCTTCTAATTCATGACCGGTGTTTTGTTTTGCTCTCTTCTCTACGCTTCTGTGTTTGTCACCGTATTCACTTACATCTTACGGCATCTTCTGGAACGCCACTCTCTCGTGAGCTTGCGTACTATAGTTAGTAGAAGCTAGAGAGGTTTGTAAAGTTTTAAATATGTATAATTTTCTTACAAAATGCATAGATTCACTTCTGAAGGCCTTTATTCACCCCCAAGAGCCGTGAGGAGTACTACTACTCATGATGAATGAACGCAGCTTTTTGGCCTTCAAAAAAAAAAAAAAAACATTTACTGCCATTATAAAGCTTGGAAGAGCCAGGACATTTTTTAATATCACTCTGATTTTATTCATCTGAAAGAGGACAGTCATATACACCTTGGATGGCTTGAGGGTGAGTAATTTTCATTTTGGGGTGAATTACCCCTTTAAGTATTAAACTTTGACAAATGGCGTGTCATGGACCATGAACTATACATCAAATTGTATGGCTTATTGAGGAGTGTTTTTACTTTTCAAGTAAAAATATTTGCTTGGCAGAGAGTAATTTTTTGACAGTCAATGAATGACCTAGCTACAGTGACCTAGCAATCACCCAAAATGTCCTTGAAACAGCATAGCAATGTTCTAACAACCACTCTGAACATTTTAGCAACCAATTAGCATTGAGGTGGTGAGTTTTCCAAGGGCAATTACTACTCACATTTTCTTCAGGAAATGCAAAAATCGACTTATAAAATAGCCTTTGCGTAATTTCTGTTTTTCCTTTCCCTCTCTTCTCTACTCGATTCGTCCCTGACTAGACAAAAAGTCTATTGCAGAACACAATGTTTCCTCCTCCAGCAGACATTACCTAAGCACTCCAAAGTTGTTGCTTGTCCTACTATTTTTCTGTCAATTTTTCCTTCTAATACTGTCTCGTACATGTCAATGGGAATTAGGACGGTAGCTTCATGAGCTGAGGGGGAAATGTTTGTGAAAACGCTCTTATGATTTACCGTTTGCCACTAGGAAGCTGGGTAAGCGTTCATGACGTAGCTTTTTCTAGGCCTGGAGACGCTCAGTAATGTGATCTCCAGCTGTGGCAGACCAGTTTGTAAACTTTACTGTGCTGTTTGCTTGCGAGGAGGTTTACCGCAGGTTAAGTATTCATATCTCTCTTCGCAACATTCAGCTTTTCAATATGCGACATTCAAAAACAAAACCAAGAAATCAGAGACTTCATAAACACAGACTCATCAGCGGTGATGAGTTTACAGCACTTTTTAATGGTGCATCCCAAAGTCTATTACATCCCCTAATGAAGTTTTCAATAGCTGCATGAGTGTCTGTTTGGGCAAGTATGAGGCCTTCAGAAGAAAGCAGGATGTATTCAAGGAGATAATTGTTGTTTTAATGTGTTTTCTGCATCATGTCGAAGCCGCCTGGAGGGCTCTTCAGTGATTGTGTGTAGACTCAGGTTATGCACAGAGGCTTTGATATACCATCTGGCATTTAAAGGTGATTTTTAGTAGACTCATCATTTTTCTCCTTCAAACCTCTCAGCATGATCCGTCTTGAATCTTTGACTCACCCTTTTGTTTTTTCAGCAATTGAAAAATTCTAGAGCCTAAGGTGCAGAGTAAAGCACAACATAAAATAATGTAATATACCATGCAAAAGTTTGGGATTGGAAAGATTTTATTAACATTATTTGAAAGAATTACCTTAAGAATTATGCTCACCAAGGCTGCATTTAGTTGATACAAAATACAGTAAAACAGTAAAATTGTATATCTATTATTCCTGTGATGCAAAGTTGAATTTTCTGCATCATTACTCCATTCTTCAGCGTCACATAATCCTTCAGAAATCATTTTAATATGCTGATTAGCAGCTTAAAAAACATTTAATCTTACTGTTGATGTAGAAAAGTTAAACAGCTAAATTTAAATATTTTGCAGGATTCTAAATGTCTAAACTGACTGACTAATTTAATACATCCTTGCTGTGAACAGAAGTATTAATTTCTTTTAAATGAAAAGAATGGTATTTATATATAGCAAACCAGGGTGTGCTGTTGCCATTAAGTTGATGGGATGCTTAAGTGTTGCATATGCATGCAGTGTGAAAACAGTGCTTATTATTGCGCTCCAAGGAAGCCACATCTGTTTACCATTATCACTCATTAGGATCGTATAAACGTGAACTCATGAAGATCAAGCTGATCAGTTCATGGATCAAGTGTCTGTATTAAAACAGTGAACTGAACCTTGTGTTAATTATTTACTGTCTTAGTGCTGCTTTGAACACTAAATGCATTTTTAATCAATTTGTATTTTTTTTTTTAATCTAAAAATCATTACAACATTATAAATTTACATGCAGTTGCATAATTTAAAACTTTTTTCAAGGAAAATACAGACTGTGTCTAATCTTTTAAATGGTGGTGTGTCATGGTTTCCACAAAAATATTAAGCAGCAAACACTTCAGCATTGATAATAATGAGAAATGATTCCTGATCAACAAATCAGTATATTAGAATGATTTCTGAAGGATCATGTGACACTGAAGACTGGAGAAATGTCTGCTGAAAATTCAGCTTTTCCATCCCAAGAATAAATTACATTTTACAATATATTCAAATAGAAAGTCGTTATTTTGAATTGTAATAACATTTCACAATTTTTCATTTTTTACTGTATTTTTTTGTCAAGTAAATGCAGACTTGGTGAGTTTAAGGACTTATTTTAAAAACATTAATTAAATAAAAATAGTAATTATTCCAAACTTTGACAAGTAGTGCGCATACAATATATAATGCATATAAAATACACATTTATTTTTCTTAACCACAATAAAATCAAGATAAAATTCTGATGAAGAATGTTTTTTTTTTTTTTTTTTTTTTTTTTTTTTAGCTGCTCAGAACAGTCATTTGTTTCAGATGGAGAAATGAACAGAAGCAGATGTGCTGTGTGTCGATATGAGATCAGCCTCAGGAAACAGAGCCAAGCGCAGATGAGAGGAGAGCCAGGAGCACGCTTAGGTAAGCAGGCACTCTGTCACGCCAGACACGCCGCTGGAGTCGTAGTGGGTAAGCAGGGCAGAGTTCACACACTGATCAGTCGAGATGTGAGCTACACTGCCAGCATGAATGAGAACACACATGCGAACACACGCTCTCGCATACACAGACTGAAACTGATAAATGGTGATGTAGAACAGAAACAGTAGATTTATGATCCATCAGTCAGCAACTTCGACTTTACAGCACAGCCAAAAATACTGGGGCCCAAAGTGTCAAGAACACATACAATGCCAAAAAAGTCATTATTATTGCAGATATGTTACTTTATTAGCACTCAATAAAGCTACTTTTGCTAATACTTTGAGTTAGGGATTTAAACAGACCCATAGAAACAGTGCAACCAGTGACAAGACTTTTGAATTGTGGTGAGTTTTGCATTTAGCCAACGCAACTTTAAAATGGTAAAAATCTCGTTTTATTGCAGTTAGGATTGATCTCTGCTTCTTAGACTCTCTCTTTTTTTCCCCCTCATTCTCTTTGAGAGTATGGATAACTCATTCTCTATAAAACGTTTTAGTGGTAGCAGAAAGCAAGCCACAGGCACTTGATCTCAGTTATGAAAATGTGAAGCATTCAGCACAGAATATATGCAAACTGTAGAGCAAACACACGTACGTCCAAAAGAAACAGACTGGGCTGTTATTATACTCTCTGGAGGATGATGGGAAATCAGCCCCACTGGGCACAGCAAGGAAGCCACGTGAGAGGATTCACAGTGATTTCAAGATTTCATTCATCTCACACAGACTTTGTTCAGTGAAAGCAGACTTATGGGTGACTAATGTAGGTGTGTGTGATTTTGACAAGAAAATATCTTGATGGGTGGTAATAATAATTAGCAGACTCCCAAAACCCATATTCTTCATACCTTATACTATGTTCTTTCCATATTTGCCACCTTAAATTGATTTCCGGGACATTTTTACTTTTATAAGCTGAGCCTTATTATGTATACACATGAAGAAAGTGCAAAAGCCAGTATTCTTAAAGGGAAAGTTCACCCAAAAATGAAAATTCTGTCATTAATTACTCATCCTCATGTCGTTTCAAACCCGTAAGACCTTCGCTCATCTTCAGAACACAAATTAAGATATTTTTGATGAAATCAGAGAGCTTTCTGTCCCTGCATAGACAGCAACGCAACTGACACGTTCAAGGCCCAGAAAGGTAGTAAAGACATATTCTCAAACTCAGCAGTCTGAACTAACACTGGTAAGTAATTCATGTAAGTAACATGGGTAAGCAGTAGCTCTTTGGTCAAAATTCTTACGATAATGATAAATTAATTTATAATAAGACACTGTAGATGGGTTAGTGTTACCAGTCAAATATATCAACAAAATCGGTTTATACAATACAAAAGTGGCACAGAAGCTGCATCTAAAGCAGCATTTAGATGTATGTACAATTCATTTTCAGTTGCATAAATAATTTTTTCGAGATTAATGCAGCTTGCAGTTAATTTCAATGTTAGCAGACTCGTGTTGTAGCTTTGGCGAGACGTTTAATTTTGCTAATTTGGAAATCGCCTACACCCCCTACCCATTCTTTATGGATTAAAGATATTTTTTATTTTGTTAAACTAGAGAAAATCAGACACACAGTGAAAGGAACTTCTGGTAATTTCTATAAAATTTGGGGTCCTCTTCTAGATTGTTTAGGAAAGTGAATTGTTTCTAAATACCTGAGTATATTGCTCTTCCGGCAGTAACACTTTCCCTCCCCAAGGTATAGATTACAAATCTACTTCATCTTGAGCATCATTTTCTTAGACCTGTGATGTTAATGTGCATATTTGTTTGGATAACCAAGTTTTTTTTTTAAATCACTGTTGTTTTATTATTATTCAATACCCTTTTTTTTGGTTTGGTTGTTGTTTTTTTTGTTTGTTTGTTTGTTTCAGAGTTACTGTTTATTTGTGTAGAAATAAGTACATATACATGTCATCAATCATTCTATCATTCTTCAATCATTCTATATATTTAATTGTATGGTGTAACCTGCTGAATTGGAGAAAATCAAAATAAAGTGAGGGAAAAAAAATAATTTCAATGTTAGCATGTTGCTAAGCTAACAAGTAGACTCTAATATGCATAAAAATACTTAAAATAACCGATATGCAGATTTTGGAAAATATGGTACACAATTGATTTGAGTAAAGCTTGTCGATAGCATTTTAACCTAACAAGGGAAGTCTAATGAGCATAAAAATACATTAACCGACACGTAAATTTTGGAAAAAATGGCACACATTTATTTTGAGTAAAGTTTGTCAAAAGCATTTTTCTAAGCTAATAAGCAAACTCTAATAAGCACCCCCCCCCCAAAAAAAAACATAGAGGCAAAAACAAAATTGAACTGGCAAACAAATGTTGGAAAGCATGACACACAATTGATTTGAGTAAAGCTTGTCGAGAGCATTAGCATAGCGATAGCTGAGCAAAACAAAACAAAAAAACAGACACACAAATATTGGGTAAATTAATTTGTTTTAATTTAACTATTGTATTTAGTACTGGATTAAATGTATGTATTTTAATTTTATATCTTTGCATGAGTTCTAAATAATTATAATCAGCTTTTTCTTAACCTCATCTGTCATTTTGGATTTACTTTGTTTATCATAGAACAGTGCAGTGTAGACTTGCCTTGTCAACAAATTTAAATTTTCCAAAAATAATATATGAACGTAACAATTAAAATGTTTAACTTTTGAAACAGACTTCGCTGCCTTAGATGCTCCCTCCATAGGTACTTCACTACATTTTAGAGTAAAACAACAGTCAAATGTATTGTCTTTTCTAAAAACTGATTTTAGATAGAAACTGGCACCCATAATGGAGAAAAAACAGAGAATGTCTCTTTATTTTCTCTTCCTATCAAATGCACAAACACAGAATGAGATAAAAACAGGCGCAGTGATGGCCAGGCGCCGAGGCCTGACATATACAAAGGAAGTGTTTCGTCTGGCAGTCAGTGTTACCAGGCATTCACAGAGAGAAGCTGAAAGCTCCACATTGCTCCATTCAGAAGAGAGTTGAAGAAAGATGGCTGACCTTCTATTCAGCCCAACTCTCCGTCAGTCATTCGGCTGCCTAACTCTGAGCTTACAAGCACGGCGGCCGTCACGGTGGGTGGGTGGATAAATACTCTCATGATTTTGTTGGAAATGTTTTCTGTGCAAGTTAGATATTAGAGTTTCTTGTGCAACATCTTTGCTTGGTGAAACTGCTACTTTAGTTTCTCTGAGCTTCAAAGTGGTTTGTTGCTGTGTGATAAGGCATGTCTTTGAAAGACCAGGGAAGGATTAGAAAAAAAACCCCCAAAAGAATAATGGTTCAAGATGTCTGGGACAGAGGAGGGGGTTTTGACCGTTTATTCAAACTTTAGACAGGAAGGCTGAGCCAAGGCCTCGATAAAATCAACAGGATCGCAGAGGTCTGGGAACAATAAGCCAATGGGAACGTTCATTTGCGGCAGACGCAAATAAAAAAAGCAATAACACGACAAGCATTCACTTTAAAACACAGTATTTGGAGAAACGTAGTTACAAGAAGGAAATATTTACTTGTGCTTTATAAAGTTTGCATCAAGCCAGGAGGAGCATCATGTCTTCTTCTCTTTTTTTTTGTCTTTGTGTGGACTCTAAGCTGAATCTTTTTCCCTTCCGCTGGCCCTTTCCTGACCAGCCAGACTCCAAATCTCCCCTGAATTTGTACATTCCTCTGGTATTGCCTAATACATTTTCTTGTCAGGGTGTGTGTGTGCATAGTATTGTAGACTAGAGTGTGTGTATATTGGATGTTGTTTGGGGTATGGGTGTGTTTTTGTGTCATTTGTGTGCATTTGGGGTGGAAGCATCTGTTTATCTTGTTATCACTGACATTTTTTCGGTGATGCGCTGCAGACGTTTGGCTCTCAAGGGTTTCTTAAAAACTTCCATCTTTCAGCTGCAAAGGAGAAAAAGCTTGTTTTTCCTGCATTTTACTGATCCAAAATATGAATGAATTAGCTGGTACTGATCAGTTAAAACAGTGATAATGGTCACTATGTTGTTATCCGAAAAACAACAACAGCAACAAAAAAAAAAAAATCAGTTTTTTAAAATCAGTAGGCTATTTTTTGTTACTTCAGTCCTTAAAACAACATAAGTTTAATTAAGAAGCAACAGAGTGTGGGATATTAACTTAATATTATCTCAATTAGCTAGTGCTGATAAGTTAAACCAGTCAAAAATGGTCACTATGTTGTTACCTGGAAAAAAAAATGTTTTTAATTTTTTCTTTCGTCATTAAAACAATACATTAAAAAAATGATACATTTAACTGAGAAGCAACACTATGAAAGATATTCGTTTTATTTCTCGTCTCGTTTCATGCATTTTAGATATTTTTCGAGAGTAAAAAAAAATATATATATCTTTTTTTTTTTATTGCAAGAACAGAAGCAGTTTCTTTTCATTTTAATTCTGCTTTTGACTTTAATACTACACAATTAATGTTCTTGTCTCACACACAAACTACTTCAGACATTCCAGGCTGCGCTTGCAAGCTTGACGAGACTGGTAAATACATCACATTTTGTCAAGATTTTTCCATACAACTTTTTCTCACAAATGCACTCAAATGCAAGCTCACGCTTACGAGTCTGTGTTCCTCAGATAACATATTTGAGTCTTATTAGTTTGAGTCATTTGATTTTCTCACACACTCAAAACATTTAAAAGGAATTCACCCCATTTTGGAAAATTTCAGCGTTTGAGCCTCACAATCCAGCCCACCTCTGACAAATCAAACAGCTTGTGTAATGTAACACGAAATCCAAGTTAACATAATTTCCAGTTCACTTTAGTTAATCCAGGTGAGCAAGGGGTACTGTATTCCTATTAATATTCCCATAATTATTAAACAGATAAATAAATAATAGACTGTTTTAAAAAAGAAAATTTTTAAACAACAATTTGAAACCAAATGTCTATTTATAAAACTATATAAAATGTTCTGGAACAGAATGAGCTGCAGCTTGTCGCTCTGTATTGTGTTATTATCCGTAAACTTCCTCCATTTACAGTGATTATTCGCTCTTTATCTCATTGTGCTTCTGTCAAGCAATTTAGCATCTCATTAGATTAGCTCAACAAGGCCAAAGGTGACCAGAAGCATTGTGAATAAGAATTATTTAGATCGTCCCAGGCAAGGATAATAGTACCTGAAAAAAGTAATATAAGTGACATTACTGTATGTGACAGAAGAATAATTCAGGCTGTCAGTCTGTTTAAATCCTGCTCACATCCAACAACAGACCATTTCTGCTTTTTAAATTTATATTTCAAAAAATTCATTCATTTAGCATTTATTCACTGAAGCAACACAGTTATCCTTTTTTCATCAGTTTTTTTTTATTTTTTTAAATGGCTTAGTGAAGGGTCTGAAGCTGTCTCTTTCTTTTATGCAGTCTTTGGTTCAGGTCTGTTGGTTCCTTTAGTTGGGGACTGTTGACTTTATTGGCAGGTTTGTGTGTGGTTCTGCTAGGTTCTTTAGGGTTTTGGCCCATTTGATGCTCATTTTATGGCTCTTTTGTGCTCTGGTGGTCTTGTGACTGAGTTGCCAGCAGTAAAAGCTGTTTGGTGTCCGATGGAAGCTATAAATCAAAACCAGACTGAACCAGAAAAACTGACACTGGATCAGCCCTCTAGAAGAAAAGCAGTCTGAGTTTGACTCGACCACCAACATGCCAGATTTTAAGAAATTAATTGCATGAAATTGTAGTTTAATAACTGAGGATCAAGTTTAGTGGTTAGCTACATTTGAAATAGCAAGGCGGTCTGGTCTGTTGTCTGTCACATCTTTACCCTCTTGAGTTTTAGTACAACAAATATTCACTAATCAAGATGCCAAAGAGATTACACACATCCTGGAAAACACAATGTTACTTTAGTTATAAAATCCATTTTTTACAGAGATTAAGACATCTTGCGAATAAATGTAAAGCTTTGAATGCCTGATAAATGGATAGAATAAGCAAAGATATTAAATCTGTAATAATCATGTAAATAATAACAACACACATCTGAAAGAGTGTGTATAGACCGGAGGTGAGAGGACATTCTCCACCGCCCACACTCCCACAGCTGTGTTTTCTCTTAAGACCTTGATTCAGATGTGAGGTCTGTGTGGTTTTCTTTAGTAATTGTGGTTGGTGATGCAGGGATTAGATCAGAGCAGCTTTTAATGGCAGCATTCATCAGTTTCACAAAACCAGACCAGTTTAAAAAAAATAAATAAATAAATAAACAACACAATTTGTAACCATTTGACATTTTGGTGAATTAGTTTCTAATCCCAATGAACTCATTTGTAGGTCTTTATACACTCTGTTTACTTCCCAGTGACGGTTGTGGGTGAAAATAACCCCCCCAGAATATAGTGTTATCGTAAAGATTCGTTCACAAAATTGCCACCTCGAAAAATAGTTACATTTTCCTGTAAGATCAGGTTGAAATACATATATAAATCAGTGAACAAAACCTGGTCAGTTACTAATTTCTTAATTTTTTTTTTCAATGTATTACTTTAATACTTTGATTTTTATTTATTTATTTATTTGTAGATAACATATTAAAGTATACATATTTATATATAATTAAACTATATATACATATTATAAATATTTTTTTTTATAATGAACTATTAAAACAACAATTAAACGTGTGTGTATGAATTAATTTTCTCCTTTTTAACTTAAAAATTAAATTAAATAATAAAAAAAAAAATAATATATAAAAATATATATGTTATTTTTTTCCCTAAAGAATCATGAAATAGTGACTAAAATATAAGAAAGTAACTAAATTTGATCAATGCATAATTCATTATTATTTTATTAAACTGTTAAACTTATTGTTTTTATATAATTTTTTTATTATTTTATAATAAACTATTAAAAACACTTTTTTACTTTTTTAACTTTTGTAATGAATACAATAATTGAATCATTCAATTAAAAATAAATTATACACACACACACACACACACACACATTATTGGTGATTGAATATCACTTGAAAATCTGGAAAATAAAGTCAGAGTCAGTTGTATTCATATAGAACACTCTTAAAGTGATCATAGATTATGGTGCACTCTTGATGCAGTAGTGATATTTTTAAAGAAAACCATTCAGTTGAATGACAATCCAAATTTCTGACAATATAACAAAATGATGAGCAGAAACAGGGTTACATTATTACATTACATTATTATTATATAAAAAAAAGAAAAAAAAAAAAAAGATTTAATGTGCTCCTCATCAGTGCAACTGAACCCTAAACCAAGACTTTCTATTGAGTGCTTTTAACTAATGACATTGTTCGGTTTATTTACTTCAGTGGTTTATTGGACTATGTGCGGTGCATCAGTGACTAACGCTGCTGGGAAATATCTGGGTGTGATTGTTGAGGATTGGAGAAACAGATATATCCACACACACACGCTCCACAACATACAGACTCACTGTGGACACGTGTAAATAATATTTGCACCATTTTCATTGCAGGTCCACACCCTCGTAAATATTTTTCACTTCGCAAAGTCTATAGTAGTTTGATATCTTTTGTCTTTTTGTGATGTTTTTCTCCTCCTCTTGTCCCAGCTGTTCAGCGGTTCCAGAGTCAGTAGAGGTTCGGGTTTCTCCGCGCTGCTCCGTCGTGGTTTGGTCCGCACTCTGCCTGCAGGTTCTGATGATTCTAACAGACTCTGAGCTCCCTTTTCAGCTGCATACATCATGTCTCTCGTCTGGAGGCTGATCTGCAGATCCGTTTCTATGCCAAGCATAAGGCAGACAGAGCCGCTTCAGTCTTGCCACTCTTTTGAACCAGTTCTGAGATTAAATCCAGATTGCTTGCAAAAGTTGAGTCATCGGCCCTGATTTCACTTTGCATTGTGTAACTAACCGCTGAATGACGTGGGATCTCACACAGCTCACTTTTATAACAATGATTCAAAGCTTTTGTCAGGTCAGGATGTCTACAGGAAATTTTTAATGTGTGTACATGGTTTTCACATGTCCAATTTATGCATAGCTGACATGATATAGGCTACTTTTTGGAAAGGTCCTATCCTGCAGTGTGACATGCTTTATGGCATCTGAAATTGTTCTAAAAGGTTCTTTTAATATTTTAGGATTATATCATGCATTTAGTTTTTATGACCTCATATTAGTATAGACTGCTATACATAGAAAATTTGTACTTTTAAAAATACAGCAGAACGACTTATACTTTCTCCAGTTATATTTTCTAAACTAATTAAGACCATATATAACACATAATATATTATTATGAAAAATAATATGTATCAAAGGTTTTTTCTGTATTTATGACATCATAGAAATGTAGATTATACATAAAAATACAGCATAACCTTTATAAATTAATTCATGAAGGGTTTAAAATATATACATATAGTTCATATATAATACACATACACAGACAGTGGTGCTTGAAAGTTTGTGAACTCTTTAGTGAACAGCTCCAAAGGTCATCAGATTTTCAAGTTACACAGATTACACAAATCCTGGAAGTAGACAAAGAGAATCCAATCAAACAAATGAGCCTAAATTATGTGAATCTTTGCTTCCAGTATCTGGTGTGATCCCCTTTTGCAGCAATAACTGTAGCTAAACGTTTCTTGTAACAGCTGATCAGTCCTGCACAACATCTTGTAGGAATTCCCATTCCTCAGTACAGAACCGCTTCTTTTGGTGGGTTTCCTCCTATGAACTTCTTTCTTCATGTCCTTCCACAACATTTCAGTTGGATTGAACTTTGACTCGTCCATTCCATACCTTAACTTTCTAATTGTTGTTCTTTAACCATTCTTTGGTAGAATGACTTGTGTGCTTGGGGTCGTTGTCTTACTGTATGACCTCTTTTCTCTTGAGATTAAGTTCTTGGACAGATGTCCTAAAATTTCCTTTTAGAATTTACTGATAATTCAAAATTCATTGTTCTATCAATGATGGCAAGCCGTTCTGGCACAGATGCAGCAAAACAGGCCCAAACCATGATACTATCATCACCACGTTTCACAGATGGGATAAAGTTCTTCTCCTTTCTCCAAACATAACGCTTCTCATTTAAACCAAAAAGTTCTACTTTAGTCTCATCTGTCCATTAAACCTTTCTCCAATAGTCCTCTTGTTTGTCCACACAATCTTTATCAAACTGCAGATGGGCAGCAGTGTTCTTTTTGGAGAGCATTGGCTTTCTTCTTGCAACTCTACCATGCACACCATGGTTTCTCAGTGTTCTCTTGATGTTTGACTCATGAACTTTAACATTACCTCACAACCTCACAGACTATTACACATCTTGCTTTTAGAGTGATCTTTGTTGGTAGACCACTTCTGGGGAGGATAACAGTGGTCTTGAATTCCTCCATTTGTACACAATCTGTCTGACTGTGGATTTGTGGAGTCCAAACTCTTTAGAGATGGTTTTGTAACCTTTTCCAGCCTGATGAGCAACAACAACTCTTTTTTTCCAAGGTCCTCAAAGATTTTCTTTGTTCAAGCCATGATTCACTTCCACAAACATGATCAGACTTTGATAGATCTCTGTTCTTTGTATAAAACAGGGCAGACACTGACACCTGATAGTCATCCCATTGATTAAAAACACCTCTGAACAGATGGACTCTAATTTCGTCTTTAAATTTGCTGCTAATCCTAGAGATTCACATATTTTTGCCACTCACAGATAAGTAATATTGAATAATTTTCCTAAATAAATAAATAACAAAGTATATATTTTTGTCTCAATTGTTTGATTGGGTTCATTTTGTCAACTTTCAGGACTTGTGTGAAAATCTGATGATCTTTTGGATCATATTTATGCAGAAATATAGAAAATTCTGAAGGGTTCACAAACTTTCAACCACCACTGTATAGACTACATTATCATGGACACATTCATTAAATACATCTTATGTGTCATGTGTTTTTTCCTAGCATAGCTAATAACTTCCTCTCTTCCTTTTGACTTTCAGTGTAATAGTTTCCACATTAGCGTTTATAGCTTGTGTATGCAGGCACACACAGCTAAACAGACATTGACACCAGCAGGGGTCCTTGTGTCAACTGTCCTTTAGGGAGCACTGGCGGTGTCAAAGACAAACTCATGCAACAGCTGGAACCTGCTTTGATCCCATTGGTCCATTTTGGAAATGACTGAGCAGGAAGAGAAATCAGATTTGAAGAGGGACATAGGAAATTCAAGTGAGAGTCATCATATGGAATAGAAATTCATAGTCATTCGTTCCGGTTTTGCCAGCAAAAACTTCCCGTCCGTGAACGTGTTTAAGAGCTGTGGTTCTCAACTGATGAGTTGTGACCCAAATCAGAAAGGTTTGTTCTGACTGGAAAACTAAAGAAACAATGCTAAACAGCAATAATAACATGCAGCTAGCAACTGTATAATCATGTATAGTTAGTATAGCAACATAAACAAGAAACGTGTGTCAAAGACAGTGTGTCCAACCAAAATTTTGGTGCAAATTCATGTCAGCTGCTTAAATTAAGCAAATGCAATATGAACAAGTTGCGTGACATCTTTATACTCGAAAACCTACTCAACAAAACTACTCAAAGTAAAACAAAAAAACAAAAACAAAAACATAAAATCCAGACTATATTAGATGCAGATTCATGTGCGGTGAACGAGAGGAAAAGAGCGAGAAGGACAGAATGTAAAGAGGGTAAATAGGAGGGTGTGGGTCACACAAGTGTGTCTGAGTTTTATGTGGACATTTGGCTGTGGCCTCAGGTTTACTGGCCAGATCTTCTGACTCTGAGCTCAGCCAGGGCAGATGGCTGGAGGGGATGATGAACATGTCATCATCTGCATCCTCTACTGATCTGACGCCACATCATCCCCTCCAGCTTTCCGCTAAAGGAGCACACAGTGTCTCCAAGACTTGTTGACACATGGCTCAAGGGTTAGTGAGAAGTAGTTTTGAAACCATAAGTGCAGGTTTTGAAATTTTTTAAAACTATAAAACTGATGCTGTGAAAGAGTCATAGGGGATTTTAAACCTTATTCAGGGGTCTTGATGAGCATCCAGCAGTATCCGACCAAACAATCCTTTATGAATTATTACGTGAGTTACAGTGACCCAATGACTTGAAACAATTGGCGTGTGCAATGACTTTTATGAAAACGTGCAGTTAGATAATACTTCCAGAAAAAAAAAAACAGTGGAGCGCACATGATCTATATCCTGTATTACTACGATAATGTGGCTGATTTCAATGTATGTATGATTTATCAGCATGATTTCATTAATAAATCTATTCTAAAGTTTTACCTCAAATGGTATTTCTAGCACATATGCATTTTTTTTGTATATTTGATAGACACTGAAATGTATATTTATACTTATGTATACTTAGGGGGTTCATAGAATTTTGAATTCATGGATTGAATATGTTGATTATTTTAATTATAGGTGCATCTCAATAAATTAGAATGTCGTGGAAAAGTTCATTTATTTCAGTGATTCAACTCAAATTGTGAAACTCGTGTATTAAATAAATTCAATGCACACAGACTGAAGTAGTTTAAGTCTTTGGTTCTTTTAATTGTGATGATTTTGGATCACATTTAACAAAAACCCACCAATTCACTATCTCAACAAATTAGAATACTTCATAAGACCAATAAAAAAAATAAAATAATAAAAAAAACATTTTTAGTGAATTGTTGGCCTTCTGGAAAGTATGTTCATTTACTGTATATGTACTCAATACTTGGTAGGGGCTCCTTTTGCTTTAATTACTGCCTCAATTCGGCGTGGCATGGAGGTGATCAGTTTGTGGCACTGCTGAGGCGGAATGGAAGCCCAGGTTTCTTTGACAGTGGCCTTCAGCTCATCTGCATTTTTTTGGTCTCTTGTTTCTCATTTTCCTCTTCACAATACCCCATAGATTCTCTATGGGGTTCAGGTCTGGTGAGTTTGCTGGCCAGTCAAGCACACCAACACCATGGTCATTTAACCAACTTTTGGTGCTTTTGACAGTGTGGGCAGGTGCCAAATCCTTCTGGAAAATGAAATCAGCATCTTTAAAAAGCTGGTCAGCAGAAGGAAGCATGCAGTGCTCTAAAATTTCTTGGTAAACGGGTGCAGTGACTTTGGTTTTCAAAAAACACAATGGACCAACACCAGCAGATGACATTGCACCCCAAATCATCACAGACTCTGGAAACTTAACACTGGACTTCAAGCAACTTGGGCGATGAGCTTCTCCACCCTTCCTCCAGACTCTAGGACCTTGGTTTCCAAATGAAATGCAAAACTTGCTCTCATCTGAAAAGAGGACTTTGGACCACTGGGCAACAGTCCAGTTCTTCTTCTCCTTAGCCCAGGTAAGACGCCTCTGACGTTGTCTGTCGTTCAGGAGTGGCTTAACAAGAGGAATACGACAACTGTAGCCAAATTCCTTGACACGTCTGTGTGTGTTGGCTCTTGATGCCTTGACCCCAGCCTCAGTCCATTCCTTGTGAAGTTCTCCCAAATTCTTGAATCGATTTTGCTTGACAATCCTCATAAGGCTGCGGTTCTCTCGGTTGGTTGTGCATCGTTTTCCTCAACACTTTTTTCTTCCACTCAACTTTCTGTTAACATGCTTGGATACAGCACTCTGTGAACAGCCAGCTTCTTTGGCAATGAATGTTTGTGGCTTACCCTCCTTGTGAAGGGTGTCAATGATTGTCTTCTGGACAACTGTCAGATCAGCAGTCTTCCCCATGATTGTGTAGCCTAGTGAACCAAACTGAGAGACCATTTTGAAGGCTCAGGAAACCTTTGCAGGTGTTTTGAGTTGATTAGCTGATTGGCATGTCACCATATTCTAATTTGATGAGATAGTGAATTGGTGGGTTTTTGTTAAATGTGAGCCAAAATCATCACAATTAAAAGAACCAAAGACTTGAACTACTTCAGTCTGTGTGCACTGAATTTATTTAATACACGAGTTTCACAATTTGAGTTGAATTACTGAAATAAATGAACTTTTCCACGACATTCTAATTTATTGAGATGCACCTGTAAATGTTAGATATCATTACATCTTAAATATTAATTAAATATTCATTTACTTTTGCCTTTACTGAATAACATTTTTTCCCGTTCTGTAAGATTTCTAATACTTTATTATACATAGATAGTTTTTAAAAAAAAAGTAAAATAAATTAAGAAGTAATTAGCATTGTTATAAGTGTGCTGTAGGAGAATTGAAAATATATTTATAAAAGAAAATGTAATTTAAAGGATTTGTGAAATTTTGAAGTTTCTAAAGATGTGCATATGCAAATAATTTTGTATTTTAGTACATCCATATTGTGTGTTACAGGTTATGTCTAAACATGAAAATGTGTGTATAATACCTATGAATATGAATGGGATCTGGCTGAATTTATACATTTTATTTAGTGAAAAAAAATTGTCATTCTGAGTGATTTTATTTTTTGCATTGATAGTTATTCATAGTAATAGATAATTTATCATTATATGAATTATTATAAACTGATGCGCTTCATATAACACATTCCTCTCCTAAATGTTCATTTTTAGCAATAAAAACCTGATTCATTGTCACAGTTGAATGGCATGTTATTTGTACTTGAATTACATCTAATTTGTGATGAGATTTTCAAAAGCTTTTCAAATAACATAATGCAGGGCATCCAGTGGTGTGATAAAATCAGTGTGAACAAGACTTGAGACTGAAATCCTAATCACCCCTGTCCAAATGTACATCTTATCTTTTCCGTCTCCAAAAAACGTGCCAGAAAATCCCAAAAGCCCAATCTGATTTAGGAGGATTGAATCGTACCAGTTCAACCCAGTCTTTCAATTTTAGACAGAAAAGAGGAGAAAGTCAGGCAAATGTAGAATAACCGAAATAAAGAAAGATAGAGAGAGAAGAAAAACTGGGTCCTGATTTCAGTAACTAGC
The DNA here is from genome assembly GCA_039654775.1 of Spinibarbus caldwelli. NCBI lineage: Eukaryota > Metazoa > Chordata > Actinopteri > Cypriniformes > Cyprinidae > Spinibarbus > Spinibarbus caldwelli. The sequence goes on along the minus strand of CM077228.1, from coordinate 12,478,829 downwards.
TGAACTCAAGCCAGCTCCTCCCTCCCCATTTTGGGTACCTCCATTTGCACATTCAATGCTCTTCCATGCCTGTTACTCCGTACAAATAAACAAGCCTAATACGGGTTTGGAAATGCTGTACGTGTGTGTGTGCTGTTGAGGTTACGGGTCACCGAATAAGTTTCTTGTTTCAAAAGAAACAAAAGTATGGTGGGTGGAAAGGAGGGGAATGTTTCCACCACGCAAAAAAAGCAGCATGAAGTCTGCCGAAAGACTACGAGAGTGAGGGAGCCGAGCAGCTTTTGTCGTATCCAGAATTCCCTATCTTTACCAGATGACACTGTATGGGAACTTGCCAGTGCCTGTATATTCGCAGCCTCTCGTTTCCCAACTTTTCCCCCCTCGTTTTTCTTGTTCCAACTGCATTTGGACCGCTCCAGACCGGGGGAAGTTCTTCTCCAATTGTCTCATTTGAAAAGGACGAAGAAATCAACCCCTCCCTCTCTCCTTTTCTTCCCTCCCTCCCTCCACTCGTCCTCTCTCTCTCCCTCTCTGTCCTTCTCTCCTTCCCCTCCCCCCGTGACAGAGCACACCTGCCTGATCTTGGCTGCAGGCGTCCACACAGCGATCAGCCCTTGGCCTGCCGCGCTGCACATCGGCTCCAGTCCTCTCTGGATTTGCGGATCTTCGTCTGCAGCTCTACAAGCTCCTGTACGTGCAGGTAAGATCAGCTCACCCTAAGCTTTCCTCTTCTGAGTGATGAAAAGCAGGGATTTTGATTTAGAGAACAGACTGACCGTCTCAAAGAGAGGTGGACGGTTTGCACTAATGAAATGTGGGTATAACCCTTCGGGAATCTGCGGTTTGGTGGTTTCTGCAGTTCATTAGGGCTTGGAGCAGAAATGAGGACTTTGCATTGGAAGTTTTCAATGAATTTGCTTGATTCTGGCATATCCTAGATGAGTTAATTCAAGAAATTGAATGCAAAAGAGAGAATACATGAATGTGTCTGATACAAATGCATTTATTTTAAAGCCTCCTGTGTTTAATAGCTTTGCATGTGGATTAAGGTTGCATTCTGATGAGAAAATTTCAAGCCAGAAAAGTGTATGTTCATGCAAACTGATTGCAGAGGTGATTTTCTTTGTTGTTCAGTTGGAGAGGACCTTTTCCGACTTTTCCAAATTGTGACAAGTATCCTTGCTCTTTGAAACCCCTCCACACAAACTCACTGTTGTGAAAAAGCCATTAACTTTTCGAGTGCCCTTATTCTCTCTGCTCCCAAGTTTTCCATCCCAGTTTTTCTTCCTTTTATGCGTGCCACTTGGCATTTAGAAAGAGTTCATGTAAGGCCTGAAAACACTGGAGGATTTCTCCCCTCGGATAGACCTGTCTGGAGAGACGTTTCGTCCTCTGGCCTCGCTCTGCATCTGCTTGCCTCCACTCGCTCGAAGTCGCATCCTAAACTCTTTATCCATGGCGTGGAAGCCAAAGTGCCTTGAGCCATATCAGCTGAAGGATGAAAGCACTCTGAAGGAGAAAAGAGAGAGATGGAGAGAGTGAGAGCGTGGGACTGGTGTCTCATTAATCCTTTAATGATATAGCTTCTTTCCAATCGCAGGCAAGTCTGACAAGGCACTTCCTGGTAATCCCACCACAAAATTCCCAGCTAACTCAAAACATTCAGTGGAGGGGGGTGAAGAAGAGGCAGCCGAGGGTTAAGACACATTCAACAGGCTTTTTAGTTGGGTTAATCGGGTCATGTATTTCTCTTTTGTTGGGGTTGGAGTTGAGGTTCGATTTGGGGTTGGGTTTTTGTCCTCTTTTGTATGGTTTACAACTTTCACTAATTGCGAACAGAACTCACGTACACAGTTTGTACCATGACAGGAAACTCTCGTCCCTCTCTTCCTCCCTTCAAAGCCAGCGTCCTTGGGCCATGAAATAAGTATTCTTTGGAAGCCAAAGGTCTCCATTTGACTCCAACTATTTGATGTTAGAAAGAGAGAGTCATTAAATGGTAGCCATGCTGGTCACTGCCTGCTTTTTCCTCTCTTTATTTGCCTTTTAACCCTTTGAGGAAAAGACACTGGAGCTTTGGACCAAAGTCAAAAGCAGATGGGCAGTTGCCTTAGAAAAAGGAAGTGAGAGGATGAGTGTAAGAGTGCTTGAATGTAAATGTAAGCAACTGGGATTACCTTAGATATAATCATGGTCTCAAACCTTTATTCATTCATTTTTGGGCCAAAATAATCAGCCGGCCTTCAGCATATAATTGCTTATTCAACATCTGAATAACTTCTTGTGGCTTTCGGGTAGGTCCTTTTGAAGACAACCATGTTTGAAGGGTTTCTGTGAGAAAGTCTAATTGTGCTCTGGCAGTGGCTTTGGAGTTTGGTTTAGTGGTCTGGAACCAGCCTGACCGCACAGGGCAGAGTGGTTGAAGCCCTTGTATGCTAGTGTGGTGCAGGAGCGCAGTTTGTTGAGCTCAATATTAAGTCCAAATTTTTTAGGCTTTTGCACATTGGGTATTATATCTTTTTGTGCTTTTATTTTGACATATGACTCATTGGAATGAGCAGATAATTACATTTCTGAAACATTCTCTCAATGTTTGGGGAATTCAGGATATTTTAGAGCTTTCAGTGGAAGAATGCTTTCATAAATAAAAGGCAGGTTTTGGGGTGCAACGATAAGATTGGTCTATGTGTATGTTTTAAAATGAAGGGAGCACACATGTTTTAAATGTCCTGTAGCCTGTAAATACCTTTATGTGAGTCATTGCTGATAGAAGTAACAGGTCAGTGAATGTGTGTGTGTGTGTGAACAGAGAGGAAAGTGAGATAAGTAGAGCTGCATTATTTTCAATATGCAATTTACATTAATTTAATGTGTTTATTACCAAATGCTAGTAAACATTTCTCGTTTTAAGCATAAACTCAATTTTGATTCATTTTTTCAGAAATCAAGACTTATTACCTATTAAGTAAATAAATATATAAATATAAGTAAATAAATATCTTGATTTAAGACTGTTTAGATATTCAAACATTGCATACATTTAACTGCAACAGATAATTCTAATGTTTATACATGTACATGTTCTACTACTTCTTAATAAACAGTAACATAAACACTGAGTTTGATCACATGGCCTCATCTGTCACCACAATGTCCCATAAATCACTTATAGTTCTTTGAATAAGTCAACCCTTCTCAGACATAATGCAGTCTTAATAATACAGTACAAAACCATAATTACTGAACAAACTAATATCACACTTCTGTAACATAAGCCACCTGTGGTGTATCAGTTTTGAGATTCAATTCAAAATTAGTGTATGTGTACAATATATTAAATATTTATGTAAGGTGTGGTGACAGTCTCCACTAATTATGTTATTGATAGTTATAAGATGTTTTATCAAAACAGGTCCCCATGTATTTCGGTTCTTAAAGTTATCTTGTTTTAAGGACATTTGCTACAAAACAAGATTTGGTTGATTGAGGGAGAGAAAACTAGAAGTGTCAACCCTCCCTTTTTCTCTGCAGAGACAAATCAGACCTGCTGTGACACAACCCAGACCTCAAGATCCTGAAAGACAAGAAGGGAGAGTGAAAAGAAAGGTAGAAATGCTTGGAGAAAGAGAGGAAATGTGGAAATTTTCCTGTCTCCTCTTAATCATTACAAGCCCACATTTATAAGACCAGAAACAGGCTAGATCTGATTTTGGGTTCTGTGAAACACTTTAGTTGGATCAGATTGGTGCTCGACCCGCAGACGGAGAGAAATCAAAGACGAAGGCCTGTAACAACCTGGCAGAAGCTAGTAGTTATGCACAGAACTGTCTGTGAAAAATTTATTTAAACTTTGATAATCATTGTCACATTGAGACATATGACACTGGTCCATTAGTTCCTGCTGAGAGGAACACAGCATCCTTCCTGTTGAGTTGGTTTCCAACTGCTTTCCATTTGATATGATATTGATATTTTTTAACAATGTATAAAACGTAATGTACATGTAAACGTATAAAAATATATAGACAATTAAAAAAATATATATATATGTAATTTTGTAAAAAACAAAATATTAGCAATTTCAAATAATAAACGGTTATATAATGATGCAGATGACATTGAACATGTTTAAGTAATCATATTATAATCAAACTATTGACTGCATAAATTCAATATTCAATTAATCTAAAAGGATTCATAAATATTTGCAGATCTCTGAAGTTGTTCATTCATAAAATGCTTAGACAAAATTTTTAGAGGCTGTCAATATAATAAAATATTAATAATTTATAATTCAGTGTCTATGCAAACACACACACACAAAAAAATGTATGTGTGCTAGAACCAAACTTGACCTAGAACCAATACCTCCCATTTAAACACATTGCATGTTCACAATTTGTGATTCACTTGGGTGGTTTTAGTTAAAACTTAAAAGTATTATGCTGCAGTTCCTTATAAACTTATCAATTTATTTATTCAAAAGCCAATTTTTTTACTCCGGATTTGTGATTGGCTAATGAGAACTTTGTTCCCTGCCTGTTTTTTCCCAACAAAGCCATGCCACCATCAATCCGTCTTGTCTGTTTGCCTGGCTCTTATAGCAGCCCGTGGTTTGTTGACAGGACGCAACTCAAATGCAGCAACAGCTTCCCATGATCCTCCTGCAAACAGAATCGCTCATGGTGACAGCCTGTAATGCTCAGTGGGCTTTTCATACTGCTGACCAGCTCCTGAGGCTCTAAACTCCTACTGTGGCTTCATTCCTGCTGGGAATACATATAGAAAAAAAGGTTTGTGCGGCTCAGCCGGTAGAGCGCAAGGTCATGGGTTCATTTCCCAGGAACGCACAAGCATAAAACTACCTTGAATGCACTGTAAATCTACCAAATACTTAAATGTTAAAGGGCAAAGTGATACTGCAGTGTGTTTGCTCAAAGCGCCTCATTGCCCACTGGGTCAAAGGTAATTAAAGGTGTCTGACATGATGGATGTTGTATTCAGGCCTGAAAACGTAGTATTAAATTAAATAGCATGTCTAAATTGAGGTCGGCAAGTTGTTGTTTTGAAATGCCATTGAATAAAACTACAATTTCTTATTGTTTTTCTTGAAACATGGATAGTGGTTGAGCTAAAGGAACCTCAGAAAATTGTTTCAACATGCTCTCCCGTGATGCAAATAAACAGTGACGAGAAATCAGAGGTTGAAGGTCACTTGCCGTTTTTCTGTTTTCTTCTGAGACTTCTTAGTCTTTTGAGAGAAACTGTTATATCTACACTTTCTGTACTTGTAGATAATTGAGATTATCCAACTGGAGTCTTTTTACGGTTCCTCAATGGAATATATCACAAAGTTCATGTTGTATAGATCTGCACCGAGAATGAATGTATGTATCATTGTCTTCTTTTGCTTGAGAAATTAAGAAAAGCTCCTTTCTAGAAGTTTGTCAAGGTCAAGCTCTGGGTTTCCAGAGTTTAACAACAGAGGCACAGTGGTTATTCGCTGTCCAACTGATGTGGCCGCCCGGAGGATTTGAGCTACTGTAATTATGCTGTATGTTGATTACATGGACCTGAGATGACCCTGAAAAGTCGAACTGAGCTCAAGGAGTTTCTGTACCTACTTTACAATTTCCTCGTCGTTCAGAGACGTCCAGCTGCTCCTCAGACATATGTTTATGTATGGGTTCGTGGACAGCTTTGTGCACTCTATCTGAGTGCACAAAGATAGATTATTATTATTTTTTTCTGAATGAGGGCAAGAATGATTTATGAAGTTTAGTTTGGAGTTTAAAATGCATTTAGTCATATAAGCTAACCATCAGTCTAACAGCATGAAAAGCTGCAGCAAGAGTAAACAAAGACCTGTAAAATCTAATATATACCTAAATTTGACCCTTGACCTCTACCTATTTATCACCCACATTGCTCAGTCACATTTATGTGCTCTACATCTGTCGTTTGACTTTTAACCTTTCACCATGACAGGTCCTGAGATGCCACCCAGCATATCGCCTCTCACCTTTAACCCCTTCTCTTCTCCATTTTACCCTCCAGGCCTCCATCATCAACATGAAATCGGCCTGTCTCTCCCTGCTTTTGGTGTCCGTATGCTGGTCTCTGCCCTTCCGTCAGTCCGGCTTCATGGACTTCATGATGGAGGACGAGCCAGGCTCAGGCTCTCCTATGCCTCCAGTTCGTAAACCACCTGTTCAGACACCTCCTCCAATGCTACCCGAAGGACCTGATGGACCTTTCTGCCCCTTCCGGTGCCAGTGCCATCTGCGAGTGGCTCAGTGTTCTGATCTAGGTAACGACTTCATGACACTAGACTAGACTGCTTGATGAAAGCTGCATAGGCCTACTTGACACTTTTTTTAAGAATCACTGTCAGTGTTTCTGGCTGGATGTGAGCAATGATCAATGACAATAACAAACTTGATGGCATTTGCCAGTCAAATTTCCGAGTATAACCACAGGCAACAGTTTGTTTGCTGTCTGTCTGATATCTGCCTACATATTGGTCATAAAACTGGAAAGTACTTTCTCTGGCAAGCTGTTATTTTTAGGTACAGTATGTAATATTGACAGCTAGCGGATGAAATGAGTCCAATTTCAAAATATTAGAGTCGTTTCTTCCTCCCACTCCTCCTCAGACTTGACGCTCATGAGGGTTGCCAGATTAAGGACTCCTAACATATACAAGTGACCTTTTGCAGGGAGCTTGATTGACAGGCGATCTGACAAATCATATCTCTCAATCCACCATTTTGTCCGACAAACAAACCAGACAGGAGAGTAGATTAACTTCAGTGGACTTTCGTATACATTTTTTTGTATTCATCATCGTCACGAACAGAAACCTTGCACACTGAGTCAAAATGCTAACTACGGATGTGAAAATGCAATGTGAAAATCAAACCCAATTTAGAATTTTTTTATGACGGACGAAAGTTTCGGAGACAGTGTGTAAACGTGATTGACACAACGTGTCGTTGTATTTATTTTTTATCGTACAAATATTTTGGTCTCAGTGTGCAAAGACCTTTAAACTTAAAAAATGGTGTGTATTAACATCTTTCCACTGTTGAAATAAAATACCTTCTAATGTTCATTCATGTTTATTTTGTGCTTTTACTAGTAAATATGAAAAGATGATCAGTTCACATGCCGCTTGAACTGAAGCACTACAGTGATCTGTCACAACACATTAAAGAGCTACAAAATAGTATTTATTGTTTGAATTTCTTAAAAAAAATTACAAAATTTGAAAGCTAAGACTTTATTTCATACCAGAAGTAATCTGCTCTGTCTTGTCTGGCGGCATGTTTTCAGTTTCCTCTTTGCTTCGTGATGCATTTTTCAACATGATGACAATAGAAGGCAACAAGCTGTCGTAAATTGATGAGTTCAGTTATCTGCATTTTAATATGCCTTTGGTCATAAGCCGGGTTTCCATCCAAAGTTGCAAATTTAACAAAATTGGAATATCGCATAAAACATTTGTGACTACGCACCGCTTCCATCCAACGAGTCAAAGAGAACAAAAGTCAAAGAGTCACTTCCTGATAAACTGGCACTAAATATCACTAAGAAAAGTAATAGAAGCCACTGAAAATAATAATTTTCATATAAAATAAATTACTTGTGCCTGTGAGCAGACGAAACAGTAATTGTAGTCATTGCTTTAGGAGAGAGATGTCTGCTGTTTGAGAATGCAGTCGTGAAAGACAGTTCTGGGAGGCAACTATACAGAAAAACTTTGATGACAGACTTTGCTCAGGCATTTCAGAATGACCATAACAACATTTCAGATGCTGTGCAACAAGATCAGTCTGCTGGTTTGTCAAAGTTACATGACTTTTTTGATGCGCATCAAGGAATTTATTCCATTATTAATTTCTAATTTACTTCCATCTCCCATTCTTCGCATATACCCTTTTTCACACAAGTCAGCTATAGAGGGTTTTATGCTGAGGCTTTTTAATTTGGGTAGTTTGTTTGCTGGCTTCTGTGGCTGCAATACGCCACCCAGAACTCCCTTGCAATGGTCCTATTTTTCGACTCTATGACCTGCAAAACCTTCAAAGGTTGAGCTTGTAAAATAATTTTTAACTTTCAGAAAAGGCTTTGTCAATCCAACATCAAAGTTTGTCTTTATCTATTTTCTTTATGCTGGTTAATATGTTTCATTGTTTTCCTTTCCATTTCCATCGTTTACACCTGATGTCAATTATTTCATGACATAAAACTGTCCAAGGCCAAGCAGCCATGAACAAATCCTCTCTCTTTGTTTGATCTGCCCATTGTTGAGTCATCATTGAATTACTAATGTCACTGTTTTAAAACCACTTTAAATGTTTTCATATGCTGTTAACTGCCCTCACTTCCGTAGACGACTAGGCACTAACCTCCAGACGGCTGCCTCATTTTCCTAATTGAATCCCCAGGCGTGTGTTTGTTAATAAGTGAAAAAGTCAAGTCTGTTCTTTTATAAGGTTACTTCCAAAAGATTACAGCTTCTCTTCCTGTAAAACTGCCCTGTCTGCCGGGTCACTGTGATCTACACAGAAAATAGCATTAGAAACAACACATAGTTAACTAATCCTTCTTAATTGTTCTGCCATTATGTTTCACTAAGTTTACTTTCTTTGATATAAGGTCCCCTTTTTACCCTTTCAAAACATGTTTAGCATCAGATCCTCCAAGAAATATGTGAATGTAGTTATGTTGGTAAAACTTTAGTATAGGGACCAATTCTCAATATTAACTAGTTGCTTATTAGCATGCCTATTATTAACATATTGGCTGTTTATTAGTACTTATAAAGCACATATTCTGCATGACCATATTTTAGATCCCTTAAGCCTACCCAATACCTAAACTTAACAACTTCCTTACTAACTATTAATAAGCAGCAAATTAGGAGTTTCAGTAAAAAGTCATAGTTAATAGTTTGTTAATGGTGAGAATTAGACTTTAAAATAAACTGTGACCGTTATGTTTATGTTAGCAACAACAATACAGTACATTACTGTATTTGGAAACCGAACAGAAACATTACTATATATGGATATCACAGATAGATTAATTCTTCAATAATATTTGCCTACAGGGTTTTGATTAAGTTAGGGAGTCATATTAAAATTGGAAATGATTATGTAATATTTACAGCATTATACATTTACAGAACATAGAGTGAACAAGGGTTAATAAAGCTTTTCCCAGCATGCTTTATCCTGTATTGTATTGTAACTAAGTTGCTGTAACATGTTTTCTCAGTTAGCCTAGTTTTTCATAAACAGGAAATTACTTAGAGGTCTGTTTGATTGACAGAATGTCTGTTTGGAAAGAAATACTGTTGACCAGGCAAAACAGCAGTTCTCAGTAATTCTTTCGCAATGTTAACACTCAGCCCCAGTTAAAGTGGACAGGGAAAGAACAACAACGAAAATGGGATCGAGAACAAGGACAAATAAGAGAAGAGTGAATATTTGAGGCCTCCAGCACTCATCTGCTCCGCAGGTCTTTTGGCATGAAACAGACCTGGGAAAGAATGGAGGGAGGGGGGATAGGTGTGCCGACAGGCCTGTTCTCCATCTAACTTCACCTCTTTTCAGTGAAATATGTGACCCAGTTTATACAGCTCTGCAGCTGCAGGGAAAACCGTCTGGAAATAGCGCCAGAACCCAAGAACAGCTAATGGCAAATATGAATTTGTTTGTCTAGGAAAGTTTGATTAAGGGCCCTCTTGTGTTTTTACTTCCTAAGAACGGGCTGTAAGTGTGAGATACTCCCTCTTTTAGGTACCAGTTGATATGAGGTTAGCATTTTTTTGTGTTACAAGTGAGATAAGTGTAAAATATTCATTTTTGAGTGTTATGGACCACAGTGTAGTGTGATTTCCATTATGAAAATCTTGTGGATTAAACAGCATCCCACGTTTTTACCAGTAAAAGAAGTATAGGAATGAGTTTAGCATCCATGAGCCTGTTAATAATGGCTTTGTGTTTTTCTCCTCTCTTGATTTTGATTCAGTTGCTGATTTCAGTGGCTAAATAGTATTTCTAACCACAGAGGACAATTTGTTTTTGAATAGTTTAATGTTTGTTCCATAAGAGTTGCCAATGGACTGCACAATCTGATTATCTCATCGCCATTTGGGTTAAAATTATAACTTATTTACTCAAACAGCTGAAGTTTTCATTGTGTTATTAGAGCTTTTAGGATTACATACTGATAATATAGTCCATAGTAAAACACATTTTGACCTAAATTGATTGCCAGGATTTTGGCCGAGACGTGTAGCCACTAGAAAATGAGACTAAACAGCCGAACGAAAGGAACATATGTGAGACATCTCAGCAACAGTGATACGTCCAACTGTGATCTCTGTGTCCTCTATCCTGTGGTTATATAATTAACAGGGACATATTCTTAAACTGTTTATACACATGCAGTGATGAGGAAACTCACCGCAAAACAAAACCAAACAATGTTTTTGTGAGGTTCTGCCTAAAAACCTTTTAGAGTTGCTAGAGCAGATATATTTATGTGTATGTATGTGCATGTGTGTTTACTTAATTTTTCCTATGTTTTTTCTTATGTTTGAAGCAAACACTATGACACACAGTGGCTCCAAAAAGTTTTTGGACACTTAAAAATATATGAAATTAATTTAAGGATGCTAATTTTCTGAGCAAGCTTTGTGAAATGTTTTGTGTGGAAAAACATTTCAAACACAGTGTGTTTGTGCTGTTTTTATTCAAAATATGTGCCACTGGATGGATATTTTTGTTATATCATGCAAAGACATTTATACAAATGGAAGTGTCTAAATACTTTATTTTAAGGACCAATTCTCTCTATTAAACTAGTTATTAACTACTCCTAATTTGCTGTAGTTGTTAAGGTAGTTGTTAAGTTTAGGTATGAGGTCTAAATATGGTCATGCAGAATAAAGCATAAATATATGCTTTATAAGTACTAATAAATATGCTTGTAATATGCATGCTAATAAGCAACTAGTTAATATTGAGAATTGGTCCTTAAAATAAAGTGTTACCATACGTTTTGGTTTTCACTGTATCTTCCACTCATGTAACCTGGTCTGCAGCACATTAAATGAAAGCTGTGTCACACTGTCGTCCAATGTTGGCAAAATCAAATTCCCCTTGTGTGGAAATCTTATGTCAGCTTTTTTCAGTTGACAGCATTGTGTAGCTTTTATAATCCTTCCAAGAAAAACTGTGAGATATCTGGCATAAGAGTGGTCTATGAGTAACTTTCAGAACTGTTTCGAAACACTAACACTTACGTGAACCATCATCATAACTCTTCACTGTGTTGCACTTTGGAAATGGATTGGTCCAGTGTCCAACTGCACATTCAGACTGCACATTTTTTTCTTTTTTCTTTTTTTTTTTTTCAGTCTGTGGAGTCCTTATTGAACCCTCCTGGTTTTGTAAGGAGTTGATTCATTGTTCATTTTGATGCTGTTTTCAGTGTTTTTTCAGTGTTCAGTGCTTTATAGTTGTACTTAATCGACAGGACTGCTCAGGCCCTGTAGCTCATGAAATTTTATTTTATTTTGTTTTTATATTTTATAATTCAGATTGTGAGATGAATAAAGATGAAGAGGAATTCATTCTTAAGCGATGATATTATATATAATTAGATATTTACAGTTAAAGCTGTTTTTGTCCCTGTTTAGCCGTGGTCCTTTTTCATTTTTTATTTGTTTTAAGAAACTCTTCAAGTTGCGCATGTAGAATAATAGCTCATAAAAGTTAATAGAAACATTTCTATAAAAGGTTTTGTCTATACAATGATGGCTGGAGCTCATCCAAAACCAAAACCACTCCAGAGTTCACATTCTTTCTGCGATTTAAATGTTTTTCAAGAATGTGGCTGCTTTATTTAGTACCACAATTTACACTCTTCAAGGATTTTTTTTTTTTTTGTTCGTATCTGGGTGTGTTGTGTTGGCTTTGGACCAGAATCCATATGTCTACAGCTGATTTGATTTCAAAGTAGATTCTAGCCATAAAAGCCCAGATCAGCTCATATCCCATTTCATCAGTGTCATTTTTCTTACTGCTTATGGTTTTGTGTCTCTCAGGTTTGAAGAACGTTCCAGAAAAAATTCCACTTGATACCACTCTCCTGGATTTGCAGAACAACAAGATCTCAGAGATCAGAGAAAATGACTTCAAAGGCCTGAAGGGTCTCCAAGTGAGATATTCAGTTACTCACTCTTTCCCTTGTTCTCTCTTTTTTTTCTATCTCGCATTTTCTTTAATTGCCTAAATTGGATCGTAGAAGCAGTGACATTTCTCAGTCCCCTTTTAAATCCAAGTAACCCTCACGGGACAAATCCTATTTCACTTTGATATATGCCTTTTGGGATCAATTGGCTGCTTGCTGCTGATAACTGGAAGTGACAGCGTGATATTTTTGCTATGACCTTGAAAGCGTCAATTCAACGCAGAGAGCATAAAGTCCAAATCTCCAAATCAAAACCACTTGCGAGCCTCTTTTAACATAAAAGAAAAGTAATTCTTTTCCCAAAAACAAATGCTTGAGCAGCACTGAAAAATTCTCCAGAGAAGAACACTCCAACACTTTTTGTCTGCCAAATGTGGAACTGGGTGCTAGAACTATGCGTAGCAACCACAGCGATCTTTGAAGGCAAATATCTGCTCTAATTTTTCGAAAACACTGCAAAAAATTCTCTGGAGATCTTCAGAAACACTTTACAAAACAGAGCTTCAACTCATAATCCAGAATGTGAAATCCTCCGTGTTTCCAATCCATCATCTCCGGAAAACAGCTCTCATTGTGAGAAATGTGTCATTCCCAGGTGCACAAGTATAATGATACACTTTTGGAGCGGATCCATTGTCCAGCCTCCTGAACTTCAATAAATATGCAGCCTCCCGTTGAGGGCCCTAATGCTGTTTCTCACTTTCCAAGCTCAACATCCACATGGCGCCTGGATCTAAATGCAATCAGAACATAAAAATGAAGATTTGTATGCACTGGAATGTAGTATAGATTATAGCAAGTAGCTAGTGAACTTTTAGTGAACTGAATGTCAGGGGTGAAAAGAATAATACAGATCTGAACACAAACACTGAAACAACTTTAGGTTGACTGAGTAAAACTTTGTGCATTTAAACACTAATGACTAAAGAATTATACCAATAATTTGCATCTTCCATAAAGTTCCTAAAGGAATGTCTTTTTTTTCAGACACTCATCCTGGTCAACAATAAGATCACCATCATTCATGCCAAGGCCTTTTCTTCTCTGATCAATTTGGAGAGACTCTACCTGTCCAAGAATCTCCTGAAGGATGTTCCTGCTAACATACCGAAAAGCCTGCAGGAGCTGCGCATTCACGAGAACCAGATTAACAAGATAAAGAAGTCCTCCTTTGCCGGCATGGCCAATGTCATCGTCATGGGTAGGAATTTTTGTCCGTGCTTATTAGAAAACTATATGTGGAAGTGGTTTTTTTTTTGGGTTAGCACATTTTAGGTTAGCTGCATTCAGGGCTGTGCGAATAATTGTATGCGATGCGCATCTAGTCAGTAAAGCCGGTTCTGTGATTAGTAGTAAATCTCCTTCACGTGCTTTCAGATAGAGCAGCATTTAATACACAGAGCTGTAGTTCGCTGACAAGCTACGCAATATCGCGTTCAAAATCGAATGCCATTAATCTGCGATTATGAATGCGATATTGCGTAGCTTGTCAGTGAACTACGGCTCTGTGTAGTAAATGATCTGAAAGCACGTGAAGGAGATTTACTACTAATCACAGAACTGGCTTTACTGACTAGATGCGCATGATCATCGCATTCGATTATTTGCACAGCCCTAGCTGCATTATTGCATATTTATTTATTTATTTATTTAATCCTGAACTCAAAGGAGTAACACATTTATAAATTTTATTAATCCTGTGTTTTATCAATATTATATACCATGTAATATGCAATATAAATTAATATAATATACCATTTATCAAAAAGTAAAATAAAAATTTTGTTATTTTAGTTTAGTTTTTGAAGTTTTGTTTATATTCTTTTAGTTTTTCCCAGTTTACACTTGTTTGTTTTTTATTTCAATTAAATGAAAAATGTTTTTTGTTTTAGCTTTTGTTTTAGTCTACACATTTTTGTTTTAGTTTATATTTTTGTTTTAGTTTTTGTGGTAACACTTTAGTATAGAGGCCAATTCTCACTATTAACAAGTTGCTTATTAGCACGCCTATTATTAACCTATTGGCTATTTATTAGTACTTATAAAACACATATTCTGCATGGCCATATTCTACATCTCTAATCCTACCCAATACCTAAACTTAACAACTACCTTTCTAACTACTAATAAGCAGTAAATTAGGAGTTTATTGAGGGACCTTGAAATAAAGTGTGACCGATTTTGTTTTCATTTTCATTTCTGTTTTTGTTAATGATAATAACACTTTGTGTGTTTCAAAAATAAGGCTCAGTCTGAGTCACTGATTTTATTTTATTAGTTTATTTATTTATTTATTTTTAATTTATTTTATTCTGCACTCAAAGAAAATAGTACATTAATAATCACCATCAAATCAACAGTGTAACAATACTGCAAAATGATCCAGTGCATATTTTGACTCTGTCCCATTCTAGAACTGGGCTCTAACCCTCTGAGTAGCTCTGGAGTTGATAATGGTGCATTTGCTGATCTGAAGAGGGTTTCTTACATACGAATTGCTGACACCAACATCACCTCCATTCCCAAAGGTACAGAATCATCCCTATTGTGAATTATGATGGAGGCCCGTTTCACTTCAGTGAATTGTATCAATATAATATCACTGTGTTTTCATTAATCTGTCTCAAAAAATGTTCAGGTCTGCCCAGCTCTCTTTTTGAACTTCACTTGGATGGAAACAAAATCACTAAAGTGACCTCAGACAATCTGAAGGGCCTCAAGAACCTGTCCAAGTAAATGCATCTTTCTTGTTAATATATTTGTAATTTGTTATGCAAACAAAAAGTTGATTTTCTTTCATGACAGACTTGAGTCTGAACAGAAACTGCTAAATATGTCTCTGTATAGCTGAAAACCTCAGCAAAATCTGACTCAGAAGGGAAAGAGTTTGATACAAAGGAAATAATTCAGATTTCATTAGGTTTGTTTTGAATTTGCATGAGAACAACCCTGTGAGACTCAAACACCATGACATCATAGCATGGATCAGTTTGCTTTGGATCGCACAGAGAAATTAGAACATTTCATATTACAGAGATTTTCCAGTGTACATGCCGAGACTGAATCACAGCCGAGATGTTATAAAAGAGTATTGACTCAAATACAGACTGCTTTATGAGAACACTGGAAGATTGTTTTGCTGTTGGTCTCATTATTCTGATTATATTTGATATGGGAAATTAATAATATATGTAGAAGTGTTTCTTTATTTAGCGAAACGGCACTGAGAATGTAGGTTTATTATATATATATATATATATATATATATATATATATATATATATATTTTTTTTTTTTTTTAGTTTTCTTATTTTTTTATTTTCAATTTGTTGTTACTTTATCATTGTTAGTTTTAGTTTAGTTTTTGTAAAGACTTTTCTAGTATAAGTTTATACATTTTATCATTTGTGACCCTGGACCACAAAAACAATCTTAAGTAGCACAGGTATATCTGTTCCAATAGCCAACAATACATTGTATGAGTCAAAATTATCGATTTTTCTTTTATGCCAAAAATCATTAGGATATTAAGTAAAGATCATGTTCCATGAAGATATTTTGTAAATTTCCTACTGTAAATATATCAAAACTTAATTTTTGATTAGTAATATGCATTGCTAAGGACTTAATTTGGACAACTTTAAAGGTGATTTTCTCAGTATTTAGATTTTTTTCAATTTCTTCAAATAGTTGCATCTCGGCCAAATATTGTCTTATCTTAGCAATCCATACATCAATGGAAAGCTTATTCATTCAGCTTAATAAATAAATAAATATATTTCACAAAATTGACCCTTATGATTGGTTTTGTGGTCCAGGGTCACATTTTTGTTTTAGTATTTCAAAGCTGCCTATGTTTTTATTTATTTATTTATAAATAAACAACATTGGCAGTCTTAAAATACTTTAATTTATTTATTTTGAGAAATTAATACTTTTATTTTGCAAGGATGCATTAAATTGATCTAAACTGACAGTAATGACACAAATATTGTCACAATATTTCTGTTCCAAATGAATCCTGTTCTTTTCTATTTTCATCAATGAAATGTATTCACAAAACTAATAAGCAGCACAACTGTTTTCAACATTGATATTAATAAGAAATGTTTCTTGAGCTGCAAATCAGCATATTAGAATGATTTCTGATCATGTGACACTGAAAACTAGAATAATGACTGCTGATAATTCAGCATTATCATCACAGTAATAAACTGCATTTTAAAATATATTAAAATAGAAACAGTTATTTTAAATGGTAATAATATTTCACAATATTACAAATAAATACAGCCTTGGTGAGAATAAGAGACATCTTTCAAAACCTTAAAAAATGACCCCATACCTCTGTGTGATAGTGTACCATGTATAAAAAAATAAAAACACAGAAAGGAAGGAAAAAAAAAGAAAACTAAAATTGATTTGTGGCCATTTTTATTTGAGTTTAGTTGGTTCAGAAAACAGTTTAATGTTTTCTGAAAATATTTTGTTTTAGTTTTTGTGTTACTTCACATTTTTATTTTGGTTTTAATTTTCGCTGCAGTTTTTATTAATGCTAAAAACACGGTGTGTGTTTTCAGGCTGGGTCTGAGCCACAATGAGATCAGCGTGGTGGAGAACGGCTCTCTGGCCAACGTGCCTCACCTGAGGGAACTTCACCTGGACAATAACATACTGACTTCAGTCCCGTCTGGCCTGCCAGAACACAAATACATTCAGGTGAGAGATCTGAAGTTAATATGCCATTTCCACACATCTTTAAGTCACACATCGTCACGCTCTCATTCCATTGATTCCAGGTGATCTACCTTCACGCCAACAAGATTGCTGCTGTGGGAACAGAGGACTTCTGCCCACCCGGCTATAATACAAAGAAGGCCATGTACTCAGGCATCAGCCTGTTCAGTAATCCAGTGCCCTATTGGGAGGTCCAGCCAATCACCTTCCGCTGCGTCTTCGACCGCTCGGCCATTCAACTGGGCAACTACAGAAAGAAATAGAGCGTCCAATCAGACGGCTTAGTCACTGTTTTCATCCCGCCCCTTCCTGTCTGACCTAATCCTTTCAAGCACATAACTTAGTCTGAATGTCATATCTCAGTTAACCCCAAATAAACTACAATTCCATTTTCAACATACGGATTACTGGACAGATATTCAAATAAACAAATGCATATCAGTATTGTATCGAACATACATATTGTGTAAGTGCAGAGGAGAACAGAAAATGTATAATTTTGAAAAAAAGAAAAGAAAAATAAAGAA
This sequence comes from Spinibarbus caldwelli, assembly GCA_039654775.1. Classification (NCBI taxonomy): domain Eukaryota; kingdom Metazoa; phylum Chordata; class Actinopteri; order Cypriniformes; family Cyprinidae; genus Spinibarbus; species Spinibarbus caldwelli. The sequence goes on along the minus strand of CM077228.1, from coordinate 12,461,298 downwards.
AGTAAAGCCATGACCACTTAGAATATCCAATAGCGCACATCACCCAGACAATGAAATGATCTTTTTCGAAGGTCACTTTGGATCTTCTGGACCTAAGCCATGTTCTTCAATGTTCTTCGCTGGCTTGCGGAGCGGGCAGATAGGGGTTAACACATGTCAGCCAGTGCCATTAACAAGAGCTTGTATGCTAGAATGTATTCAGTTATTACTTTCCGTGTAGCGCTAGTTCAGATTGTGCTGTTAAAAGTCTAAAAAAGTCATGTTGTTTCTCTCGTAATCAGTTGAAGTGGGAGAAAACAAGAAGTCGGGCTGTTCGAGATTCTCTTCGTCTCAATTCAGATGCTTGGGTGGCATTTGTGTTTATTAGTTTCCTCAGATCCCGTCTGCTCTACCCTGGTGAACATAGCGCTTCGAGATGTAGAATAAACTATGTTGTCATTACGACGAACGCGATTCCCGAACCTATACGCATGCTTTTTCTACTCTGGTGACTGCCGTGTTATGTGCGAGCTTGTACATGTGTTTCTTTTCTTTTATTTCCGTGTTTGTTGATCGTCTGTGTTTCAGTCTGGAAGGATCGGGAGGGAGACGGCGGACATGGACACCTCCTGCTTTCATGAGAGTCATGAATGTCTCTTGTATAGACGCTGTATATAAATGCTGTATAAAAGAATCCTATCAATGCTTTGAAGCACAAGCACTTACAGTAGTTTGGACTTTAATATATCGGCAATAAAGGTAATCCCTTTCTTCTCTCTCTCTTTCTCTCTCTCTCTGGCCAATTGAGGGCTCCGACACAGGTGTCTTTGAACCAAATAAACAGTCAAATCTCTCACCGTGCTTTCTGGGAACTTTCACTGGGTGGTTTACCGGGTTTGTTCGGGCACAGGGTTGGTTTTCAGGTAAATGAAACCGAATGAGGCCTCAAAATAACACACAGGACAAACTTTCTATGATGGATGCTACAGTCACAGAAGGCCTTCAAGAGCTACGGTAAAAATGTCACGTTTGGGTGCTAGTTCTGTGTCAAACAAAACTGTGTTTGTGTCATTTAGATGAATTATACAACCATTGCTCAGGTTGAGACTCTAAGCACAAAATGTTAAAGCACTTTTAGGGAAAGTCAATTCAAGGAACAAAAGTTTTCAGAGCCTTTCATGTGGCTGTTTTATTGTGTCCAAAAACACTAAATACACACAAAACGCCAAAAAAAAAAAAAAAGACAATAAGAAATTCAATCATTTTAATTGTGTGGTTTAATTTCCTTTAATTCTTCTCAGTTTTCTGTTTTGAACTGAAATATTATTCTTTCTCTGGATTTTGTTTCTCTGATACAGAAATAGCAGGTTTTAAACATAATAGTTGCAATTGTGTCATCTCAGTCACCACTGCAGACAAATGTGGTTTCCTGGTCGACCATAAACAAACTTTATGAAAATTAAAAAATAGTCATGAGTCTGTTTAAACACAGGGATTAGCTGTTAGGATGTTAGTTAATAGTAGCTTTTGTGGAGATGAAAAATATTATATAATTTCCTGATTTGATAATGACAACGTCTCTAGGCAATATATGCTTATGAATCAGGCATAGAAATAGAAATGGTAAAAATATAAATAAAGATTATTTTTGGTTTCTTTAAATTCTTTAACTGTGAAGAACACAATAAAATGGCTAGACACTGAACATTAACTAACAAATACATACTTTTATACACTCTAATTTTCAAATCTATATGTTGGGATCATTTTAATACAGCAGACGTGTTGTAAATGTATTATGACACAGGTTTTTTTTTTTTTTTGTATTTGTATTTTTTATTTTTTATTTTTCCAATTTCATAATATAGCTATCCAGCAGGTTTTCTATCGTTTCTCTCTGGTGCTCCCTTGTGGCTTATTTTGTGCTGCACTATTTTGAGTTCTCTCTCAGTTCATACACATTTTACTGTCATATGAGCTTTAATAATTAAGCTCCTCCACCAGAACTCAACGGTGAAGTGCAGTGTGTGTGTGTGTGTGTGTGTGTGTGAGAGAGAGAGAGAGAGATGGAGGGGACACAGTGTGGGATTGTGTATGTGTAAATATATGAATGTGTGTGTGTGTGTGCCAGAGAGCTAAGTGTGTGAGAGGTGGTATATTTAACAACTGTGGCAGTTTAAAGCATCTCTTCTTACTTGAGGGAAAAAGCTAATATCACCTCACTGCACTGGACAAGAGCTTTAAAGCTAAAATTAATAATAAAATAATGGTGGACATTTTTTACAGTAATGAAAAATGGCCGTTTTTAAATTTTCCAAATGGCATGCTTATTATTTATGTTGTGAGATTTAAGAAGTATAAATATCACCCACAATCATATATCTCCACAGTTTTCTGTGAAAGCCTGTTTCCTGCCTTTAAAAAATTATTTAAATAAGCAAACAAATAAAAAGATTATTGTGAAATAAAGTTTAAAGTAACAAATTAAGACACTTTATTAGCATATAAATGTTATAAAAGCAGCATAAAAAAGATAAAAAGTTTTATTATTGTTAACTAAAAGAAAAAAAAAGGTTAATGGAAAAAAGCTGAAATAAAATATAAGTCATAGATGAAAATTTAAATTATAAATTAAAAAATTATGCCTTGGAAACTAATTAAAATAAAGTTGAAGCGCTAAAACAGAAACTTTTTTTTAAGTTAATGTTTACAAAAAGACCACAGTAAAATGACAAAAGCACAAAACAAAATGACTAATATTTAAAGTAGAATTAAAATGAAAACATATAATACAAGTTAACTCAAAATATTAAAAATACTATAATAGTATACAACTAATATAAAATAACCCTAATACAAATTCAGATTGTGAGATATGAAGTTGAAATATTTGATCAAAAACAGAGTGTTGTTATTGTTACTAAAACAAAGCTGAAATGAAATAAAATATAAATATTAGACTGAAATACCTAAATACATTTGTAGAAGTGCTAAAATTCCAAAAACTTAAATAAATATAAATATTATTTAAAATAAAAAAGCTAAATAATAAGTGACAAAAGCACAATTTAGTAACACTTAAAATATAATAATAAAAGCCAATTCAAAATATTAATAAATTCTATGTAAAAAAATATTACATAATACTATGATTAAAATAATACATAATATACTAATATTATGTAATTAATACAAAAAAAAATCCCCAATAAAAAGTCTCATTGGGAAATATATATATTACTATACAAATATGTATATAATTAATCAGGCTCATTTAGTTTAATCTACTGACAGCACCAAAATGAAGCCATAATTCCTGCTTTATAGAGTAATGCAAATTCAAAACACATTCTATACATTCTAGCACTTTAACACCTTACTGTCACAATAAGAATTGATGCTTTGTGCGTCACATCATGACAGAAGTGACGCCATTCTCAGATTGGGAGACGTTTATCTCTCAGAATAGGACAGTGCTGAAGTGTGAGCTTTGATCAGCTCTTGCTCTCACATGCCTCCACAGCATGCCAGTGTGTGAGCTGTGACATCTTAACTAGCTTGCTGGTATTATATTAAGTGGATATACTGAGGTCCGAAATTACTCTCGCAGCTGTCTGTGACACATGTGCTACCATGTGTGTGTGTGAGTGTGTGTTTAGCAATGTGAGGCTCAGCGCTGAGTCAGTTTGTGGCAGTACTGAGGTGTCTGAGGTGCATTTGTCCGCCTCAGGATCACCCAACACTTGACTATTTGTGTCCAAACTGAGTCTAAATGCCTCTAACTAATTAAGAGGAGAGCTGATAGCTGGGATTTTACAGCATGAACATATTGTTTTAAAACAAGATTTAGTAACACCAATTTGCTGTAAAAACCAAAAGTGATGTTTAAGATCACATCATTTTTAAGATGTAAAAATGATGAAAATTATGCATATATATATATATATATATATATATATATATGTGTGTGTGTGTGTGTGTGTGTGTGTGTGTGTGTGTGTGTGTGTGTGTGTGTGTTCTTGTTTATGCTATATTGTGGGGACCAAATGTCCCCACGAGGATAGTAAAACCTGAAATTTTTGACATTGTGGGGACTGGCATGTGGTCCCCACGACAGGGAAAAGAAAATTAAAAATAGTAAATGATGTTTATCTGAGTGTAACAATGCAAACAGGTTTTCTGTAAGGGGTAGGTTTAGGGTTAGCATTGGGTCAGGGGATAGAAATTATCATTTAGTCAGTATAAAAGTAATAGGAGTTTATGGAAAGTCCCCACAATTCAAAGAAACAAACATGAGTGTGTGTGTAAAATGTGAATTTTCATATATTAATACATATTTTAATATATTATTTGTTTGTTTGCTTGTTTGTTCGTTTACATTTTCAGCCTTTTGCTAAGACATTTTAGTGACACTAATTTACCTAAAACACTCACCCAGTTTAAAGTACTGGTGGGTTATATAACTTAAAAAAAAAAAAAAAAAAAAAAAAAATTATAAATATTATATATACGTTTGTATTATTTTGTAAATGTAATATTTATTAATGCATGTTTTAATATATTATTTATTTCTTTGTTTATTCGGATATTTTAGTGACAATAATTTTCCCAAACACCCACCCTGTTTGAATTAGTGCTGTTATATAATTTAAAAAAATATATAAATATAATATATACACACATTTATGCGTGTATATTATATATTAATATTTATTAATACTTATTATATTGTATTATATTTGTTACATTTCAGAGCAAATATAAATGCATCCACATAGATTCAAATAAGTTGCATAAAATATAAAATGCATTTACATTACTGAAAATCACCAAGGCACGTTTTACACACCTTTTTTTATTAAATCAACACAAAAATGTATTTTTTAAACATTTTATTTTAAATTCACCTATATGTATAATTACATAGGTTTTACTAAAATATTTTAATATATTTTTGATTCATCACTCAAATCATTCAGGGTTGTGAATTGATTCATGTGAAATTCATAGTTTGAACCGATTCATAGAAATAGATTTTTTTTTAACACATTCACACCAGACAAAATCATCAGATTAGTCTAAGAAAACCCTCACTGAATCATAGCTAGATTCTCAATGTTGTTTTCACCAGTAAAATCATCACAAATATATAGAGAATATTCAATATCACTAGGGTGAAGTGCTGTTTGTGACTTAAGTGTTGGATAGCTATGATAGCATCATCTCAAATATTAAAGAGTTAAGGGTTTAACATCAATACCTGCTAATAAAAGTATTAAATAGTTAAAGCCGAATGGTTGACCAAGGTTTGTTTTGCTACTCTGTGTTTCACAGTAAACATAAGCATATTGAAAAGTTTTGTGGTGTTTTTCTTTTGTTTTCTTTAGTCAGTTCTAACTGCCTTTTTAAAAACCAATGTAAATTGTGTGTAACTAAATCAGTTTATTGCTGACAAAGACATGTATTGTAATGGGAACCATATGAGCTATTCCTCAGATAAAATGAAATGAGTATCATGACTCAGCTCAATAATCATCTAACAGAAAACAAGATGAAACTCGTATTATTCAAGGGAAAAAAGGTTATTATAACTGTAGCAGCTGACAATATTAGGTTTTGCCAGTAAAAGTAATTTTTAAATGTCAGATCAAGTAGAAATAGCAACTTAAGCTAAGGAGAGGAAACATTATAAAGCTGTTGACAAGATCAGGAGAATCAGCTTTCTGATAGATTTATAAAACATATTTCAATTAACTCAGTTGGATTACAATATAATCCTTGTCTACAAACATATTTGTCTGTCTCAAAGGCGTCCAGGCCAGGAAAAAACGAAGGTCGGAAATTACGAAACTTAACTGGAAACGTCTGGTTCTGTCAGAAACCAAGACAGACGCAGTTGTGGACTTTCCTGTGCGTAGATTTGAAGACAGAGGGAATTTATCCACTTACGTCACTGTAAACTCATGTAGGTGAGATGAAGAGAGGAATCGAAAGAAATTCTCAAGCAGACAGATTTCTAAGTTGGTAAATGCTGGACCTTTTTGTGGAACTGGTGTGGAGAATCTTTCCAGGGATCTTCAGGATGCTGAGGTTTTCATTTTCCGTGTGTGTCAATGTCCAGACAGGAAAGACAGTGAGAACACAGCTGGACAACAGAGTACTCTTACAAAATACTTAATGTCATTACGCGAAGTTGGGCTGGAAATAATCAGGACTGAGAAGACACAGGCTTTATGGTCAAATAAACACATTTATGGTCAATAACAGCAACAACAACAAAACTGCCAGCAGCTGTGGTTGCCAGAATATTACTGAAAGAAGAAGAAGAAGAAATATAGTGACAATATTATAGGTTGGTCACTGTATATATAACTGTGTATGTCATTTAATTATAGTATAATATACCAAATTATTTAATTTCTGTTTGTTACTATAAAATATACTGATAATAATAGAGGTGGTACAATGGAAAGTCACACGACAGTTATAAAAATGAACTTTTCCAACAAACATGGCAGTGTTACACACACAAATTCAATGTTATAAACAATATCTAAATAACAAAGCATTTAGAAATACACTATACAGTGGTGGCCAAAATTATTAGAAAACCTGACAGATCTGAAAATCTTGACCTTTTTTGCCTCCAAAACATGATTTCATTTCCTAATGCTCATGAAACATGCAGATTGTTGCTCTGAGCACAACAAATATCAGATGAAGTGAGTCATACTGTTTTTATTCACTTTTAACTTTAATATTTGGTATGTCTACCCTTTGCAGCAATTACAGCAGCACATCTCTCTAGCATAGTGTCAATATATTTCCTGAGAGCTTCAACACTAATGTTATCTCATGCCTTCTGCAACTCGAGCCAAAGGCTTTCCTTTGAATGTTCAATAGATCTGTCCAGTTTATTTTCCAACTCGCCCCAAATTTGCTTGGTGGGGTTAAGGTCCGGGCTTTGAGGGGGCCAGTCCATCATTTTCAATGTTCCAGCAGATTTATTCCGTCGCAGGTAGTTCCGGAAATGGTTCGTTTTAATGTCCAATTCAACAAAAACAACTGAAACCTCTTAAATATGCCAAGTGTTCTAATCATTTTGGCCACCACTGTACATAACAAAATTAAGAAAAAAGTAACCTGCAGTGCTTTATAAAAACATATGATTTTTTTTACAGTATTTTACAGTAAAACTACATCTGTTGTTTCTTTTTTTAATTAAGTCTTTCTTTTTTATCTTTTATCTTTATTATCTTATTTTTTAATCTTTTTTATCAACTTGTAATTTTTTACATTATACAGTAGAGTTACTATTAACTAAATCTAAACCCATAAAAATTTCATTACTCGAAATAAACTAACTGAAATAAAATGCATTTAAAAAAATATTTATATATATATATATTTTATAGTTGGTAACACTTAAAGCCTTTATGTATAATGCATTTTAATGGGTTATTAAAGGGCTTTATATAAATACATTATTAGTATTCGTAATGTGCGTTGTAATATATTATATCTTGCCATAAATAATTATAACCGAATTTAAAATGCATAGCGTAACAATGAATTGATAAGTGTTATAATGTATTAACTGTGGTTACAATTATTCATAAGCTTGTACAATGCATTATAAGGCATAATTAATGCATAAAAACTACTTTCATAATGCATTATACATAAAGACTTTAAATAAGCGTTACCTTATATTTTTAAAGGCAGATTTTCTGCCTTTAAAATTTCTAAAATCTGTATAGATTAATAAAATCTGTATATAATTAATAAAATCTGTTTAGACATTTACTGAATGAATAAATAAATACATGATGAAAAAAAGACAAAATTCTAACTAGCTCACTAACAAATAAAAAAAGTATTATTAACAAAATTCAACTTTACCCGAAATTAAAATAAAAAAATATATATATATATATATAGAAATAAAAACTAATTCAAAATATTAATAAAAACTATAATGTATCTATTGTATCCCAGTGATACTAAAATAACAGTGTTGTCCTTCAACCAAAGCTAATTACCATCCGTTAAGGCTAGTGAAATGAGCATGTAAAGTGAAATAAATGACGTGACACATAACTATGTCTAGGAGTGTGTTTGCCAGATGCGGTAAACAACGCATTATCATCTAAAAAAGTACTTCTGCAGCCGATTTTTATCGTTCAGCTTTCAGATGTACATTTTTACATGATTTGGGGGCAACTGCAAACCTCACATACCTGCATCAGGTAGAGCTGCACAGGTTTGCCCTGACCTGCCCCTGCTGCATAACTTCATCCATAATGTCCTAACATGAGCTCAGCACCATGTGCTTGCCCTACAGACCTGACAGATGAGTGAGGGGTGAGCTGCAGGGGACGTGGCAGATGAGGAATGGGTAATAAGGTCATAGTGCTGTTGGTATGGGACAGGTATGAGCACTGCAGCAGTCAGAATGATCCAGAGCAGTTTAAGACCACCCAGCGGCATCAGATCTGTGGCCTAGCAAGCGCACATGCCATAACAAGCCGTGGTGCTCAAGTATGTAACTAGTGTTTGAATCTGACTCTGTCTCTCGAATCTGTTCACCCATTTTTTTAGAAACATGGTGATATGTTTAAATGATTTATTTGTTTACATTTATTTTTTCTTAATGATTATATTTCTTAATAATTTTATTTAATTTTTTTGTTTATCTATTTTGAATCAACACTCTCAGTGAACCTGACATTTAAATGATGATCGTTGACCCTACATTATTTTATTTTATTTTATTTTATTTTATTTTATTTTATTTTATTTTATTTTATTTTGTTTTGTTTTGTTTTGTTTTGTTTTGAATAAACACTCTCAGCAAACCTGACATTTATCATTGACCCTACGATTTATTTTATTTTATTTGTTTTATTTTATTTTGAATCAACACTCTCAGTGAACCTGACATTTAAATGATGATCATTGACCCTACATGATTTATTTTATTTTTTGTTTTGTTTTGTTTTGAATAAACACTCTCAGCAAACCTGACATTTATCATTGACCCTACATGATTTATTTTATTTTATTTGTTTTATTTTATTTTGAATCAACACTCTCAGTGAACCTGACATTTAAATGATGATCATTGACCTTTCATGATTAATTTAATTTAATTTAATTTAAACTTAGAATCAACACACTCAGTAACCCTAATATCTAAGTATAATCTTATACTAAGTATAATAATAAAATATAATAATAAGTAAATACAATCTTTAAATAAAAAATATGATGTAAAATGATGACCATAGATGTCAGTTTACAAACTTGTTGCTATAGTCATTTATTGTATTTCATTATTTTATATTTTGTTTTAATTATTTTATATTAATTTTAATTTTAATTTTAATTTTAATTTTTTTACATTTGGTGTGCAGATTTTATCTTCATATTCTTTACTGATTTTGCAGTAGTGATCAAAGACAGTATATAATCTCAGCTCCTCTGATACACATGAGGCTTACAGAACCGACCTCTCATCTGGTTTTCTGGCTTTACTGCATTCCTCAGAGCCGATGTATGCTATTAAAACTAAACTGACCTGCAATCAGCACCATCCTTCCTAGGTCCCCCATGACATACAGCCCACCACCGTGTGAGAGCTTCCCATCACACAAGTCCATGACCACAGCCAGACAGAAGCCGTCTGGATTTTATGAGGCTTAACATTAAAGATGGCACACCGTTTGATGATATACAATCTACCAGCTGTTAAGAATTGTATACACTCTCCGTTCAGATAGTCAACACGGTTATGTAAGTCTGGTTTGGCCCACTACCGTCTTATTTGGTCAATTTTTCCAAGTCTTATTTACAGCCCAGTAGTCTAATAGCAGGCAGCTGCCATCTCAAGTAGCCAATTTTTTTTTTTTTTTTTTTTTTTTTTTGCAGACGGTTTTCCAAATAGTTTCATTAACCTTTGTTTTAAGAATATTTATTTTTATGAGGAATGCTTAGCACTGGTTATGACGGAACCAGCGATGGAGGTGTTTGTAGGCTTGTTTGTGTCTCACACACAATAGATGAATTGTTTGTGGGATTGTTTGGAAAGGATGGGATGGAAAAGTGTGTGCGTGTGTGTGGTGACTATACAGGTATATATATTTTGCAAACCCTCCCCAGTGAGTCTTTATTCCTTTCTGTGTCCCATGAAGAACTACATGTCCCAAACTGCTTTGCTACACCTGAACCCTGTTAGAATCCGTATGTTTCTCAGGGAACAACTGCTGACATCTACACACTAGAACCGCCTGACTGCTGTTTTCGATCAATCTTGGGCAACTAAGGTCTGGCTTGAGTGTCTCTCTCTCTTTCTCTCCCTCTCTCTCTCACTCTCTGCTTTCTCCCTCCCTTACTCTTTCTCTCCAGAGTCCTCGGGCCGCACACAACTCTACCTGAAGTCGTGCACAGAGAGAGAAGCAGGAAGGTAAGGATATCTAGCATCTGCGGTTATAATGCTCGCTTTTGTTCTGTCTGGATGAGATTATTAGAAATCTGCTTGGCAGATTTTTGGGGCGGTCTGAAGAAAAAATGTATTACCATATTGCAGATATTCAGCTTGGTGATGTTTGAGAAGCTTTCATGCATGCATTTTATTCAAAACATTGTGTTAAGTTGTTATAAATATATTTTTTTACATAATTAATTATTAAAAATGCATGAGCTGATAGAATTATGATGCATGCATGAATTTTTAGAGAGAGATTATGCAGTATTTTCCTTGAATTGTTATTCACAAATACTGTTGCAAAACTGCATGCATGACACCTGATCTAATTTATTATTTTCTTTTAACTTTCATGAAATATTAATTTATTAGTCAATATTATACAAGTACTCTTGCATTATTCATTATTTGCAATGCAATAATTCTTCGGCATAGCATGCAAAGACAAAACGATCTATAGGTATGAGGTAAGGTTAAAGTAACTTGAGATAAACTTGGATCTGCACATAAGCAATGTGGGTCTAATTTGCAAAGGGGGGAACAGCTGTCTGGGCCTATTTGCATTCTTGAGGATGAAGTCATCAGTTTCCATTAGAAGAATGTCTCTGAGTTTTGTTAATGTCTGAGGTTGACCAGAGAAAGTTCTGTTATTCTTAAACATTTTTTCACATTTTAATATTGCCACTTATGTAACCATATAAACCCCTACCACCTTCTCTTCTCTTCTCTTCTCTTCTCTTCTCTTCTCTTCTCTTCTCTTCTCTTCTCTTCTCTTCTCTTCTCTTCTCTAGGTTTGATTCGACTGAGTTGTGCAGAAATGTTTGCTCTTGGCTTCTTCCTGTTGGCTGGACTGCTATGTCAGAGTTTGGGTCAATACGATTACTATGACGAATACTACGTCCCCTCCGCACCACTGGAGGGAGTATCGTCTTCTGCTTGTTCCCAGGAGTGCGAATGTCCCCTCAACTTCCCCACAGCCATGTACTGCAATGAGCGCAACTTGAAGTTCATCCCTATTGTGCCAACCGGCATCAAATACCTCTACCTACAGAACAACTTAATTGAGGAGATCAAGACCGGCGTATTCGATAATGCCACTGACCTTCGCTGGCTCGTCCTGGACAACAACAACATCACCAGCGACAAGATCCAGGCCGGTACCATTGATAAACTGAGCAAACTGGAAAAGCTCCTCTTCAGTAATAACAAGCTGACCAAACCCCCTGGTCCTCTTTCGAAGTCTCTGGATGAGTTGAAGTTGATCGGCAACCAGCTGAGTTCGTTCCCTGCTAACACCTTGTCTGGGATGGAAAACCTGACCACCATCCACCTGTCCAAGAACAAGCTGACCACCGAGAGCATCACAGGTGCCTTCAAAGGCCTGAAGTCCCTCGTTCTGCTGGACGTGAGCGAGAACAAGCTCAAGAAACTTCCCTCGGGAGTTCCATCTTCACTTTTGATGCTCTACGCCGATAATAACGACATCGACAGCATCCCTGTCGGCTACCTGGCCAAGCTCCCAGTCCTGCAGTACCTGCGTGTCTCTCACAACAAGCTGGTGGACACTGGAGTCCCTGCAGGTGTGTTCAACGTGTCTTCTCTCCTTGAGCTCGACCTGTCTTTTAACAAGCTGAAGTCCATCCCGGAGATCAACGAATCGCTCGAGCACCTGTACCTGCAAGTCAACGAGATAAACAGTAAGTCTTACTCCATTTCCATCTGTTCAAGCTACAGATTTTGCATGGTTTTTACTTCCACTTTTGTTTCTTCAGAGTTTGACCTGACGAATATCTGCAAGTTCAGCTCTCCGATCAACTACTCTCGACTGAGGACCCTGCGCTTGGATGGAAACAACATCACACACAGCAGTATGCCAGATGACACGGCTAACTGCCTACGCCAGGCCTCAGAGATCATCTTTGATTAGAATCACATCTCACCAGTAGTTTATCAAACAAATTAAGGCTATTGCTCTTATTAGACACTCTGATTGACATCTGCACATCTTTATTCATGATCCTGGCAACACATCTGGTTACATGCAATATTTTCTCTCTAAAATGCTGATGAACTCATCTGTATGAAAAAAATGGGCAGCAGTAGTCTGGGATCTTGAAAATTTGGCACATAAAATATCAGTCTTGTATGGTACTGTATAAAGAGTAGTAGTTGAATTAGACAATATATTCCCATCTAAAGAGAGACATATTTGTGCAAATTGTGAATAGCCCATTGTGCACTCTATAAGAAGCTGCACTATATGTCATCTAACCGCATGTTAAATACCTTATCATTCAAAATTGTAATCATGTTATTAATAAGCCTGCCGGTAAGGAAATTATATTTTTTTTGAGTACAAGTTATGGAACATAACTATCTAATTGTATATAAAATCACTAAATGTGCAGCAATGTTGAAGGATATCAAGAATTCAACTGAAATTGAAATGCACGCAAAACTGAAAAAACTGAAAAAAAAAAAAAAATGCTGGACACTGAGTGAATTTACTGAGGTTTAGCTAACTGCTAAATAAATCTAAAGGTTTTTTGTTTATTATTTAACTGAGGAATTTCAGTTCCAAAATGTTGTATTAATTGCAAATTAGTATCAGCTTGAATTTCTGAACTCTGCCAACATTTATACCATATTTTATCTGCATGCAGTTCATCTTATTTTGTAAAAGCGATTGTTTTCAATTCTATGGTAAACAACAATGACATTTTTTATGTATTCAATACACCATTTCACATCATCACAATGTTAGTCAAATTATTGAACCATATGATTACAGTAACTTTGGCAGACTGTTGTAAAAGTTGTAAGTTCCTTGATTTATTGTTTTATTTTGTTAAAAAACAAATACCAAAGCAGTTTGTTCATCTTTATTTGAATAAACCAGATTTCTTACGTGTGGAGGGATACTGATGGTATCAATCCTTATAATGAGGTCACATGTAGAAATTAATAGATTAATATCCTTAATTGTCCTCATTTGTAAATCGCTTTGGATAAAAGCTTCTGCTAAATGACTAAATGTAAATGTAATATTATACACATTATGCAAATAATATAATACATTTAGCCAAAACTGTTACCTGTAAAATATGAATAATTTCCTCTCCATTTTATCATCAAAATTCTTTGAAGCACCATTACAGGAAATCTTCAGTAGATATTAGAAGTCATGAAGTCTTGTGATTCATAAACATAAGGGCATCAATCTTAGTAAACCCCAAATAGTTCCCTTTACACACAGGCGAGCTACTCCATGTTTTATTATTTTCGTCTTGGTTGTTGATCTTCCAGCTTGACTCATGTGGATTTCCATTTCTCAGTTCTGCTGTCTGGGAGGGAAAGAAACTTGTGGTATGAATCTGTTCTCCATCTTCCTTCTTTCTGGCCTCTCAGCCAAACTTATGGATGGACAAAGGTCTATGAGTTTTGCTCTGTTTGAAACAGAGCCATGATGGCAGAACTGCTTCCTGTAGGAAACGTGTTCTCTTGATGTCTCTAGCTGAAGTACAGGCTATGGATATAAATATAGTGATTGTAAGATGAAAAGGCTTTTGAATGGAAGAGCTTGTATAAGGTATTATTTTTGTGTCGCATCCAATGGCGGTGCAGTGTCAGAAACTTTATACTGCTGCCAAAGGTAAGAACATATCAAAACATCTTATAATAATTGTGATTTAGTAAGGATTATTAAAGTAGTTTTAACAATAAATCCCAGTCTGCGATTACATTGCCAAACTTCCAAACTATATACTGAATTTGACAACAAACTAGATGAAGTATGCAGTTGTGTGGAATAAATAGTCCATGGTCAACAACATCTGCAATGCTGACATTGTCCTTTGACTATACTGTATATATATATATATATATACTATACTGTTCTTGTCATGTGATGTAGCCCTACTAGCAAAAACCACAAAAAGATTTACTTAAGTGTTAAGCACGTACAATTCAGCCCTGCAGAACAAACTTCCTAGTACTTACAACACTTAAACTTGAAAAAAGCCACTCTAGCTCTAGTTCAACACTATTTTTAATTCAACTATTGGCCTCATGGGATAGCTAAGCATTCACTGGCTGCACATTTCAGAAGCTCAGTGGCTTGGCGGATGCAGAAGGTCATCCGAGTTCGCCTACTGTATCATGAATACTAAGCAGTCTGACATCCTTCCCATTTGGCATACTGTTTTTGCATACCGTGTAGTTGGGTTGTTCACATATTCAGATGCAGAGCCTGTATTTGAGTTAACTGTATGAATCATAAAATAGCCCAACAGTTGGTCTGTTCTTTCGCTATACCTCTTCCAACCATCTGCTCTTATTTCTATCTCAAACCACACCTTTATGACAGGCATGTCAAAAGTTGCATTTAACGTAACTACAGATCTTTCTGCACAAGTCTGAGCTAGCACTAAAAATGAGTGTTTTATTTAAAGCAGTAGAGATGCAGGCAGACAACCCAGCATTCCAGAGGAATGGAGGGTCTGGGGTGACCATGTGATAGTTAGACAGAAAGACACTGTGGGAGTTCTTTTGTCCATGTGTTAGAAACATATGATGGATAGGCAGTTCTGGCTTTTTGTTTGAAATATATTTACCACTTTCTAGCAGCCTGGGCATTTAAGTTCACCACAAGCTGATTTTGCAGGACCAAATACACACAAAAAAAACTTTTGATGTTGATGACCAGATGTTGATGATGAAATGCAGTTTTCTGTCTCCTCGAAACCCATTTGACTTTATACTGTGGAGCACAAAAGGAGTTCATTTATAGTATAGCATAGCATGAGAAATCAAAGCTTATCACTGTAAACACAAATGTTGTCTTTACTTAAATAATTAAGTAATCTTGACTGAACGTTGCATAAAAGTTTACATTTTGGGCCCATAAATCAAAAACCTAAGTTTGTGTAACTTCTTCATCTACAAAATATGTACACTTACGATTTTAAGTGTTGTCAACTCAAAATTCTAATTTCATAAAACAGCTCACTCTGGTCTTTATTTAATGTGATTGGCTGTGCAAGCAGTTCTACTTGACAACAAGAGAACTAATACACTGATTGGTAGATAATTACAAAAGGCATGTCTCTCTTCGTTTTGTCTGTTAAAAAAAAACAAAAAAAACAAAACAAAAAAAAGTCTCTCAAGATCTCAGTATCTTCACTTATCAGTTTGACTTAATTTCATACAAAAGTTCTTGTTGAGACTTAACAAAGGTTTAGATGTTAATGTTTTAGTGAAAAGTAAAAGTTTAGTAAAGTTTAGCAACAAATGCAAGAGAAAATCTGATCAGATGATAGCCATCGTGCAGTGCACTGTAAAAAATAAAAAAAATTGAGAAAACTTAAATTTAAGGCAACCAGCTTCAGCACATTTTTGAGTTTTCTCAACATGTTTTTGTAGGAGATTTTTGAGTTTTCTCAACTTTTTGTTGTATAAACTGAAAACAAGAAGTTAAGAAAACTCAAAAATCTTCTGAAGCTGGTTGTCTTAAGTTTTTCAGTTTTCTCAAATTTACATTTTTTATTCACCAATCTCATTAAGAGGCTAACACCTACAGTGTATGTAATTACGCTTGCAATGTACAAGTTAAGTCAACTTAATTATGTTTGTACAATATATGACAAACAAATCAAGTGAACTTAAAAATTTAAGTAGAGTGTAAAAGAAGACTAAATAGAATGAAATGAAACATGCAAGTTTTAGGACACCCATTACTCAATTCAGTTGAGGGAACGAGTTTACTCAATCAGTTGAGTTGAGTCAACTTATTAGGGTTTTCAGTGTTTCTGGAGCTTGGCAGACCCTGCTCTCTTCACATCATTGCATGGATGATAGCAGGGTCTTGATTAAATATAGTGATTGTTGATTGGATAGAGGCAGATCTGAATGTGAGCATGCAGGCGATTGTAAGGAAAGGACAGGCTTGGAAAGGTCTGACAGAGAGAAGTCTCTTTTTTTTTTTTGTTGGAAGACTAAGTTATGACATTTTTTATTTAATGTCACAAGCTAAACATATGGTGAATTTCGATTGCTTTGTTTTGTGTTTCATGTAAGAAAGAAGGTAATCTGAAACAACATGATGAAATTTTTATTTTCAAATGAATTATTCCATAACCTAACCTAAGTGCATTGCTAGGACACCGTAATGTTGCCATGTCATATGTTTTGTGTGAGTGTGCTTGTCAGCTGTGCAATTGAGGTCTTGCTAGAAAACCACAGTCTGTTATTCAATGTCTACTAGACCATTGTGATGTTTCTTAGCTCGTCCTCCAACAGCTGATCTCTTGAGAGAGAGGACACAAGAGTTTCCTGTTGTTGTTTAGAATAGGACCGTTGTGGTGCACCGTCATGCTATATGTGAGAACACAAAAAAGGCTTGCAAAGGTTCCCTGAGGGGATAAAATCTGTTTATTTGATTCATGTGCTATTGTCAGAACATTATAAACTTGATTTGTGTGGCTCTGCACAGAGAAATGTTGGGAATTTTTCTTTGAAGTCGACGTGAAATGGAAATTTACCCTATCTATCTAAATGCATCAATGTTCTTAATGGTTTTAATTAAAAATGTCATTATTTGTCACGTTTCAGTGAAATAACAGACTCTTAGACTTCTCCAATAATTTAGTCTGCCAAAACCCCCCAAATTTTTACAATTGACTGCAAATTCTCATTCAGATCTGGCACCCAACAGATCTGCCACTCCAATCAACATTTATGGGTTCTGCTATAATCTTTCTTTCCTTTTATGATAATCGCAGTTATATATAAGAATGTTGGAAGTTGCTTAATATCTGTAAAGTAGTGAGCAATGTTTTGGTGTCTCTTTTACGTCATAAGATCCAGACCCTGATCAATCCAGTTTGTGATTGAATCATTCAGACTGGTTTTGTGAACCGGTTCATGAATGATTAGTTCATGAATTAGATAAGACTATGCTGGTATAAATACTACTTTTGTGGACCTCTTTGGGCATGGCCAAACATCTGGAGATCTGACAGGGCATGTATGCTTTGTAAAGTGAGATTGTGTGAGATTTGATGGTCCCATACTTAAAAGTCAGTTCACCCAAAAATGAAAATTCTGTCATTATTTACATGCATGCATCGTGGTACTTTTGTGAGCACGCGTTGACTGACACAGAAGAGAAGAAATTGTTGAATAATGTAATTATTTTTGTTTTCTTTGTGCACAAAAAGTATTCTCGTAGCTTCATAAAATTACGATTGAACCACTGATGTCACATGGACTATTTTAACAATGTCCTTACTGCCTTTCTGGGCCTTGAACTTGTCAGTTGTGTTGTCTATGCAGGGTCAGAAAGCTCTCAGATTTCATCAAAAATATCTTAAATTGTGTTCCAAAGATGAATGAAGGTCTTACGGGTTTGGAACAATATGAGGGTGAGTAATTAATTACAGAATTTTCATTTTTGGGTGAACTGTTCCTTTAAGAACAGAAATCATGAATCCTCTTTTATTCCAGACAATAGCATCCTTTCAACGGGATAAAGATTTGCTCCTTTTCAGTTGTGCAATGGGACTTTAATCAGTGCCCTACCCAAATCAAAGACCTTCTATATCCCACTTTCCTCTTCTCCATCTTGAAATGTCTACAACAGGATCCAGATGTTGAAGCATATGTTGCCTGGTTACTACCCACTGCCTTTTCATTCATTGTGAAGCTATGTGCAACTTAAGGAGAGAAGAGGGACCTGCTGGGATATGGTAAGAGTGCAGGGTTAACTCTCTAACATCACTGTACCTTTCACCAGTTTTTGCATTCCAGCTTAATTCTATCTTTCACGGGTTGGGACGAGTCTCCATCAGTGCAAAATGGCAGCCAGATGATGTGCATTACCTGAGGGGACGGCCTATTTTATCGTGTAAAAGATCCCTCAAAGTCATGAGGGATGGAGATGAGATATGTCCATTGAAAAGAAAGAGTTAAATGTCTCAAAGCCACCTGCAACTGTTTGAAGGGTGTCATATTTGCCAGTGGCCCCCACCTCCCGAGGCTCCACTGCACAAAGAAAAGAGTAAGAAAATAGAGAAAAAAGTGCTGTGCTAGCAATAAGTAACCAATGCATGCTTGCGGAAAGACAACTCCACATGTATTTTTCAAACCTCTACACACCCCCCTTATTCAAGCTCACCAGCTGATGTCAAAGGTTTGGCCTTGGGGAAGTTACACTACCAACAATAGTAATCTAATAAGGCTGTCTTCTGATGCATGTCCGGGCCAGAAAGAAAGTGGGAGAAACTGCAGACTGGACTCAAACTGGAGAGGCGAGCAGGCAGACCAAGAGATTGACTGCAACCCCAAAACCAGAACCAGACACTTCGCCTCCACCTGCACAAACCAAAATCAGCTCTATGACTGAGATGAGCAGGTAATATTTTTAATTTATTTGAACTTTATGTGATGGTGATGCAATAAGGAAGTGGGTGGTGGGTGTAGGGGGTTCATGGTTTTTCTGTAGTTGAGTATTGAGATATTAAACACCACTTCCTTGTATTTTCCTTGTACTTTCTAATTTTCTGCTGCATGTCTTTGTATAAGATAATGAATTTTGTATTTTAATTGTAATTGGAAAATAAATAAATAAATAAATCATAATAGCTAGCAACAGGATCATGAACTTGAAATGTATATGTATTACATATGTACTGGCATCTAATTAATAGCTTGTGTGATACAACACAAAAGTGCCAAAAAGTAACACATTCATGTTGCTATCATGATGAATGTCTAACACATGAATGAAAGTAATTCATTCATGTGTTAGACATTCATCATGATAGCACCATGATATTTTTAAAATACCATGGTATAGATCAAAATACTATGGTATGACCATATCACCTCTGTAACATGGTACCAGGACTGTTTTTTTTAAGGAAAGTCTTAGATTTTGCTTGTGTAAGCAACGGAGGAGATGTGTTATAATGTGCAATTAATTATTTAAACTTTAATTAGTTTATCTTTTTGTAAAGCTAGCATTAACGGATGCTCTAAATGTAGATTCTACTGAAGATAGAACTAATGCAGCTTTTTGATGTTGGCTAAAACAATTAGACAATACAGAATAATTCATTAGAGGTTTCTGTTCAAATCAAGTTTCTTAGAAGCATAAAGATGTGAAATTGGACAGTGGACATTTGGACGGCACACTAGCCACAGAGCTAGAGCCAAATGTGGAACTGTGTGTAATTAACATAACTGCCTGAGACACAATGCCCCAAACAGGAAATTAAACCTCTTTGAGAGCATGTGTTTTCTTTTAGGAGAATCATAAAATTTGTGTTGACTATGTTGTCATTTCTCAGTCATAGTTTTTTTCCTCCATCTATGGCAGATTTTATCCTAGTTGCATTTCATTTTGATGATCAGCTTCTGTTCTTTTCCATTCAAAGATGCTGGTATATTAAGTATTTTGCTATTAAAGATATTAATTAACCACAAAGACCAGTCTCAGTTTACTAGTCTCAGAATTCAAAAAGTTTAGGTGCCTAGTGAGGTTTCATGAAGATACCCTCAAATACATAACAGTTAGCATTAGCACTTAGCACTGAGCAGTTTGGACTGTTCTGATCATAACCAAAAATGTGACTATTTAATCCCTGACTTGCTGCTCTCACACAAGTTAGGACAGTCCACCTACCTTAAGACTGGGTGACTGGAAAATCAAGTCTGAAGTCTGTAAGCCATGTCTAGTCTCACAGGTGCAGACATTAGAAAAGCTGGCACCTGCTATGATCTGGGGCTTTTGTCGCAGACTAGTCAATAGGGTGACAAGGTTTAGTCTTGCGTGATCTCGGTGTCAGAGACTTATAGAGTAGCAAGTCTTTAATATTTTTCCCTGTTGACACTATTAGATGTATATAAATATTGCATAGTTTGTCTGCATGTATTGAAGCCATCATTGGAATAAACAGATATCCAAGAGACAGAGTATTTTCATAGGCTTAAACCTCCTACAGCTAGATGCTAATTGCTGCCCTGAAAATGACCTCTTGTCATGTCCTGTATTTTGGAGCCTAATGCACTTAGTTGCCGATTTAGTGTTGTAGACATTGACACAGACGTATTCCGCATTTAGAGCTCTTTTAGGTTCCTGTGAATAATAGGTTTTGAATTCTGTAATTGGATTAGTTTGGACTTTGTACACTCTGCCCTTTAGACCACTGGTTCTAACGTAGAGCAGCACCACCCTTGACACGAGATGCTGGATAATAGACTGGATTACTAATGGTCGTAGGAGGAGCCCATTACAAGGGATTACAATGGCAGAGTAAGTAGTTGTTGTCGTCAGCGGAATTGAGAGCAAGTAATGACACAACAAGATCAATGCTTGGCAGTCAAACAAAGACACCATATGTGGCTACCTGAGCTGACTTCAAATCAGCCTCTAAATCCAGACTAGTGCTCCCGTGGGGACAGAAATTTCAGCACATGAATTTTGGCAATTGTGCACATTAAATAACAAACGTGCAGACTTTTCTTTTCTTCATTTTGCAACTGTAAGCATCTCCAAAAATAAAACATCAATTGTCATTTACCAGTCAAGCTGAGAGGAAATGCATTGATAGATAGATAGATAGATAGATAGATAGATAGATAGATAGATAGATAGATAGATAGATCAACTCTGATTCATCAACTTAGTGGTCTGATTGAGACATTTGTTTACTCAAAGACAGGTGTTGTTTTGAGGGGCGATGAAGAAAAGGATGAAGCATGGTATATAGGCTTGTATTAGCCTAATTATATCTGGGCCAAGGCCCATGTCTTCTTTTGACCAATACGCTGGTTTAAGCATTGTCCATCCCCACAGGATTATGACTCTTGATCTCAAGAGGCTGTGATTGGCTAAGGTTGTGTCCAATGTGTCTGTCTGTGAAGGAATCATGAGATGCCATTGACACTACAAATAGGGGCAGGAAAGGGCAAAGTAGCTCAGAGTTGAGGTATCTGTACCCACAGCAAGAGATAAAGTAGCAGAGCTCCAAGAAGTCAAAGGTAAGACTCTAGCATTTGTGCAATGGTAATGTGAGTTGAATTTTTTTTGACAAAGACAGTGTCCACTTCTTCCATACCAGTAGAAAGCCTCCAGAACTGCATACTGTGAGCTAGGAGCCATTTTTCTGCTTTGATCTTCATGGCTTTGTATTTATTTTATCTTGCAAAAGTGCACATTTGCACAGTTCATTTATGGCAATAAAGTTTTCAGCTGTTTATTGATGCATTTATCCACAAAACCGGTTCTGCAAAGCCAGTATGGAGGTCATGATTTAAAAGGCTTTTCTTACTTTGAGAGATCTTAACAGGTGAAGCTGGCTCCAACTGATCTGATCACTAGGTATCCAGGGCTTCTCTTTGATCCCTTCTTGTTTAGTGTGAGACTGCTGCTCATAGAAAATGATCTCCAGACACTTGGTCACTTGGAGCTCAGGACCAAAAATTTTAAACCAGATGAGACATACAATTTCTTGCATACACACTTGAAAAAGCTCAAACTTGCATTTGACAGATAGGAATGTGGAAAGACATGTTTTAAAAGGTGTGGAATCGTCGATTTGAAATGGGAAAATAAACTGAACCAGCCTCTCTGAAATCAGTCATCAGATGCCTAGTATGTAGGTGTCCCTATTGTAACATGACAGCCAGGTCTTGTTAAAAACCATGCTGTGTTCAACCCAATTTCACAGCAATTTATACATATTTTACAAGGTGGCTAATTTGTATGAATTCGTATGACCTGGCTCGTACACATTCATATGTTTTGTGAAAAATTGTACATTTTTACAAGGTGCCCAATTTGTAGGAATTCGTACAAATGACCACTCCTAACCCCGCCTCTAAACCTACCCCTCACAGTGGGGTCGTATGAAATGCAAGGGATTGTAGGTGGGGGGAGTGAATAACCAGCGCTCTCTCCACCCTCAATACCACGACTGAGGTGAGACCCTTGAGCAAGGCACCGAACCCCCAACTGCTCCCCGGGCGCAGCAACATTGGCTGCCCACTGCTCCGGGTGTGTGTTCACTACTCACTGCTGTGTGTGTGCACTTGGATGGGTTAAATGCAGCGCACAAATTGCAAGTATGGGTCACCATACTTGGCCACAAGTCACTTCCTTTCCTTTCCTTTTCCTTCCTTACAAATTGGTTGTGAGATAGCATTGCTATGTTTGGTACATCTTGTTGTATTCAGAAATGGGACATATCTAAACCCTTATGTTTGCCAGAGTCCAAGATGTAATTTCTAAATGGAGACGAGTAGCACTGTGCCACGCTAAAGTCAATTAAGGTTGACCTGGCAGCATATTCTGAGTTTAAGAGGATTACTACTTAGAAGATGAAGACACGGGGAATAATAATCTTAACTAGAGGATGTTCCTAATTTTTTGTCAATGAGTTTATCCACTTAGAGAGAACCTGAGGTAATATAGGGTGGATCTATGGATATTCTTAGTATGGGGGACAAACATTGTTCCAGGCTCTGTGAGAACTCTTTATCTCTAAGAGTTATTTGGTTTCAATATTGTTAACAGCTGTTTTTGTTTCTTCTTTTCTGTTTCTATCATTTTTCAGGTTAAACCTAACCATGGAGTGGCTCATGGTTGCATTTGTAGCCCTACTTCTGGCCGGCCATGTCCGCTCTGAAGAAATTCCTTATGAGCACCTTATGTCTCAGCTCCAGGCATGTCCTAAAGAGTGCCACTGCCCCCCAAGTTTCCCTAATGCTGTTTACTGTGACAATAAGGGTCTGAAACGCATACCTGTCATCCCTCCCTACACATGGTACCTGTACCTCCAGAACAATTTGATTGATGTCCTGTCAGCTGACGCCCTGCGCAATGCCACACAACTAAGGTGGATCAACCTGAACCGTAACAAAATCACAAGCGAAGGCCTGGAGGCAGATGCTCTAAAGGCTATGTCCAGCCTTGTACACCTCTACATGGAAGACAATTTGCTTTCTTCCATTCCATCTCCTCTGCCTGCCAAATTAGAGCAGTTACGGCTCTCCCAAAACAGAATCTCAAAGATCCCACCCGGTGTTTTCTCTGGAATGGACCGTCTCACCTTACTGGATCTGCAAGGCAACAAGCTACAGGACGATGCAGTAACTGAGGTCAGTCTGAAAGGCCTCAACAACTTGATCCAGATCAATTTAGCAAAGAATCAGCTAAATACCATGCCTATTGGCCTACCACCCACAACCACACAGATCTTTTTGGACAGCAACAACATTGAAAAGATTCCGGCTGAATATTTCAAGGGTCTTCCCAAAGTGGTGTCTCTCAGGCTCAACCGCAATAAGCTGGCTAATGGAGGTATCCCAAAAAACGTGTTTAATCTTTCCAGCATCCTGGATCTACAGCTTTCTCACAACCAGCTCACAGAGATACCCCTTATCTCTTCTGGCCTGGAGCACCTGCATCTGGATCACAATAAGATCAAGAGTAAGTTCAAGATCAAAGTTCTGAACGTGCACTATTGTACATATTGACTTCCTTTGTATTTATGGCGAAATCCTTTGGTAATTAGTTAAAGACAGGCCCCAAAGTATCTCTGTTCATGCTGTTGCCCGTATGGTCACACTATTGTTCTATCCAAAGCATATGACTTCATTTCTACCAGTAAATAAGCAATATAGTCAATACTTGCTTGGTTATCTCTAAAGACTTTATGGTGCCTTTGGAAACCACCTTCATAAGCAAAACACCATGTTATTGACTGTTATTGTAATAGTTTATTGACTGACCGGGCAGCAAGGAAGCAGTCTTAAGGCTCTGGTAAAATTAATTTTCCACGTTCTGCTCCATTTTGCATGCAGCGGTGTCCGGATCCTCCTGATAACAAAAATTATTATGCGCAGAAAGTGCGAAGTATACTTTGGACTTTAAACTTTGGATGCACGTCTATGACTTTATCAGTAAGATGTGTATTTTTTTTCCCTTTAATTTCCATAGGTGTGAATAGCTCTGACATCTGTCCACCTGGTGCACTCGATGATTACCTTGATGAGAAGGGTCCACGCCTCCGTTACCTTCGCCTTGATGGTAATGAGATCAAACCGCCTATTCCACGAGAGCTGATGATGTGTTTCCGTCTCCTCAGGGCTATTGTCATATAAAGATGCCACGCCATCTAGATACTCCTGTCCATTTCATTTACCAGACCTGAAAATGTACGGAATCTAAAACACTTGAAAAGGGTCCAAAAACAGACTATCTATTTGCAAAGTCAGAAAATAAATATTCAAAAATGTACATTGCTGAAAAGACTAGTTAAGACTAGAATGAATTTCAATGCGGGTCCAGTTTCACTTATCTAGTTCTGGACTAGCTAGTGAAACTAATCTGATAACGCTTTTGACCAAGAAAGCCGTGCTAAATAAGCTAGTTAAGATTGCTGGTGGGGATTCCAGTTTCCAAAATATGATATTTTCAGATGGTCTTTTATTTTGGTCTTTTCAGCAGGGTAGAAATCCACAAGACTGGTTCACATTTGCATTTATAGATGGTTTCTCATGACTGTATTGTAAAACCACTGTGCCTTTCTTCATTTCATACATTTGAAAAACTAGCAGGCCTGCTTTGTGGGAAACACCATTATCTGTTAAATGTTCTGTATAATGAAGAGAGCTTCAAAAAAAATGTCCTAATTTGCAAGTAATGTAATTTCCTCATCCTGTGCAGAAGGAAAAAAGAAACAAATCCATCTCAGTAGGTGAAGCATTACCCAAAAACTGTTTTACCTCACCACACCATTCTGGAGTGTTTTTGGACAGAAGAGTTGTGGTCTGATTATGGAGCCAAATTTTTGGTAGTGAACTGAGTACACAGGGTGGTTTGTTTGACTTTTTTGAATGCATGGTTACTCTTAGTAACAACAGCACCAAGAGAAGATTAACTTCCAATTGTTTTCTTGCCTCTGTTATAGCGACTGACATGTACTGACATGTAATATTTTTAAAAAAGTTTATTTCTACTTTTTAATATCTCTTTGCATCTTTGTACAATCAATATTTCAATATTCAATCAATATTTAGTGTGACATTACTATTGAGAGAAGCAGCCATTTTAGGACATAAAGATGTACTGCAGACCTACAGAGACCTACTGTTTTAATAATTAATGTATAAATATAGTTTCAATTTAGAAGTTGACAACGGTACTACCAGCGAACCTTCTAGACGGATTTTAAAAATGTATTTTTCTCTAGAGCATACAAATAATGTGAATATTCTTTTTCAACGCACAAATGTGATTATTTTTCATGTTTTCATTTACCACTGCGAACTGTGAGAACCATTAGGATTGTCAGAGTTAAAATATAAGATTAGATTAACTTTCGTTTGGTGTTCTTGATTAAACTGGTTTCAATTGTCTCTGCATTGTCACTGATTCATTTGTCAAAGTAGAATAGCCAAGCAGGTAACTTCTTTAAAGGAATTTATATATATCCACAAGCAATGTATTCTTCTCCAATAATGTAACTTGTGATTAGACTTGTAATTTATTTTAATTACCACTCAGTTGAAGCTTTTGCTAAACATTCAGTTCCAGCAAAAGCATTTCCCGTCTATTAAGGCGGTTTGTTTAAGATTTTCAGATGTACTGCAAAACTTCTCATGAGAATGTGGTGTATGAGAAATACTGCCAGCACATCTTTATGGTCCAAGAGCTTTGTGGTTACAAAAGCCTTTTAAAACAAAACAGTGTGCGACTGAAGACTCTAGAACATTTTCTTTTAAATATTTATACACATCTGACAAAGAGAAAGAGCAACAGTGAGTGTACAGTACCTGGGTATCAGTTCATTTATTCTGAAATACCTGATGCATATATTTTTGGTTGCATCAGTTATGCTGACTTTAGACATAACTGACTGTGTTACATGAAGTCCTCCACCACACAGTGCAGGGCTGTGCAGCTTAAATTGATCGTGCAAGTAAATGGATTTCCTTGGCACTATCCAGTGGGTCTGCACGGATATTGATGCAATGCATGGTCCAGCTATGGAACTTTCTGGTGCATTTGCTGTCCCTTAAAGCTCAACTATATAAAACAGGCTTTATTAATAATTAAATAAATAGCTGCATATTACATTTAATTAAAGATGGCAGATAGTAGCACATAAAAGAGATTTGTTTGCACACCCATAAATGTCACATATAATCAAACAAAGTGAGATTAGTGGTCAGTAAAACTGCCAGGGACATGTAAACATGTCAGTGAGACTGAAACAAAATGCAGTATGTGTCAGATGTTATTTAAAAATCTGAATTGCTTGACAGTCCCAGTCCTTAACAGACTAATGCTGGATTTTTATTTCATGTGACTTGCAGAGAAAGAGAGAATTAGTATGTAAAAATAGACTGAGGCCTGTAAAAACATCCCACCGAACATGAAGCAGGCACTTGTACGGCACTTCCTGATAGGTTAGCAGGTTTTCTTCAGTGCATCTCTGCACAGAGGTACTGAGCACAGTTGTACAGTTTTAGCACCGAGGAGAATGGAGGCCTTTTCTACCTCTCAACGTTGCACTAACAGAGGAGCCTCACAGAGGTCCCATTGTGCTCCGGGGCCCGGCAGATCCCTACATGAAAGCAGAGTAACCCTCACGCTCACCTCAGGAAAAGGAAGACAAATATCTCATACTTAGGACTGAATAACTTATGTGTCTCTTCAGGAAACAAAAAAGAAAGATGGTTGTAAGGGATTAAAGGATTTTCGCAGTTGGGGGTCTGTCAGCGTGCAAATTGTGTGTCTGTTCAGTGTGTGTGTGTGTGTGATGCAGTGTGGTATGGGGTGGGCGCTGCTGTAGATGCGACCAAAACTTGATTTTTCCCTTTTCTCAGTCTCACTTCTTACCTTCACACATACGGACAGGTAGGGCACACGGGTCTGGGAGTGTGTGCACACGTACACGTCACACACACCCAGAAGCATCCACACACAGATACACACTCACTGTGAGTGACCCGTTGCCACTGGCCAGGCCCACCAACCCTCTGCCTGTCTGAGCTGAAGAACAGGACCATTTGGGAAAGGAGGAGAAAGAGGTAAGGGTTCTACTGTATGTTCTTCTAAATGTTGCTGCTGTGCTTTAGAGCAGGGACCGGACCTAAGGGCTTCTTGGGGTCCCTTCTGCTTCTTAGCCTCAGTGGTACTTGACCACAGAGGCTAAGCTAAAAAAGCTAAAACGCAAATCACTGGCTGTACTGAGGCTTTCATATTTTACAGTTTTATCTTGTATATGACTGGTCACACACCATGGTCTTTATGAATCTTGTAGTTCTTGTAATAATAATGCACATTTGCTAAGTTA
This sequence comes from Spinibarbus caldwelli, assembly GCA_039654775.1. Taxonomy (NCBI): domain Eukaryota; kingdom Metazoa; phylum Chordata; class Actinopteri; order Cypriniformes; family Cyprinidae; genus Spinibarbus; species Spinibarbus caldwelli. The sequence continues at coordinate 12,433,470 of CM077228.1, read as the reverse complement.
AAATAGTTCAAGTACACATGACTTTACTGAGGCTGTCATTTTTTTTTCTTCTTCCGTTTTTGTTTGTGGATTTCTGGCTTGATGATATAATACTTCCATTCCCCATCATCTTTATGAATTTTCTTACAATAATAACAGTATTGTTGAAACTCAGGTGATCTGCAACATTTTTAAGTGGGTTAACAGGTGATCTGTGTGGTAATGATGGCAATTTATGTGTGTTCTTTATTGGTCAGTTTACTATTCCTTGGTTTGTGTGTTTGTTTTGTGTGACTGATATTTTAAAGCTTTTTAGTTGATATTTTTAAGCTTGACCAATAAAATATGAGTATTTGCAGAAAATGTGATAGGAGAGCTGTAAATACTGTTACAGACAAGAGATGTTTGGTCATTGGAAATGTGTTCAGGTCAAGGGCCATATTATAGAAACTTCCAAGTTTTCAGATTAGTTATAACGGTAATCGCCAAACAGATGTAATTTAACAGATATGCATGTAATATGTGTCTAATTAAGCTACAGCTTGTGTATATATGTATGCAATTTGACTTATTGGAATTAAATAAGTCATAAATTTGGCAATATTGGCAGAACCACTAGAGGAGAAGAAATTGTAAAATCAGTGAGTATGTGGAATGCTGTCGGGTAGAGCCAAAAACAACATTGGGATAGTTAGTTCTCACACACACATACTCACACAGGGTCTATGCACTGCAAACACTGTTGAGAGTGTGTAAAAGCCAAGCTCTGTGTGCAGTATAGTCCCTCTTTCAGCATTTCCCAGCTGAAGCTATCAGGCACTGATACACTGAAGCTTTACTGTGAGACGATTTTTATTTCATAGATACAGACTGAATTAGTTTGAGACTCTAATCGATATCACCAATATATAATCTCTATTCATGATGTGATGTGATGGCATGTGCTGATTGGCTGTCAGAAACCCACAGGGAACTGATTTATGTCTAAAAATGCAGCGGTTTCTTGAGTGCAGCTGTGCCCCAAAATAGCCTTTCATGGAGAGTTACGTGGATATGTGTGTGTATGAAAGAGAGAGAGATAGAGGGAGATCGTAACTCATTGCCATGCTGTCCACAAACCTCGGTGGAATTTCGAACTTGAGTGTCGAGTCAGACACTCATAAAGGGGCTCTGTCAGAGTTCTCCCTCTCTTTTTCTCTCCATCTCACCCTGAGGACCAGAAACTGGTCTGCCCATCAAGTACACCCTGCTCTTCCTCCACTCCAGCTGGTCATTGCTTTCCTGTGAGCCTCTTATCATTCATATATCTCAAATTAGCTCAAATTCTAATGACGATAACTGTTGGAGAAAAAAAATAACATTATGGGTTTGACAACAAAATATGAGAAAGAAATATGTACATTGTTAGCTATTAAGAACCATGTGGAATCTAATCCCAGACTTTTATCCAGTCAGCAGAATTTCCCTCCAAAATCAGCACAGAAAATGGAAAAACATCTGCGGATTTCCTCTGGGTCAGCTAATGACAACATGAAAATAATGTTTTATTTTCTTTCAATATGTATGGATTTGTAATAGATAATTTACCCACACTCTTAAAAATAAAGGAAGGGGGGATAGAACCTTTTAGTGAACAGTTCATATACAAACCATTTTTTTTTCTTATTGTAAAGAACATTTAATGAGCTAAATGAACCTTTTGTGCAATAAAATGGATGTTAAAGTTTCTTCATGGACCCATACAGAACTTAAAAAAAAAAAAACCTAAAGAATGTAAACCTTTCCATAACATGCTATATTTACCAAAAAAAAAAAAAAACTTATATGTCATCATTATGTTTAAAAAGAGATCTTTTAGAATGTCAGGCATCTCACCTGTGACCTTTCAACTTTAACGCACAAAGCAGTTATTGAGTGCATTCAAGATGGCTGCTGGGTTAGGTGGTGACTTCTTGGCTCTTGCAAGTGAATTAAAGACTGTAGAGGTTTATATTTCAGTATTACTGGCTGTCTAAACCCTGGTAATGAATACTGAGTTATCCAACCTTAAAAATTTGTGTCCCGTAAAAACATCTTTATACTTATGGCCACAGAACCATGCAAGGAAGGTAACAATAGACTATTGATTGGAATTCTGCTATTTAATTCATCTTTACTGTGATTTTTACGTACCTCAAAAATAAATGTGTATGTATATACCCAAAAAAGAAGTAACTTTTAATGGATGTGTATAAATAGCACTTGGTGAGCCAAATCCTTGATTTTTAAGACACGTATGCCTCTCATCACAACATGTAAATGCAGGGTGTGATATATATATTTTAAATGATCACAAATATAAGAAATTTTATAATGTTATGTCACTTGATATATTGTGGACTGATTATGTTGCTATATCCGACCAGCCATTCATGTCCTCTGTTTACTAACTCTATTGCTGCTCTTCTACATGAACATTTTAAGATCTCACCAGATATTAATCCATCTGATTCTGTGTATAGCAGGAAGATGGTAACGCTGAGGTTGATGTGGGGACTCCTGGTCCTGTGTGTGGTGGCAGCCTCTCCCCGCAGATACGTCCGACAAGCAGAACTAGATAACTACGACAACAACAATGTGGATTTAGACCTGAATGTGGATAGCGATGATGTCTATGACTATTATGATGGAACTGATAAACCACAGGTGAGAGAGTCATTCAAGAATTTTGGGATGACCCCATTTTTGCAGCTTTACTTTCCATAAATGAGTATTGCATTAGTACAAGAACTCTTTCATTTCAAACAAGCAAGTAAAAGTATGTTCTCCAATTTATGTCTCATCTAAGTGTTTCGAATCAAGCCTTATTCATATTTGGACCACGATTACTGATTCCTCTCTCTGCATATTCATTAGTTTCCTCCAGTCTGTTGAGATGGCTAATGTTCAAGCATTGGACTCAGTTCTAATTGTCATGCAGGAATGTATTTCTGCAATTTTGCTTCAGGGTGTTTTACAACTTTTCATTTGCTCTGTTGATCCAAATGTTCCTGGGGACAGGTGTAAAAAGTAATCCAAAAGTTTACTCAAGTGAAAGTAAAGATACTCAGTGAAAATTTTACTCAATTAAAAGTAAAAGTATCTGGCCAAAAACATACTTGAGTAAAAGTAAAAAAGTACAACTATAAATTGTACTCAAGTATTAAAAAAGTAGAAGTACTTTTTTCTGACAGACATACAGAAGTTTTGTTAAAGGGAGAAAAATACAGGTTTTTCAATTCAAATTTATTTGTATAGCGCTTTTCACGATACAAATCGTTGCAAAGCAGCTTTACAGAAAATTTTACAGAAAGTTTCTACATTATATTTAGGAGTAGGTTATTGGTGGTACAGTAAAAATCATGCAGTTAGTTAAATTATATATATATATATATATATATATATATATATATATATATATATATATATATATATATATATATATATATATATATACTGTATGTATATATATATCTTTCTGTATATATATATATGTCTTTCATTTATCAGATGAACACAAACTAAGATCTAAATCATCCTTTTTTCGTATAACAAGTATGGGACGTCCAAAAATGACACTTCAAAAACTACACAAAGTGAATATGACAGTGACTCGTACAACCCCTGTTAATGAATCAGTGTCTTTTTAAGTGAAACAATGAAAATTACAAATACTAATATTTTAAACTTGACCGTCGTGTTCAAAATATTGCTACATAATAATTTGCGACTAATTACATGAATTAATGAGCAAATCATGTAATTATTAAGATTAAAAAAATATTCATTGAGAGTCCAAACTGCTACTCAATGCGTCATATAATGACATATTATTAATACAACTTATCTGCCTTATCTTATTACCTTACCTTACCTTATCTACCTGGTAAGAACGTCACTAAACATGAATTACAAACACTTTACTATTCCTTGGTTTGTGGGGTTTGTTTTGTGTGACTGATATTTTAAAGCTTTTTAGTTGATTTTTTTAAGCTTGACCATTTTTTTAAGCTTGTTCATTTAAACACTTTTTTGGAGATTAGTAACATTTAATTTAAAAAAAATAATTCCCACAAAAATATTAATTATATTTAAATTTTTATCACTGATTTATTTGCACTCAATTTTGTGCATTCAGCCAATTTAGTACACAGCTAATGGCTCTATCAAAACAAAGAATAATGAATAAAATTTTGGGGGGAAACGCAACTTTGCTACCTCAACATACTTCCTCAGATTTGATGGTGAACTTTTGAACCCAGACATTTTCCTGATGAAAGTCATAACTGAAGTAGAACTGTGTGTGAGCTTGATCATCGGTTCACACGTCAAGCACGCATGTTTGAGCTTCCGTTTCCCATATATAATGTGTATAAGATAAAATAAAAATGTAATGTACTTTTTAAGTTGAAATAATATTGTAAGGAGTAAAAAGTACTGTTTTTTTCTTCAGAAATGTAATCAAGTAAAAGTACAAGTAGTCAGTTTAAATTGTACTTGAATAAAGTAAAAATCCCCCAAAATAATACTTAAGTACAGTAATCAAGTAAAATTACTCAAGTATTTTACACCTCTGCCTGGGGATAACAGTATCCAGCTATGTCAGTCTTTGCTTTATGATTTCCATTTAGAAACTGTTTTTAACCCAGCTGCTGTGCTTCAGGGTCGGTCACTGAGGGCATGTGGGCCTGTATTTACTCATCCTCTCTGATTTCAGATCAGTGTGCGGCTGTGCATATTAATATTTATTCCTTCTCAGTGAAGTGCAACGTCATAAGAGCCCCCATTTTCAGTAAATTGCCTATTTATGATACAAAGCTTTCAGTCAAGGTAGTTTGTGACATACTTTATCATTTGCATTCAAAGGTTAGTTTTTGTTCTTGTACTTTGTTTAAAGAACTACTCGTGGACAGAGGCATACTGGTGCAGCAAAGTTCAATGTGTCAAATTGATTTATCACTCTCTTTTTTTTTTAATGTAACAAATACTTTTCTTGGACATATAATCTGTATGATGGACAGACCAGATGTTGTTGAATGTGAAATGTTCTCAGCTGAATTTTCCACTGGCACAATCTTATGGAATGAGAGGCAGACACTGGCATTTTTTTACTGTACTGAAATACACTCATAATCAATAGTTGAACAACACTAGTCATACTTGTACTTGTCAGATTTTTCACTTGAGGGGCATTTTTTGACTGGATGCACAATAACATCATTGTAGGTAGCGCAAAGCATCTAAGCTTTCTGTCTAGTTGGTTGTCATGTCCCAAATTACATTTGTAGCAGCATCCACATCAAAAATATTTTCATTGTAAAGGAATGTTTTAGTTAAGAACATTAATTTGGGAATGTCTGGTATTATGCTTAATGTTGCACATCTTTACATGCTTTATTGAGTTGTGCACTGAGGTTTGATAGCCAGAAGTTAAGCTGCGGGTATGAAGAAATGCATTCAGTAAAACGATGAGACAACAACAACAACCAGTTCATCATCTTCAGCATGGAAAAAAAGTTGGGCTAAAACTATGTTTGACTGGCACAAACCAAGATGGGTTTTGAGAAGAATTACATTGAAGCCAAGAGACTTAACTTGATCCTGATGTGAATGTTATGTAGTTAAACCCACAATCAAAAGCACACTTGTGAGTTACAACACATTTTCCTTGTGTAAGGCTCTTCATTTTCAACTCTTCAGGATATTACGAATGTTTCATAAAGTGTGGGAATGTTTGTTGTTTCTCACCATCTGCATCTTTTTTTTTTTATTATTATTAAGAAATTAAATGTTTCAGACGTGTTAAGAAGAAATGTTTCAGAATTGTAGTTAATTTTGATTTCTGGTACAACTTCTTTATGTAAATAAACTGACTGAATAAATTTATCTTACATAACTGAGTACATGTTAAGACTCTGTTTTTGAGAAGTTACAAGTTGAAGTTGCTTGTACATGTAAGAGTGCTTGTAGGTTCCTTAGGAGCATGCCTGTATTTGTCTGTGTAAATGCATGTGTGAACAGGGACATATAATGTATGTACAGGTGTATTTATATTACTCTCACTAGAGTGACTGCTGAAATATTGTTCCTGATGCCATGTGAATCTTGGGCTCTAAAGTTTGGACTTATAATATACTCAATATACCTGTTCTAGAGGTTTCTGAAGAAGCATAAAGCTATGCCAACAAAAAGCATGAATGCATACAAGCCTTTATGTATAGTTGCAATACAATCTATGAATGTTTGGTCATTTTTTATGCTTGCTTTTCTCTATTTTGCAAATCAGTCCCAGCATAATGAAAAAATAAAAACTAACTTTCAGTTTAACCTAATGACCCCTTTATGTGAAAGCATAAAACAAACCGTTTCATTGCTTCCACAACAGAAAGATACTTCCAAACAACATTTATGCATTGTACATTACTGTATAAAAACATCTTTTGTCTACCCTTTCTGACTAAAGAACAAAAATGCTGACAGGCTTGTGAGTCACAGGCCTGGCTGCTGTAGAATAGATTTTGGTAGGGGTTCCAGAAAGCTTTCATGCATCCCAGTATCTGAAATGAGTCACTAGCACTGTTTATTGCTTTACACATTGTTGATTCCTCTTAGCCATCCTTTTAGCCTTTGGCTTTGTGTGTTTGGCTAGGTTTTTGTATGAAAAGCAAGCATATTCCAAGCAAGGTCTCTCAAAGGCTTGTTGTTTTATGGACTCTCAGCATAGATTTTGGCCATTTGCCTTCATACCTGAGTGTTGACAAAATTAATAGAGTAGTGCATTTAAATAAAATTATTGTTCTATAGCTTAATAATAGTGTGTTTTGAAAAATTATTTAGTACGATAGGTACAAGTTGACCTTTCTGTGAGACAACTGAGAGACATCTCTGGAGTTGATTCAACACTGTGGAAAGAAGATGTGCAGAAATATGTATTTTTCTGCTACCATGTATGTCTTGGTTCCACAAGGACCATTTCTGAAGAATTGCAGCTGCTTGCAGATGAGACTGTGAATGGTTTCACAGCTCCCCACTCTGGATTGTAGTGGAATCGAAATACAAAAAAAAAAAAAAAAAAAGCTGATAAAACTAGTCAACATTACAACATTTGCAGAGTAAAAGAAATGAAAAATGGATAGTTTTAAAAATCAGCACATCAATATGATCTATAATTTGTCTCACACCTTACAACAATTAGCATTATAATGAAGAGGGTGACTTTGAAAGCTTTGAATGCATAGGCTGAGACCCAGTGAAAAGCCCATTCTCTTTCAATGGGACAGCCATTTGCTGAGTCACACCTTTTACTGAACATCAAAACTGTTTCTGTCACAATCATTTGTGTTAATGTGACAATTTTTAAAACCATATGTGGTGAGAATCAGTTCAGTATAGCTCAAGGGTGTTCAGTCCCACTCATGGAGGGCAAATATCCTGCAGATTTTAGTTCCAATCTGCCCCAACATATCTACCTTCAAGTTTCTAGTCATCCTCAAGACTTTGATTAGCTGGTTCAGTTGTGTTTAATCAGGGTAGGAGCTAAACTCCACCTTATGGTATCCTTCAAGGAGCAGTACAGAGTGAGATAATTATGTTCTACTTGTTTTTTTGAGTCTTTTTAAACCAGAACTTTAAATTGCTTTAGCATTTTTAACCACAATTATTTAAACCGTCGACAGTCTGAAAAGGCCTTGTTTGTAACATAACAAAAATGAGTATAGTGTACTGACCTAAATTCTTCTTGCAGATAGAGATTAGCACCTTGAGCCCTGATGAGGACATTGATCCTTCACACCATGCCTCATTAGAGGAAGAAGAAGAGGAGGAGGTGGAGCATGTGGAACATGAAGAACGGAGGACAGTTGAGGAGAGAGAGGACAAGGAATTACCCATAAAACCTCAGCTTATTCCATCAGGCTCTGGGGAGTCCGGGACTCTGATGGGCCCTAGTGCACAAGGAGGTCTGTACTATGCATGAACAAATGCACACACAACTAATTGTCATGACCAGCCTGCCAACCATTTCATCATGCTGTCATTCCATTTAACTGGCAATCTGATTGGTTAAATGTGTTTTAATAATTCTTTAAATTGCTTTTTATGTGCATCACATTCAATTCATCACTCATAGTGTTTACTGAACCAATCCATATGGTATGGTTCTGTGTGTAATTCTAATTCTAATAACTGTTCTAACACCTAACCTTGTCTTGAACAAGAGGAGGAGCTTCGTCTGACGCCCACTGACATCCTTCAGATTTCTGGAGACATTTCGGGTTCTGGTGACTTGGGCTCTGGAGACTTACTTGATGACAAAGTGTCCGGTTCTGGAGAGCCTTTGGGCTCTGGAGGTTCTGGGGCCTCTGGTGACATATCAGGTTCTGTGGACTCAGAGGACCTTGGTTCTGGAGTCTCTGGGCTTTTTGGTTCAGGCATAATATTGATCTCAGGTGGAGGTCAGTACTCAGGACTTTACTTTGCTTTATATATTTACACTGTCAGAAAGAAAAAAAAAATCTTTAAAATTGTATCTTTAGGGGTACAACAGCTTGTCACTGGGGCAGTAACCTTGTGCCTTATATCCCTTTAAATGGTGCATATTAGATGTCCCTTTACATTTTTTAAATAGTATAGCTTGAGAGGATTCTTGATTACTTCAGCACAATATTTGTTTTTCTGTGGGTGGAGTCCAATTTATGGTCTCTACCTGTTAGACCTTGGTGGGGAGGGATTTCGTGAGGATTTTGCAAGGAATCATGATCTGTAATTCGCAACCATTTAACAGTTTTGTATTGGTTAAAATGTTGATCCAGAATGGGTAACTCATCATTGCCAGCACTTCTGTTATCTCATCTAACTTTTGAGGAGGCTAATTTCTTTCTTGCCACCCCACCTTGTCTCTCACAAGAGGAGGAGCTCCACTTGACGCTTGAAACCCTTCCACACGAGGCCTCTGGGGATTTTGGAGAGTCTGGAATCTCTTGGGAGTCTGGAGCTTCTGGCTTACCTGAGGTGTCAGGAGAGCCTTCAGTCTCTGGGGTTCTTGATATATCTGGAGAGCCTGTGGCTTCTGGGGTACTTGAGGTATCAGGAGAGCCTGGGGCCTCTGGAGTACCTGAGCTGTCAGGAGACTCTGGGGCCTCCGGGTTACCCGAGGTGTTAGGAGAACATGGGGTCTCTGGGGTACCTGAGGTGTCAGGGGAACCTGGGGTCTCTGGGGTACCTGAGGTGTCAGGAGTATCTGGGGTTCCAGAGATTTCAGAAGAGTCTGGGCTCTCTGGAATGCCAGAGGTTTCCGAAGAGTCCGGGATCTCTGGGGTTCCTGAGGCGTCTGGAGAGCCTGTGATCTCTGGGCTGCCTGAGGCGTCTGGAGAGCCTGTGATCTCTGGGCTGCCTGAGGCGTCTGGAGAGCCTGTGATCTCTGGGCTGCCTGAGGCGTCTGGAGAGCCTGTGATCTCTGGGCTGCCTGAGGCATCTGGAGAGCCTGAGATCTCTGTGCTGCCTGAGGCGTCTGGAGAGCCTGAGATCTCTGTGCTGCCTGAGGCGTCTGGAGAGCCTGAGATCTCTGTGCTGCCTGATGTCCCTGAAAAGCCTGGACCCTTTGATGTGTTTGGAGAGTCTGGGGTCCCCGAAGAGTCTAAACAGCCTGAGGTCACTTGGGAGTCAGGAGAGTCTGGGAGCCCAGAAGCGTCTGGGGTGACCGAGGCCCCAGTTGTCACGACTGAAATATTAATACCTGACTTAGATGAAGGTCAGTACCATGATATCAATACTATGCACTTCTATGAAATCTGGTAGTGTTGGTTACAACTTACTTGAGTCATTTTTAGAAGAATAGTTTAGACAAGCTTAGCAAGAGTTACGATCATGATTGAACTTATTGTTGCACCCATCAATTCTAGGCTCTAAGCATTTTCTACCAATCCCCTGATATTATTCCCTCTGTGACACCCATATACTTCATTTAACTGTCTGACCTTTGTTAAATGTGTGTTCATTTGCTTTGGTGTGCATTATAACAATAATAATCATTATAACTTCTCAGTGTCAGTATTACTCACTGTCTGTCCTGTTCCATTGTCCATGTGCTAATCTGTCTCCTAACACCTTCATGTTGTTGTGTTTAACAAGAGGAGGAGATACTCCTAACTACCCCGACCACTCCCTTGGAGGGGACTGGGGGTGATATAGGGTCAGGGGTACCTGATATTGACACAGATACAACAGGTCAGTATTTCACTTGTATTTAATCATTCTGAAGGCAATTGAAATGATTCCTCAGTAGTTCTAAGACCTGTTCAGTGTATTATCTAATGAAGTTCTGTTGCTACCAGAGATACCTACATATCACTATGAAGTTCTGTTCTGCAGTATTGTGCAGAGGTGTCCAATCCTGCTCCTGGAAGGCCACTATCCTGAAGAGCTCCAACACATCTGCCTGGAAGTTTTTTAGTCCTCTTGAGGACCTTGATTAGTTCAGGTGTGTTTATTTGGGTAATGAAGCTAAAAGGAGCTTTCACACCAGAAGAACCTTTTCATAGTTCCTAGAACTATTGGCAGAAGTTCCCACTTTTTATCGTGTTCACACCGCAGGAACTAGGAACGTATTTAGTTGTAAGAACTCCGTTTGGGGGAACTAAATTAAATCCTACTTCAGAGTAGGGTCTAAAACAGTTCTATAGGAACTACCAATGGCGTACATGTACGCTGACTGGCCAAATGCATACGAAACACCAGCTACCCAGCATTTTTAAAAATCAGTGTAAAATTATTTACTCCATGAACATGGAAAACAGCAATAATGGCATTTACCTGTTGTCTGCAGCATTGTGTTCTTTTCCCAGCCTCGATGATATGTAAAACTGCAAGTTGTCATAGGAGATTTAGTCAGATTTTCATACTCTTTCAATCGCGTAAATTGTGCGTTTACATTCCATTTCCGTTATCACAAAACCCACGACACACAACAAAAACAACTCCAATCACGGCATTGTCCATTCACCAGTTGTTGACATTTGTAAATGCCGCGAACTGCCGCTTCAGAGTTCTCAGTGTCGGTGCGAATGCAGCCAGGAAAATGGCCTGAGGGAGAAATTGGTTCCCTAGGAAACACCCTGCTGGCTAGTTCCTAGAAATACACGGTGCGAAAGCACCTATTGTCTGCACTAAAGTGGCCCTCCGGGAGCAGGATTGGACACCTCTGCTGTACTGTATACAGCACATCTTCGCATGTGACTTTTTTAGTCTCTTAACGATATGATACAAAAGTGCAAAAACTATTTGCCTCATGTCTCCAAACAGGCAGCTGGTATCATATGCATCAGTACAGTTTCTGTTTTAATATGTATTTGTGTTTTGTCTTCTGAATGCCACCTGTTAATTTGGTGGTAAGGTATGGGTACCTGTATGCTCTGCACCTGCCTGGTCGGATCTGTGTACTGTGATGACCTGAAGCTGGACCGTGTTCCTCCCCTCTCCAAAGAAACCACTCATTTCTATGCCCGCTACAACAAAATTGCTAGGATCGGCAAGTCTGACTTCGCCAACCTGAGTATGTGTTTCATCAAAGGGACAGTCAAAGTTTTTATCATGTCACAGTTAAATTCAAGTCAATATGAAATTGACAAAACTGTATCAAATCAAGCTCTGCCCTTCTTTTTTTTCTAGCTGAATATCTGGTTTCATAAAAATACATCAGATTACAGAAGTAAAATGGGATGCAAATGACAATTCCTGTTGACTTGAAGCCTAGAGTTCATATAGACAGCAGTTTGTCTAATAACAATTCATAACCAGATCTGTTAGCTTAAGCAACATTTGATAGCGTTAGCTCGATGCTAAAATATGAATTTGATGTTTTCATGAACTTTACTGAATGGTCTTTTTGTCTTCTGTTGTCATAAAGACAAATTAAAGAGGATCGATCTGACTAGCAATGGCATTTCCAGGATTGATGATGATGCTTTCTTTGGCCTTCCTGCTTTGGAGGAGTTGGTATTACGAGAGAATAGTATTAGACAACTTCCTGCTCTGCCACCCTCTATGACCCTTATTGATGCCTCTCTCAACCAGCTGGGCAGCACTGGCATTCAGAGAGAAGCTTTCAAGGTAAAAAATGTGGAGTTTAATAACAAAGCATTATCCCACCTTTAGCCCATTCTTTTCTAAGCTTTCCTTGCATAGTGTTCCTTGATCCTGTGATAGCCTATAGTTGTGCAAACAGACCTGAGAGTACAATTTAAATTAGAGAAAAACCAGACAGCAGAAAAACGTCCAGTTTCTATGGGAGTTGCTGCTATTACTAGATGTGTTGAATGTACCTTAGATAATTTAGTTTGACAGGATTGTCATCAGTTCATGTTTTCTGTTTCCAGGACATGCCAGGGCTACGTTACCTTTACTTGACAGACAACAACATAGACCACATCCCGGTTCCTTTGCCTGACAGTCTGCGTTCTCTGCACCTACAGGTACCTGTACTCCCACCTCACTAGTGCCACCTTGTGGACATCTATGGCACTTGCCACCTAACTAAAACATTGACATTTGTGTATAGATTTTAATTTAAAGAGCTAGTTGACTTTTAAGAAGTCTTCCTGGTTATCTGCATAGTGCTCTTTAATGAACATTGACATCTTTGCTGGATGCTACATTGAAAACATTCTCCGTTTTATCATTCAGAATAACAATATCCAAATGATGCATGAGGACACCTTCTGCAATCCACATGACTTGAATTACATCCGCAATGCTCTTGAGGACGTTCGCCTGGACGGTAATCCCATCAACCTCAGCAGAACCCCACAGGCCTACATATGTTTGCCACGTATCCCCATCGGTGCCCTTATTTAAGCCGAGAAAACGCACACTCAAATGCACGCGTACAAAACTCACACGTATGCACATGCATCAAAACTCCTCTGTGCGTACCTCTCTCTCTTTTTTTTTAACTTTGGGCTCAAGCAAACACTTGGATATGAATGGCTGTCTTTAAAGGAGGTTGGCATAAATACATAAACTCACACTCTCACAGGAGTTCTGGTGGACACTTCCAACTCTACGCTGCTTGTGTTTCTACCTTTTTACACAGTGCATACTTTTCATAATGTAGGAGGTTTGTAATCATATCTGGATTTATGACGTCTCAAACACACATACGTGTCTAGCCTCATAAACAATCTCTTTTAGAGAAACAGAGAACCATGCATAACTCTGAAAGTTTTTTTATTTATCAAATCCTAATGAACCTTTGAGGAAAACAAGATGACATAATTTACAAGTGCAAATATGAAGAAAACCGCACAAAAACCCTCTTTTTGTGTGCTGTACTGGTTGCCTGTCTGGGGTTAGCTGCAATAGCCAGCCCGAATTGTTTAAATATGTTTGTTTTGTAAATGAAATATTGTTAATATTCATATGGAATTTAACAAATGTTTATCATAATTAGCATAAACTAATTGAAGCTAGCACTCAATGAATTTTTTGAAAGGTAAATTTGACTAATGCAATAAAAGAAGCATTCTAACAATGAATTTGTTGTAAAGTCTGTACTGTAATATAAATATATATAAGCTGGGTTTTTTTATTTTACAAGAACTGCAGTGTTTTGGTATATCACAATTCAAGCTGTTGTTATGACCAATGGCCTTCAAAATGAACATTTCAGAACTGTTGTATTGGCTGAGAATGGGTTTGAGAATGACTGGGGGGAATGGGGGGTAAATATTAGCTCAGCATTGTGTGTTTTGTATGGAAATAATCACACCTGAATAAAGTTTTCTGATGACCTCTCCAAAACAGAGGTGGCTTAACGTTTTCATTGTTAGCTTCAAAGGCATGAAAGCAACACGTATCGCTCTCTTAAACAAGCATAGCTATTAACATTACAAAACCAATCACTGTAACACAGCACAATTCACTTTTGGCAACAGAACACGGTTTTACTTCAAACAGAAGGTGTACAAAAAATAATGCCATATACATAATGGGTCCCGTTCAGAATGTTTAGTTCCATTTTAGAAGTTCTCAATGAGCTTTTCAAACAAGTTGAGGAATTTCTGCCTCCTCTCTAAGGAAGCCGGTTCCATCACTAAGGGAATAGAGGTATCAGTTCCTTCTGTATTATCGTTCAGATTAGCCGTCTGTTCCCCTTTTTCCGTCCCACGCTGTTGCTCTAGGATGGCACGCTCTCGTTCAAGCTTTGCCCTTTCTCTGTCGAGAATCGCTCTTTCCTTTTCCAGCTGAGCTCGGATATACTCCACAGAGGCCCTGTCTCTCTCCACAGCAGCCTTTTCTCTCTCCAGAGAGGCCCTGTCTCGGTCCAATGCTGCGAGTTCTCGTTCCACTCCTGCTCTTTCTCGATCTAAAACCATCTTTTCCCGCTCCAGGACCATCCTCTCGTATTCAATAGCGGCTTTGTCGCTCTCTAGGATGGCCCTCTCGTGTTCCATTTCGTCCCTGTCTCTGTCCAGGTCTGCCCTGTCTCGCCCCATCTCTTCAGACATTATATCATCCTCTTCGACGAACAGCTCAATCTCGCTTCTGTCCGGCTCACGTGCTCTCTTGCTCCTCTTGCGTGTGGTGTTGTTCGGGCGATACTCGCTGTCGTCGCCCACTGTAGAAGTGTCTAGAGTGACTTCACTTCCCGTGAGTCTACCCTCCATGGCGTCGTCCATGAGGGAGAACCACGGCCAGTTAGTGGGGTTCACCGAGACACCAGGTGGGGGATTCTTCAGTTCCTGATACACACAAGGTACACAGATACAAACAGTTATAGTAGTGAGCAAGCAGAGTGCACAATCATGCAGATTAAGGTTGTAGAGTGTAATAACACAGTATGATGTTCATAATTATGTGTAATTAATTATAATATCAATATATAATGGCATTTAATGAAGTTCTGATGTTTATGTTTATTAAAATAATGACATCTGTAACCCTGGACCACCAAACCAGTCTTAAGTAGCACAGGTATATTTGTAGCAATAGCCAACAATACATTGTATGGGTCAAAATTATCAATTTTAGTTTTATGCCAAAAATCATAAAACTAAATATTAAGTAAAGATCATGTTGCAAGAAGCTATTTTTTAAATTTCCTACCGTAAATATATCAAAACCTTATTTTTGATTAGTAATATGCATTGCTAAGGACTTCCTTTGGATAACTTTAAAGGTGAAAATCTGGAATCTGAGGGTGCAAAAATGTTTTTGTTTTTTTTACACCCTCAGATTCCAGATTTTCAAATAATTGTATCTCGGCCAAATATTATCCTATCCTAACAAACCACACATCAATGGAAAGCTTCAGCTTATTCAGCTTTCAGATGATGTATAAATCTTAATTTTAAAAAATGACCCTTAAGAGGGTCACATTTAGTTAATTTGTGTAACTTTAATTAATGTAATGTGTATTTATAAATACATTCATGCACCATACTTTTTAAATAAGTTATATAAATTTTATTAAATATTTTTATTAATTATATATAAAGTTGATTACTTTCTGATGTTTAATATTAAAATGTCATTTAGTTAATTTTGTGTAATTAAAAAATTTTATGCATGTAATATATTAATGAAAATATGAAATACATTTTAATGCTAAAATTATATATATATATATATATATATATATATATATATATATATATATATATATATATTTTTTTTTTTTTTTTTTTTTTTTTTTATTTATTTATTTTTTTTCACACACACACACACACACACACACACACACACATACATATTTTATGACATTCTGGTGTTTAATATTCAAATTTCATTATTTTTGTGTAATTTTAATTACTGTAATTTGTAAGTATATACTACACATTACATGGAATTATACTTATAAAATAATTACATATTCACTATATGTGTGTGTTATTGTTTATGTATATAATGCAATCATGCAAATGCATAAATGTATCTGTAATATACTATGAAATATATTAAAATATGTTATATCTAATAATGAGTCAAATGTAATTATTTATATATTACAACCTTTACAGGACACTGTTGTAAGACTGAAAGGTTCGTGGAGTCCTGAACCAGGGTTCATACAGAAACTGCAAAATGAAATTTTGGAAAAATGACTTTCAAGGACTTTTCAAGCACTACTTTTTTCATTTTCAAGGACTAAAATCAGAGATCACAATATCATTATTACCTTTCAAATTCTAATAAATAAACTAACAAAACAAATAAAGTGCAAATAAAGTGCAGCACATGCAAAGCATGCAATGGCTGTAGCAACTTGAAAGGATACTATGGCAAAGTTATTGGTTTTCTTTATTCAAAGTGATTTTTTAATATATGATTGACCTGAAGAGTAAAAGCTTCATCACAGACTTGGAAAGTTCTGAGCTATCTCATGCTCGTAGACACTAGGAGTGTGACAATACACTTAGCTCACGAGATGAGACAAAATACAGATACTTGGTTTACTAGAACGAGACAGTATTTTAATACTATTTTTAAGAAATTTTCAATGACAAAACATTTGTCTTTTAATCACAAAAATCAAAACAACGTAGTTGTATTTTGAAACATTTAACTAATCTAGAGCCGTAACTAATGATTATCTTGGTAATCAAGTAATACTTATCATTGTGACAATAGTAATCTGATATTTTTTAGTAATAAAAATAGACCTAACTAAGTGAAAAACAGGCTTTATATTGACTACATTTATATATATTAAACTAACGATGAGATAATAATTCATTCAAATAAAGTATCAAAACCAAGTAATCACATGGTTTTATTGAACAACACTTTTAAAATACATAATGTAATATGCTTATACATAATATGAATAACCAACTTTAGTACATTATGTATTATAACAAATACCTGCAGAGGGCACCAACGGCCTGGTGATGTTTCATTTTACTGCGTGATTCAGCGACGTTTAAATCCATGTAATTTTAATATTTGGCCACATACAAACTCAGAGCGAGGGTTTGAACTATTATTTTGAAATAGCGATGTACAACAAATCACATAATAGAAATATGTTGATGTATTCTCCTGTGTTTGCATAGTTGTATAAATGATTTACGTTAAATCTAGTGAGATAGCACACACTGATTTCCCAGATGAACATTAAGCAACACAAACTCACAGCATATGCAGAGGAAGAGTTTGTGGACCGAGCGGCTGAGATGGAGGTGCGCTCCACGCTTGTAAACGATAACAGTGCAACACAAAGCGCATCAGACTTTATGCACGCTCCCAAATGAAACCCAAACAAACAGCACATGCAATAAAAGACCGAACAATATAATGCAAGCACTATCAAAGGTTCTACCACAAAATCAACTTTTTACTGTTATCGCGAGACCGCTTTTCACCTCAAGGAGTAATATCGCGAGATCTCGTGCGCTCCCAAAAGCCGAGTGAAACGGCTCTGTATTTCTATCGGACGCGCTGCATCGTTAATTTTGCGAGAAAAGATTATTTTTATCGAAAACAAAAATTAATACTAATTTCACATAAACTGCCTTTTAAGTACTTTTTCATAAATATGGCTGTTTTCAAAGGTTTTCCAGGACTTAAATTTGAAAAAGTCAAATTCAAGTACTTTAAGCACCTACCCTGCTGAACTTATGAGTTGAATGAGGTGTTCTAAATATGGGCAATATCCAAAAATGTGCTGTTCTGGGTGCCTGTGGGACAGAGTGGAGAACTACTGAACACTCATAAGACAGCATTAGCATACCTTATACTTCATCTTAAGGTTTTCCCATTTCCTCCTGGCTTGGCTGGCAGAAATTTCCCTTTGCAGACCCAGCTCTTTCAAGATGGCCCTATGGCACAAAGACATGCAGACTTTACACACTAATTGCTGCAGGTTCTTTATTGGTGCAAAGACTTGAATGTGTGTGTATGCATGTGTAACTGTCTGCTGGTGGTGACTGGTTTACCTATAAGCCAGAGTTGAAGAATTTCTCTTTCCAGTGAAAAGTGAGTCATTGGTCACGCGCAACTTCACGAATCTAATGAATTCTTCATTTGACACTTGAAGCGCGCGCGCGCACACAAATAAACACAAAT
Source organism: Spinibarbus caldwelli (assembly GCA_039654775.1). Classification (NCBI taxonomy): domain Eukaryota; kingdom Metazoa; phylum Chordata; class Actinopteri; order Cypriniformes; family Cyprinidae; genus Spinibarbus; species Spinibarbus caldwelli. The sequence goes on along the minus strand of CM077228.1, from coordinate 12,415,413 downwards.
GCAGATATTAATAACAGTAGGACACGTGATTTGTATAATGCATGCATCCAATTTAAGTGGCCAGCTCAATGCTGAACTGCTAAAATAAGACCGTTAATTAAATGCATTGGGACTTTAAATGCATACAATGTATTGCTACTCACTTTTATAAATGAATTCTGCATGATCTGGGCCATCCTTAATGTCCTCAGAGGGACTCTGTACAGTGTAAAGTTCGTGGTCCATACTTGCGTCTGTTGTCTTTGAGTCATCAAGTGCGCTACTCATGGCGCTAGTGCACAAACGAAGGGCACTAGAAGAGAAAATGGAGGGTTTGCGTTCATTTCTTCTGCCATTGATTCATGACGGTCAGAGCATGCATACCGCCAACTATTGGACTGCTGTGAAACCACAATGTAAAAAGTCCAGGGAAAAGTAGTGTATAAAGATAGCATTAAACATGAGTTTGTTATTAGAAATTTATATATTAGCGTAAACCTTTAAAAATGTGGAATCGATATAGAAACCTGCACATTTTTGCAGGTACACACAATATTGTTGGTTTGTTCACATGGTATCGCACAGCAATATGAAGTATTTGAAACAAATATGCTTTATTATTATAGCCTACAGGCTATTTTAACGAAAGCATTCGTATTCTACCTTTCAAGATGTGCTTGTTTACAAACAATTAAATGACTTTCGAAATCGTTTCTTCGTAAAACTGTAGTTTCGCAGTAGGGGCAGTGATAATGTAGTGATGGTCGTGCATTGATGTAAAGTGGGCAGTGAGTGGCCTTTCTGAATCGTTATATGTGTCTAAAAGAAAAACAAGACTACAAATTAATCCTCCAGGAACTTCTAGTCGATATTTTACTTTATAACAGTACAATAGAGGAAAGCTGGGTGTTATAATAATGCTCCATGTAAACTAAAGCACCACAAATGTGTTAATCTATAAATTCAAGCGTAATATTTCCATAGGAATGCGAAAAGCAGAGTGTTTTGTATGTAGTGTCAAAAGTACAAACATCTCACACATTTGGGTGGTTTTCTGGAGAAAAGGCTGATGCAAAAACAAGACTACAAATTAATCCTCCAGGAACTTCTAGTCGATATTTTACTTTATAACAGTACAATAGAGGAAAGCTGGGTGTTATAATAATGCCCCATGTAAACTAAAGCACCACAAATGTGTTAATCTATAAATTCAAGCGTAATATTTCCATAGGAACGCGAAAAGTAGAGTGTTTTGTATGTAGGGTCAAAAGTACAAACATCTCACACATTTGGGTGGTTTTCTGGAGAAAAGGCTGATGCAAGGAAATTTTTGTTTCGCAAATAAATGTATTTTATTTTTCGTAAGCCTCTCCGATACAAATATGGCAGCCTAGAGAGCTTCAAGAAACAGGTTCAAGCAGATGTTTAAACTTTAAACATGGACGTTGGGTTTAAGTGGTCTGGGAGCACCAATATTTTGGAGAGGCCAACAAGGAGCTTCAGTGTGCAGTAAACTGATTTTGTTTGGGAAATAACACAAATCGAAGGATAAATACATATTTGGGTTGATATTGCTCGAGATGTTGGAGTTTACAACAAAAAGTGATTTTTAAATCTCCTCAAACAGCGACTGTTGCCAAACTAATCAGACTAACCTAATGTAAATCAACACAGAACAAATGATCTCAAAGTCCACGCAAGGATGTCTCACGCTTTTAAATTAAAAGGGTGTTTTCACAGAGAATTTTTAATTTTAGAACTGCTTTTTAATAATAATTATAATATGTTTCATTCACACTGTGACATTTCTTTAGAATGCTAGTCTACTTTATGAGATATTAGTTAAACATCTCCGTCTAGCACATGTTTAGACAGAAAAACAATGAAAAAGCAGTGCCGTGAAATACAAAATCGTGTTGTGACCATCATTTAATGCTGTTTTGGAGTTTTATATCATCTGAAATATGCAAAGTTGTCAGATGTTTATGTCAAACCAAATCATTTTAATCTGTAAATAAACAATTCGTGATTGACTAGCAGACCTTTTCAATGTGGCGACTCACATAGTATTCAGTAGTCTAGGTCTATTAAGGTGAAAAGGCTTGCTATTTTATTTTTTTGTTGTAAGTTTGTTTCTAAAGTTCCCGATTGTTTTTCTTCATGTTTTACTGAAAGGGACCAACGGTTGGTAACGGGGCACTGTGTTCATATCAGAGCGCCACTCAACAAGCGCCGAATAAGACGAGGTGAAAGCTGATTCGCTGGAAGCGAACAACGTCACTTCCGAAAGTTACTTAAGTACGTGAGACGCACGTCCCGTAGCCGCGTTTGTCTTTCGACCGTTGGAGAGTAAGCAGCAGGAGCTCGTCTCATTTGCTTAAAAGCTTTTTTTGTCGGTTTGTTTTAACCCACTAGGTGATTGTTTTTTAATCATTTACTCTTGGGCACACAAAGACTGTTTTTCTTTTTTGGTAATGTGTCTTGAATTGACGACGATGAAAGGAAACTACCAGAAGGACATCAAGGCCGCGCCTGTTCACAAGACAAAGTGGTCAAAATCAAAGAGGAGGACATTTCTGCGCGCAGCTATGGGCGAAAGGAGACGAAAGGTCCGCGTTTGGTCGGCCAGAACCCCACAGCTGAGTCCGGACTGTGTCGACGGTAACGTTACGAGCAATCAAAGTTACTACGGACCATCTGTAGCCATGGCACCAAGAAACACAACGCAGTATTTAATGGACCTGGTGTACGCTGAGCGATTAGATGTTTGTGATATAAGCCATGATTTCTCAAGGCAGAGTAATGTCGCATCTGATGAGAGCGTGTTCTCCATGTCGGACTCTGATTACGACAGATCTTTGGACTTCCAGCACAGAGACTTCGAGAACGTGTTCTTCAGGAATGAAATCTGACGCGTTTCCGAAACCTGACTCGATTTCGTCGGAACGGGGCACCGGGCTGCTGTGAACCCATAGACAGTAATATGTGCGTGAAAATGCCAGTGCTTTCATTGTTAGTCCTGTAAAAATATGTAATCGTACCAGACAATGTTTATTGAAGCCAAGGCGTTCAACACAATGCTTTTGAGTTGCATATGTTACGAGTTGAATGTGGTTTCATTTGTCGGCTCTCCTTGTTCTCACAGCATTGCGCAGACTCCAACTCAGAGAGGCGGAACGCGCTGCGTCATGACGTTTACGCCACGCCCCGCCCACAGTACGGCCACCACCACGTGGCCAGCAGGTAAACCCGCTCCACCCTTTGTGTACGCGGTGTAAGAGCGCTGCAGTAGCGTGCTGTCGCAGTGTAATTACTGAGAAATGTGCATGCATTGTTCTGCCAACGGATGCGTGTGTGTTTTGGGAGACTTTTACAGGTTGCTGATCCTCCTCGGTGGATCTCAGCTGTCTGTGCATCCCACCCAGAGCCTTGGGACAAAGCCGCATGGCTGCCTGCTCATCACTGCTGGGTAACTGTTTGAATGTAAATCTACACAAGTGCACTCAGAGCTACAACTCATGTGAGATGATATACTTTGTGAACTTTTGTAGATATTGGTTGTTAACTATTAAAATTTGTTAATTAAGTTACATCTGACTTCTCTTGTTCTCTTACATGTTCTCTTGTTTTGTTTATTAAACATTATTGTATACACTGCATTCCGATATATGATTATTTACCAGTATCAATCAAATCCTTGCAAATACACTACATAAGCTTATATTTTCAAGCAAGCTTAAGTTTTATTAAGTTGGCACAAGAAGGCCTCACACCGTATGTACTCCTGGTTTTCATAGACCATGAATGCATATAGAACAGTGGTTTTCAGCTGGGTACTGCAAGATGACTTTAATAATAAAATGACAAAGATATAGAATGTGCTAGCAGATATTTATTGCGTTTGTCTGTTTGTTTTAAAATGAGTTGGGTTTTTAGAAGTATTGTTTGAGTTGTTGTCTTGCACAATTGGGGCCCATGGAGCTTGAGGACTGCTGCTGAAGAACAATGGAGAAGAAAATGGGTAACTTGTTCAGGTTAGAACAGATAATGCATAATCGTTAAGTAGGAGTGTTTCTATGTACAAGTATGGTCAGAATTTAGCATAAATGACTTTGTTCCTTGAATTTATACAATTAAAGTGAATGGGGCTGATCAGGTAATGATGAAATGTTCCATGTTGTATTACCAGTATTATTGTTTTTAAGATTTTTTTTGAATACAAAACTGGTTGGCTGACTTAAACTGGATTTAGCTGGTCAGGTTGGTTATAGCTCGTCTACCAGCCTAACCAGCTAATGACGTAACCCTAAAACAACTCTGAAAATGAATTCAACAGCTTTACAAATCAAGTGTATGTGTGTATATATATATATATATATATATATATATATATATATATATATATATATTTTCTTTTTGCACAAGAATAAAATGCAAAAAAATACAATAAAACACAAAAGTACTATCCATATACTGTGCAGGGAGAGGCAGAAAATCCAAAGGGTTTATTTAGAGCGTCCACTTCAAAATAAAAACCATGAAATTAAAGAGTTAAATTACAATAACAAATATGTGTTAAATGATTACAAATTGATTACATGTTAAAAAAAACAAAAAACAAATATGCTCCAAAAACAAACCATATATGGTACATAAAATGCATTCAAAACAATTACAAAGCATCCTTTATAAATTTTTTATAACACATTAAAGAGGAATGTCTTTTTGCTAGATGGGATAAACCATTCCATAATTTAAAACCCCTAAATCTTATCAAGTATTGACCTCTACAAGTGTGAACTTTAGGAAGATGAAAATACATTCTAAATTGCTCTGGAATGTTACTCTCACTTGAATATGTTTTATACACGAAAACATTTGAAAAATATTAATTAGTAGCATATTTGACACTCGAGGCACCTCTCTATATAGTAATTTTTGATAAATCATTAGGGTATAGGTTTAACATAAGAATTAATGTATTTGTTTGAAATTACGACTTCGATTCACTTCTATTGTAAGTACCTCACTAGTTTTAATTTTTGCTTTTTTTTTTTTATAATAAAGGGTTTATGTTGATGAACAACATTATGCTGGCAGCTGAGTTTTAAAGTTGTATTGAACCCTGAATATTCAGTTTATACAAATGACTGCCAAAAAAACACCTTTGGGACAGAGTGAAACATGGTTTGAATATGTTTTGGAAAATCAGCAAGAAATGTGTGACGTTGTTGAGTCAGCATGGGTTGAAATCCCCTAGCACTGTTTCAAGCGCCTTGTTAGATTCATACAAGCTATTCTAGAATCAAAACATTTGTTTCCTGACAAATATACACTATTGGACAGAGCAATATGTGGTTTTTAAATAGGCGCACTAAGCACTTCATCAAATGAAATGTAAACAAGCTGCGGATCAGCACATCTGCTAATTGACTCTCCTGACATATGATTGTTTTGAGCACAGGAACACCTTGTTCCCTTCCTCACCCACAGCTCTGTTTTTGGCACAAGGCGGTTTCAAAAAACCCATGTGGCAAACAGGTGCAAATTATTAACTGGTTTTCACCACCAGGTGGCCCTAAAGTGCCACAGTAGAGTAAGGGCCACCAGGGCAGTCTTGTGTAAAGCATTACACAAGGAAGGCTGACAAGAGCAATGTGTTGATAGTCCTAGTGCCACATTTAGATTACAGTGCATGGCATCTGTTTGTGAGGGGCATGAAGCAATGGAGGAGACCAGGGCAGGACAAACCTCTCAAATTACATAGACGATGAGACACACACCTCTTTGTCAATAGAAGGAATGAAGGAACCCACACAAGACAAGGTCTGTCTCTATTTCTCCATGTTTTTCAACTCACTCTGGACTTTAATAGGCTAAACTTTAAGTTTCAGGGTTTTTTATTTTTTATTTTTTTCATTTTATGGTGAGTGTTTCTCCCACACTGACAGTCCTTAGTGTCAGCTCAGTTGTCCCGTGGTCCATCTGCCAAAAGTAATAGATGAGACAACTCGTCCCAGGCCTACTGTGTGCTGTCAATGAGATGACAGCGGAATACAAGGCTTGTGCATTATGATTGATATGGAGCCCTCCAGCCAGGCCTCACTGCCAGTCTATTGATTAGTCACCAGCCTGGTCTCATGGGAGGGCCTGTCCCTTGGTCATCCATCATACCGATTTTCTCCTGTTTTAGACAGACAAGAAAAGTTACCAGGATAAGCTCCTATTTGAAAGTGCAGGTGGACCCATTTAGAAAATATATATATAATCTTATCTGATTTGAGTGAATGGTACGCTTCATTTAGGTGAGATAAGGTTGTAGGTTGGCTAAGGCATGCTGGCCTGAGCTTCATGGGATTTTAAACTAAATGTAAACTAAATAGGCTGTTATCTGTTATTTTTCTTGAACTTATTGATTCCAGTCCATTTCTTTCACATAAAACCTGTGGATTTATAAAGGATTTTTTATTTTTATTTTTTTCAAAATTATGTAATCGGGTACAAAAACACTCTGATTCACTGCCTGTTTCATCAAGGCCAGTTTTTAATGGAAGTGGAGTTTACTTTATTCCATTAATGATACCAAAAGGTTAAAATTAGTCTGAAGATTGACGACTTAAGGCAAACCATTTATCAAATTGATTGTAAATGTCCCCTTTCTTTAAAATAATAGGTTACATAAATAAATCAAATATATACAGGCTGTCAGTCTGTGCGTTATGGTGAGAGTTATTGGCTCTTTCTGCTTAGGTTACAAGTTAACATACATTAAGCCATTAGGTGAAGCAAGTGAATGAGTCTTTGAATCATTGAACCTATTCGTTCAAAACACTGATTCATTCAGGAACGTCACATATTTGAAAATATTTTCATTGGCGGAGCCAAAAAGGACAAAGTAAATAGCAATCAGAAATGTAAGCTTAACAATATTAACAGTTTGTTGAACTACTGTATAAAAGATCAAGATGCTGTAACAGTACAACGTCATTTTAAATTCAGTTTGGGCAGCTGTTTCTTCCAGTGTTAAGTGTGTAAAAATAGACAAAGCACCAGTTCTGTACAAAAAGATGAAGGTAAGACCCCAGGAAGATATGCTTCCCTTATGCTTTTTCTATTTTGTACACTTAAAACAAAACAACAACAACAACCGCAAAAATTGCGGCTTGCGCATGCTTGTACTTAAAATACAACACAATTTTTAAGTCAGTTTAATAATATCAGTTTATTTTCTGCAGTTGATTTAAATGGTAAATTAATTTAATTTGCGAAATTCATTTTGAATTGATAAATAACTGACACTGAGACTGAATTGTCATTGCAGGAACTGGTTGGGGCTGGATTGGGAAAGTAAATATTAAAATTAATTAGTTTAAAGATTGCTTAAATAATGCCTGGTATTCATAAAATATGCATGTCTATAGACAGAGAAAACAGCACTTTGACCTTCACAGAGACAGGTGCCTGTGGCGTTGTGGTTGGACACACCCACGGAGTGGACTCTGTTCGGCCAAGAGAAAAGGTCACAGAAATGTCATGCAGTCATGTCCTTGTAAGTTTGATCAGACTTGATAAAAGCGAACCTGCTGCTTGGTTTCTTCCTGCTGTACTTTTCAACATCTGTAATAATACCACACCAAGCATTTGATCTATGTTGCTTTAAATGTTAGCTGTGATGACTCAGCTAACAACCGTTGTGTTAAGTTTGCATTGAAATTGAGCATTTAAAATTATTTTTTGATGTTCATTCAACATTATTTCATGTGACAGATCCAACTGGAAAAAGGGAGCTCTGTTCCTCATGTTAGTTTACAGAAGAAAAGAAATACAAGGGTAAACGTGACAATTATGTTATGATGTGGCTATATGATCATTTCCACAATATGCACAGCAATCTGAAGTATACAGGTGCATCTCAATAAATTAGAATGTCGTGGAAAAGTTCATTTATTTCAGTAATTCAACTCAAATTGTGAAACTCGTGTATTAAATAAATTCAGTACACACAAACTGAAGTAGTTTAAGTCTTTGGTTCTTTTAATTGTGATGATTTTGGCTCACATTTAACAAAAACCCACCAATTCACTATCTCAACAAATTAGAATATGGTGACATGCCAATCAGCTAATCAACTCAAAACACCTGCAAAGGTTTCCTGAGCCTTCAAAATGGTCTCTCGGTTTGGTTCATTAGGCTACACAATCATGGAGAAGACTGCTGATCTGACAGTTGTCCAGAAGACAATCACTGACACCCTTCACAACGAGGGTAAGCCACTCATTGCCAAAGAAGCTGGCTGTTCACAGAGTGCTGTATCCAAGCATGTTAACAGAAAGTTGAGTGGAAGGAAAAAGTGTGGAAGAAAAAGATGCACAACCAACCGAGAGAACCGCAGCCTTATGAGGATTGTCAAGCAAAATCGATTCAAGAATTTGGGAGAACTTCACAAGGAATGGACTGAGGCTGGGGTCAAGGCATCAAGAGCCACCACACACAGACGTGTCAAGGAATTTGGCTACAGTTGTCGTATTCCTCTTGTTAAGCCACTCCTGAACCACAGACAACATCAGAGGCGTCTTACCTGGGCTAAGGAGAAGAAGAACTGGACTGTTGCCCAGTGGTCCAAAGTCCTCTTTTCAGATGAGAGCAAATTTTGTATTTCATTTGGAAACCAAGGTCCTAGAGTCTGGAGGAAGGGTGGAGAAGCTCATAGCCCAAGTTGCTTGAAGTCCAGTGATAAGTTTCCACAGTCTGTGATGATTTGGGGTGCAATGTCATCTGCTGGTGTTGGTCCATTGTGTTTTTTGAAAACCAAAGTCACTGCACCCGTTTACCAAGAAATTTTGGAGCACTTCATGCTTCCTTCTGCTGACCAGCTTTTTAAAGATGCTGATTTCATTTTCCAGCAGGATTTGGCACCTGCCCACACTGCCAAAAGCACCAAAAGTTGGTTAAATGACCATGGTTGGTGTTGGTGTTCTTGACTGGCCAGCAAACTCACCAGACCTGAACCCCATAGAGAATCTATGGGGTATTGTCAAGAGGAAAATGAGAAACAAGAGACCAAAAAATGCAGATGAGCTGAAGGCCACTGTCAAAGAAACCTGGGCTTCCATACCACCTCAGCAGTGCCACAAACTGATCACCTCCATGCCACGCCGAATTGAGGCAGTAATTAAAGCAAAAGCAGCCCCTACCAAGTATTGAGTACATATACAGTAAATGAACATACTTTCCAGGAGGCCAACAATTCACTAAAAATGTTTTTTTTTTAATTTATTTTTTTTTTATTGGTCTTATGAAGTATTCTAATTTGTTGAGATAGTGAATTGGTGGGTTTTTGTTAAATGTGAGCCAAAATCATCACAATTAAAAGAACCAAAGACTTAAACTACTTCAGTCTGTGTGCACTGAATTTATTTAATACACGAGTTTCACAATTTGAGTTGAATTACTGAAATAAATTAACTTTTCCACGACATTCTAATTTACTGAGATGCACCTGTATCTCTATGGAGACAGGCAGTATCTGTCGGGCAAGATGGCGGATAGCAGCGGCGGCACATAATATCCGCGTTCTGATTGGTCAGATCACCTGTCAATCAAGCTCTTTGCGAACAGCCAATTGTGTGTTGGTGTGTATGCTAATATAAGTATTGTTATAGTGCACTTTATAGTTATCGTTCTTGGTGTGAAACGGGCCTTTACTGCAGTTTTTAGTGTCACACGATCTTTCAAAAATCATTCTAATATGCTTAATTAGTGCTCAATTATTAATAATGGTTCTTATTATTATCAGTGTGGAAAACAGTTGTGCTGCTTTGTGAAAACCAGGAAAATAAACCTATAGTTCATTTATGTAAGTGAGGATAGTAAAATAAAGTAAGCTGTGGCATATTATACCCAAAAATACCAGTAAAACTGATAAAAATTTGGGACCAAAAATTATTCAGACACTTTGACCTGACCATGTTTTGCTGAAGTGTTTTTTCTTTAATTGCTAATGCGACTTTTTACACTCACCACAAATTTAACAGCTGACATCTATTCATCCTAATTCATTACATACCTTTCTATCAAAGTTATCTGACATTATTAAGATGAATTTGTTCTGACACACAGTGTAACTCTGAGTTCTTGTCATATTTTATTACCATTTTCTAAACTATAGTGAATAAACTGTGATTATGTGAGAAATGTTGAAGGTGTCTGAATAAATTTTGGTTTGACCGCAACATTATTAGTGTCTTTACTGTCACTTTTGATCATTTTATTGTACCCTTGTTGAATAAAAATATTAACTTCCTAGTATCACAATAAAAAAAAAAAAAATGAAGCAGCACAACTGTTTACAACATGGATAATAATATTTTATTTTATTTATTTTTATTTAATTTTTTTATTTTATTTTACACTAAATCTGCATATTCGAATGATTCCTGAAGGATCACAAATTCCATTACAGGAATAAATTACATTTTAAATAAAATTAAAATAGAAAATAGTTTTTAAATATCACAATATTACTGTTTTTACTGTACTTTTCATAAAATAAATGCAGCCTTGGTAAACATTAGAGACTTCTTTCAAAAATCTTTATTCCAGATGTTTTTATTTAGTGTCACTGATGTACCTGGAAACAGGTGTGGAGCAGGGTGAGGTGTGTGGGGAGGGTCCTAGCGCACCAAAAGTCAATGGCCTACCAGGACCTTTCACCCCATGTTCAGAGTCTGTGGCGCCTTCTACTCTGAGATACAGGTGTGATAAATGACTGTTCTAAGACTTGGGTCAACTGACAAATTGATATTGAGTTGAATGCTTTGAGCTCAATATTTTGCCTTGACCCAATTGAGGCCCTAAAGCTTGCTCGCTGTGACCATTTTAATGAATTTCTGTAGCAGAAATAGGCCACGGGTGAGGGGGGCAGGGTTTTTTTTGATGTGAGCGTGCGCACCTCCGGGAGCATCCCTCTCCTTCAACCTCGCCTCATTAGTCTAACTGGGCAGTTGCAGAGCTGTTGTGTGTCACATCTATTTTGGTCCCCCTAAACTCCAAAGTGGCCCCTCAACTTATCTTCCTGTGTTCTCCATTTCCCCTCTCACCACCCAGGAGACAAGGCAGAAGAGTTGCGATTGGCCCCTGCCCCGTCATCATCCAGGAGACAGGTTGGCAAGGAGGAATCAGACACTAATGCGGTCGGCTAACTGTGTCAAGGACGCAGGAGAAGCCAAACCTAGTACAGTTCACCTGTAAGAGACCTGAGAGCACAAACACAGAGAGGAACTGACCCACTAAACCAACTTACAACTCTACAGTCTGTTCTCTTCCTTAAATTAAGGGTATAGTTCCCCAAAAAAATTAAAGCTTGCTATTGTTTACTCACCATTATTTCGGTGGAACGCAAAAATAATTTGTATAAAATTTTTATATAGATAATTTCCATACAATGACAGTTCATAGTGACCAGGCTGTCAATCTCCAAAAAGGACAAAAATTGCACAATAAAAGTAGTCTGTATGATCTGTTTACTATATTTTGAGTCTTCTGAAGTTCTATGATGAAAAAGACTGAAATATAAATAAATATTCTTTGAAATTTTTTTAGTACACCACCATTTAAAAGTTTGGGGTCAGTATTTTTATTTTTTTTTAATATATATTTTAATAAAAGAAATTGATATTTATTTAGCAAAGATGCATTCAATTGTTCAAAAGTGACAGTGAAAACAAAGAAAATAATTACGTTTTTAATAAATACTGTTCTGCTGAACTTTCTATTCATCAAACAACCCTACAATGTTGATTAAAAATAATTTCAACAAATTTCAATGAATAATTAAAACGTAATAATAAATAATAAAATTAATAATAAAAAATGTTTCTTGAGCACTAAAACAGCATTTTAGAAGGATCATGTGACACTGAAGACTGGAGTAATGGCTGCTGAAAATTCAGCTTTGCCGTCACAGAAATTATATTATATTTTTATATTTAAAATGTATGTATTTTATACTTTATTTTTTTAATATTTTAAAATATAATTATAAATTATATTTTAAAACATAAAATAGAAAACAGTTATTTTAGGTTGTAATAATAATAAACAATATTTCTGTTTTACTGTATTTTTGATCAAATTAATGCAACCATATGAGCATATGAGATCTCTTTCAAAAATCTTACCGACTCCAATCTTTTGAACTTTTAGTGTACCTGTAGCTGAGGTGAATCTTATCAGTGAATAATGACTAAAATATCAGTCTTGTTTCTCACACAAAATTGTTGCATGACTTTAAAAAATGTATTATATAGTGCAATAGTCATATGGACTACTTTTATAGTGCTTTTTGTATTTTAGGAGCTTGACAGACAGATTTGTAATGGCATGAGAATTTAAATTTTTGGGTGAAGTATTCCTTTCACATGTATCAATGTCATAGCTGTAAAACGTCTCGGGTTACTCGCGTAACCCTTGTTCTCTGAATAGGGAACAAGACGCTGCGTAAGCTAAGACGCTTTGGGAACGCCCTCTGGGTGTGCCGATTGTCTGAAGCCCTTATAGAATCACGGCAATTCATTGGCTGATGGTGCGGATGCCGTCTTCAACGTTCTTACGTCGCCTCCTTATACTGGCGAACGCGCCATCTGCTCCTCAGATTTCTCTGCCGAAAAAGGCCCCTGTTGGCAGAGTGAGGAGCTTGGCAGCAAACGCAGCATCTCGTTCCCGAGACGTTCTCTTTCATAGGTTCACTCAACGCTGCGTAAGCTAAGACACTTTGGGAACGATATACCAAACGCCAAGCTAAAAAACGCTGCCCTATCTGGCCCGTTTACGAACCAGACAGCATACACGGCTGGCTCAAGCAGATAAAACCTGGGAATCAAGATACAAGTTATAGAACATGATAAAAGTGTGCGGAGAGGACCATCCTGCCGCTACACAAATATCCTGTAGGGGTACCCCTCTAAAGAAAGCTTGAGAGGAAGCCACGCTCCTAGCAGAATGCGCCCGAATGCTGAGAGGTGAAGAAAGACCACGCACCTCATATGCCAGCGAAATAGCGTCCCTCACCCAGTGAGAAATTCTATGCTCCGATGTGGCAAGCCCACGGCGGCCAGCACCAAAACATACCAACAACTGGGGAGATTTCCTCCAATGGCTAGAGCGGTCCACATAGATTTTCAAAGCTCGGACAGGACAGAGCATGTGAAGTCTTTCTTTCTCGCCTGAAGCAAAGGGAGGAGGATGGAAAGAGTGAAGTGTGACCACCTGAGAGCGAAACGATGCGGATAAAACCTTGGGAACATAACCAGGCCTAGGCCGTAAGGTCACCTTGATCAGACCCGGGGCGAAGTCCATACACATTTCGCTGACAGAGAGAGCTTGCAAGTCCCCAACTCTTTTCAAAGATGTTAGCGCCAACAAAAGAGTAACCTTGAGTGTCAGAATCCGTTCTGGAGCTGACTCTAAGGGCTCAAATGGGGCTTATCATTAGACCCTCAAGGACGACTGATAAGTCCCAAGAAGGAACCCCAATGGGGCGTACTGGTCTCAGACGCTGGACACCATGCATAAATGCAGAGACCAACCGATGTCTCCCCAGGGGAATCTCATCCAGCTCTCTCCGAGCGGCGATGGCCGCAACATAAACCCTTAAGGTGGTAGCAGCTGCCCCTGCTGCAAGTTTCTCTTGCAGGAACTCCAGCACTGGACCAATAGGGCAGCCAACTGGGTCCACTGTGTGGGCTAAACACCAAGACTCAACGACCTTCCATTTGGAAGAGTACAGCTTCCTAGTGGAGGGGGCTCTAGCACTAGCGATAGTCTCCTGAACCTCAGAAGGAAGGCCAGAAATCAAAACCTGTGGCCCTGGATGGGACATACCCACAGCTTCCAGATCTCGGGTTGAGGGTGGCAGATCTTGCCCTGAAGCTGAGAGAGCAGGTCCTGCCTGATCGGAATCTCCCAAGGGGGCCGATACAGAAGAGGAATCAGCTCCGAGAACCACGTGTGGGATGGCCAGAACGGGACTACGAGTAGGAGACGGACACCGCTCTCCTTCACCCTGCACAAAACTGCCGGAATCAACTTGATGGGCGGAAACGCATACAGCCTCATGTCCGGCCAAGGGTGAGCGAACGCATCTATGCCCAGAGGTGCCGGGGAACTCAGGGAGAACCAAAGTGGGCATTGGGACGACTCCTGCAACGCAAAGAGGTCCACTTCCGCTTTGCCGAATACATCCATTGGCAGTTTCAACATCAACTCCCCCGACCTGAGCTTCTGTCTCGACAGAAAGTCGGCTGCGAGGTTCAAGACTCCCGGGACGTGAATCACTCTCAAGGAGAGGAACTTGTCCTTAGCCCAAAGGAGGAGACGGCGTGCATGCCTGTTTAGGGTGCATGACCGTGAACCCCCTTGGCAATTTATATGGGACACTACCGCCATGTTGTCCGTCCTGACAATCACATGACACCCCCTGAGTGAGGGGAGAAAGTGAATCAGTGCCAGGTAGACGGCTCTCAGCTCCAGGCAGTTTATGTGCCAGGAGAGGAACTCCGCACACCGGTCTGCCCTCGAAGACCACGCCCCAGCCTGTCAGGGATGCGTCCGTCGTGACCATCTGACGACGGTGAATCGCACCCATTCTGACTCCACTCTGGAGAAAAAGGGGGTCCCGCCATATTAAAAGGGTGCGAAGGCAACTGCGCGACACCCTTACTAGGCGAGTGGCTGGTCCTGTGGAGCGGACCCCTGAAAGTTTCATCCACCAAAGGAACGGCCTCATGTGAAGCAACCCCAGAAGCAGCACAGGGGAGGCTGCGGCCATGAGGCCTAAGAGCCTGCGACAAGTGCTCACGGAGACATGATGGTCTAGCTTGAAGCGGGCCAAACATGTATTGAGGCTGGAAATCCAGGCAGGAGCCAGACGGGCCTGCATTTGAACAAAATCCAAGTGCACTCCCAGAAACACAGTTTGTTGAGAAGGGGAGAGAACACTCTTCTTGGTATTCATTCTGAGGCCAAGAGCACGAATGTGGTGGAGGACGACATCCCTGTGATGGCTCACTGACTCCCTGGAGTGGGCCAGGATGAGCCAATCGTCCAGGTAGTTGAGTACACGAATGTCCTGGAGCCTCAAAGGGGCCAGAGCAGCATCCATGCACTTTGTGAACGTCCTCGGTGCCAAAGCCAGGCCAAAGGGAAGAACCTTGTATTGGTAAGCCTTCCCTCCAAAAGCGAACCGAAGGAACTTCCTGTGCCGCCGAATGACCTGAATATTAAAATAGGCATCTTTCAGGTCGACAGTGACAAACCAGTCTCCCACTCGAATCTGAGACATAATAGTCTTTAACATCAACATCTTGAACTTCCCTTTGTAAAGGGAGAGGTTCAGACGACGCAGGTCTAGAATGCGTCGTAGACCGCCGTCCCTATTTGGCACAAGAAAATAACGACTGAAAAAGCCTCGTTCCAGGTCCGATTGAGGGACTTCCTCTATTGCCCCCTTGAGGAGGAGGGAGGACAGTTCCTGCTGTAGCACAGAAGCCTTTGAGGCGCTGCTTACTGCTGTCAGGTGAACCCCGTCGAAGCGGGGGGGATTGCGGCCAAACTGTGATGTGTAGTTGGACCGAACTGTGCGGAGAACCCAAGACGATACCCCTGGTAGACGCTCCCATTCGTGAAAGAAATGCGATAGAGGAAGCAGAGTGTTGTAGTCTAGAAGACATACCTGTGTTGGGGTGTCGAGAAGGTCTGGAGGGGGCGATGTCGTCCACCACGAAGGAAAGCCTATGGCGTCCTTGTTCAGGATGAGGGAGTCCACGGGGACTGATGTACTGGACTGAAAAGTGGCCGGTACGGGGCCTGTAGGCTGTGGGAGAGAACCGAACGGTCTCTGTCCTGGGCAAGGAGCGCTCTTGTGCGGGTCGTCGCTCGCGATGAAGCGAGAACACGGCGGCTGACAGCGACGATACTCCATGGCACTTCACCGCAAGGAGAACAGAGTTCCACTACTGCAGTCGCCGAAGTGCAAACGAAGAAATCCCAAGAAAAACGATCGAAATCGGGCCAGAAAAACCGCAACAGAATGGCTAATATGGCCGCTTTGTGAAGGCAGAGAAATCTGAGGAGCAGATGGCGCGTTCGCCAGTATAAGGAGGCGACGTAAGAACGTTGAAGACGGCATCCGTGCCATCAGCCAATGAATTGGCGTGATTCTAGGGCTTCTAGGGCTTCAGACAATCGGCACACCCAGAGGGCGTTCCCAAACGTATTAGCTTACGCAGCGTTGAGTGAACCTATGAAAGAGAAGCTAAATAATGTACAAAACTAATGTTTTTAAGTTTAGTTTTTGAACGCTCATTGCATGGAAGCATCACATCACTCTCATTGATTTGTCCTTGAGTCGTGTAACCTGGCCCAAACTTGGAATGTGCATGTCATCCGATCACATAAAGCCCTTCAGAGAGTTGAAAGAGCACAGACAAGGGTCCTACTGTTCAGCAAAAGACATTGCTCTGTTGATAAAATCAGATATGTGGTACCTCAGCCTGCTGCTGCAGTTTTCTTTAGAATTCTTTGTGTAGTTACACCAAATTGTTCAATGAGAAGGTGAAAAGAGATGAGAGGACCTCACTGTGCGAATGCGTTTACAGACCAGCCTGACAAACAGTTTTTAGTGTGATTTGAAACAAAGAAGCAGCAGTGATACAAATTTTGTAGCTGGTTTGAAACAAAAGTTATTGAAACAAAATTGTTTTGAATATTTTGATCCATCTCAATTCATGTAAATATGAGCTGTTTACTTTTTACCTACATACAGAGAAGGAGGTGTCTGCATAACCTATTTATTTTTTTTTATTTTTTTTTAAGGTTTGTCTGTAAATAGGTAGGTAACATTTTGGATTTATTTCTATAATTTTATGCCTAAAAATAATTTAAGAAATTCACATTAATATTTAAAATATATTTTAAAAAGTAAATTTAATAAAGCAAAAATAAATCACATCAATGAAATAAAATAAATACATTTTTAAAATAAATTTAACATTTAATTTTAAGTTAATTTAACAAAAAACAGAGTGACACTTGGCATTATGTCAGTGTTCGTTTAGGGTAGGTGAGGTGTCCTCTGCTTTGATATTCTCCCACCTTGGGTTGATGCTCATGTTCTATTTCAAGTCAATGACTGCATGTACCTCCTCTTAGTGCTGTTATGTAATACTGTGTGAAAACCAAGACACTCGTCATACAAATATTCATCATCATTGCTAATCAGAGCGAGAAGTCGCACTTGAGTCTAACACCTTATAAACAAACTAATGTGATTCAAACACTGGCACATTTGTCTTCCTCTGCTGCTCACCTGTCTCCAGCACATATTCTTGCATGCACACTCTACCGTTCCCTTCTTAGAAAGAAAACAAAATCCACCCAAGTCTTCTCAGAATCCGTCAGGCAGAATTAGAGAGATGCTGTCGTAGAAGGTCTAAAAACAGCACTTTGTTGAGATACAGACAGTAGCTGGCTGTTGATCAGTTCAAACCAAATGACTCTCAGTAATGCGTTCATGACTTGGAATTTTGATTTGTCTCTGTACTTCAGCAAATGGAAGAGTCATGACACATTTTGTTTGCTTTTCTGTGTTTGCTCCTGTGCAGGGAGGGAGATGTCATGGAGTGAGGATGAGGCTTGTTTTATTTTGAGCTTTGGTGGAGTTTAGTGTGATGCTGTTTGTGTTTGCATCATTAGAGTTGCTTGCTCATATTTATGATTAAGAGATAATTCACTCAACAATGAAAATTTACTCAACCTCAGGTCATACAAGATGTAGATGAAATGTAGCATTACATCACTTGCTCATCAATGGATCCTTTGCAGTGAATGGGTGCCATCAAAATAAGAGTCCAAACAGCTGATAAAACCATCACAGTAATCCACACGACTCCAGTCCATCAGTTATCATCTTGTGAAGTGAAAAGCTGTGTGTATGTAAGAAACAAATCCATCATTAAGGCATTAAACTTTAAAAATCTCTTATATGAGTCTATAATCCAAAATACCACTTCCTCCAGTGAAAACGTCTGTCCCCTGTTGTCACATCAAAATCCACCAATATATTTGTATATTTCTCTCCTGATTCGGACGAGATGACTTTTTCACTGGAGAAAGCAAGCTTTTCGCTTCACAAGATGTCAATTTATTAACTGGAGTCGGATAAATTACTTGTGGATTATTGTGATGTTTTTATGAGCTGTTTGGACTCCCATTCTGACAGCACCCATTCACTGCAAAGGATGTATTGGTGAACAAGTGATGTAATGCTAAATTTCTCCAAATCTGTTCTGATGAAGAAAAAAAAAACTCATTTACATCTTGGATGACCTGAGAGTAAATTTTCTGTGTTGGGTGAACTATTCCTTTAAACAGACCCATTTCTATTCCAAGTGAACATATATTTACTTTTTGGGCCTATTATTTTATTTATTTAAAATGAGAGCTTTATATTGCAACATGCCGCGCTTCTGTGGTTCTGTTTGCTTGGGATGAATCACTTGCATTGCAGCATTCCTCATTTAAAAGTTTCTTTGCATTAAAGGGTCTGCTAAATAAATAAATATAAATGTAAATGTCAAAAATAAATAGTCTTTTCATTTATGCTCTAAATGCGCCATGACTGAAAATTAGGAGAAATGTCAGAGTTTTCAAGATCCTAGAATGGACAAACTGGCAGCGTTCGTCTAATGCTCATGTTGAAGGGAAAATCAAGTATAAATAGCCCTAACGCAGACCTCCGAGTCTCTGTATGCGGTGTGATTCATATCTCGTTAGAGAAGTCAGCCTCGTTAACCTCTACGTAATTACCCAGTGCGCGGCTCCGGCCCACAGCACACACAGCTCCGGCAAACTGCAGCCAGTGTGCGTCAGTCAGGCCTTAGTGAAAGTGACGGTTCAGATCTCTCAGCTGATTACTCATTCCTGAGCGCCTACTTAATATTATTAATTCTACATCTGAAGTTTAGTTTGGCACGCAGTATGTTCTTCTTAACTGACGTATGGCAACCCTGAAATGATCTGCAGAGTGTCCTTGCCAACTGTGCTACATAAAAGCAGCAGTCATTTGTCAAATAAGGCAATATAAATCCCTGAATGTGTGTTTTTGTGACCTTCTACCTTTTTCCTCTGCTTTCTGGGTTCTGTCTTGGTGATGTGCATAAGACTTTTTTTCTGTCCCTCCCTACTGTTCTCTTTCCATTCGGGGACATTGCAGAGCCTTGGGAACGGTTTCCATAGCGACCGCAACTGCAGACAAGGAGAGTGTGCTGAGACAGGGATGTGAACGCACTGGCACTCTCGTCTCATGTGGAGCGTTGGCCTGCCTCCTTCCCCATCATTTGGAAAATGCTGCTATATTTGTTTTTTTTTTAAGTTGAGCTATTAATTAGTTTATTTTTTACTTGGTTCATTGCAAACTTATTACACCGCTGGTTGCAACTAAATCAAATAATATTACTTTTAAAGACCTTTTTTTTTCTTAACCTTTTTTCTTTGTCACCCTTTTATCATCTCAAACGTCTTATCAACATGTCAAACGGAAGATTATTCCACATGTATTCAAAAAAAAAAATCTTGAAAAATAATAATCTTTAGTACAAAGAACATTTTGATTATTTTTAAAACCCTAAATTTGTACAGATAGATCATGCTTTACATATTTTGTATTTTTAATAATCATTGTAACTGATTAGACATATCAACATGATTAACACTTATTTATTAAATAATTAACACTGTATTTATTTATTTTTTATATGGTTCATGGCAAAAATATTAGACTTCTACTAAATCACATTACTTTATTACATATTACATAGCAATACATTTAAAGACTTAGGCTTTTCTTTATTTTTTTCTTTATCCTTTTATTATTTTATCCTCCAACATGTCAAATGTAAGATTTTGACATTGTTTAGCTCAAAGAACATTTTGATTATTTTTAAAAACCCTAGATTTGTACAGAATGATACATTATACATTGTATATTTTGTGCATTGTTTTAATAATTAGTGTAGTTGAATATACATATCAGCATGAATATCTATCTATCTATCTATCTATCTATCTATCTATCTATCTATCTATCTATCTATCTATCTATCTATCTATCTATCTATCTATCTATCTATCTATCTATCTATCTATGTTCATAGCAAACTTATTAGACTCCTGACTGCAACTTAATCATATAAATGTACTTTTAAAGACTTAATTTTTTTTCCCTTTATTACCCTTTTTATCATCTCCAACATGTCAAATATAGGATTTTGCCACATTTATTGAAAATAGATAAATAAATAATCTCTTTAAATACAACAATCTTTAGCTTAAAGAAAAATGTTATTATTTTTAAAACGCTAGATTTGTACAGATGGGTCATGTTATATATTCAATCAGTGAAGTTACATATTCAGTGTAATCCCAGCAGTGCTAAAATAAAATTTATTTTTTATTATATTACTACATCATTCTGTATGTAAGCATGTTACTACAATATCTACAAAATAAATATAAACATAAGTTATGTTTATATATAAATTATTTCCATGAGACTAAATATAGGTTAACTTTCAGAAGTCTTTTTGTCTGTGCTGACTTAGAAACTGAGAATTAATACACTTACACGTTTTGATTTTGCATCAAGCAATAGCCAGAGAGAGTTGTAGTGCATGAACGTGCTTATTTTCCTGTGTGTCAGTCTGTGCAGAGGTCAAACCAGATAAATAGGTCAGCTGCAGCGTTCATGTGAACACAGACCCCAGCAGATTAAAGCAGAAAACAGCAACTGTCATCAGAGTGCTGATCCGTTTCCTCAGATGAAGTAAAGTTGGGATCAGAGAGCAATCGGTGGCAGTGGCACACCTCTCTCCACATCACTAACTTTAACAGCTCTGAGAGGCTCAGAGATCTGGATTTAATAAGACCTATGCAGCACCCTTAGGGAGATATATATTTAAATAAGGTTAATGCAGGTTTGGGCACTCTATGTATCTGAGGAAATGTTTCATTGCCCTTTAGAAATAAGAAAAATCATATTTTATTTCTAGCTACAGGAAAGAAAGGCTTTTATTCACACCCCCACACATACATATTCCTGCCTCTGTACTGTTGGTTTGTACCTCTTCAGTAAATTTGACCATCAGCAGCCTTTGGTAGGTTGTGACATGGCCAGGCTTCATAACTTTGAGCTATTTCGAAAGCTCAGTGAGTCTTTAATGTAAATCAATTTGTTTTGATGTGGAGGAGAAGAGAAATGTAGAAATGTCTTTGTATACACAGATGCTGTACGCCACTGCTATTTCATCCTGTTTGCAGCAGGTGAAGTGAG
Source organism: Spinibarbus caldwelli (assembly GCA_039654775.1). Lineage (NCBI taxonomy): Eukaryota > Metazoa > Chordata > Actinopteri > Cypriniformes > Cyprinidae > Spinibarbus > Spinibarbus caldwelli. The sequence continues at coordinate 12,394,049 of CM077228.1, read as the reverse complement.
GAGTAATTGGCTTCTGTCAATACAGGCTTGTGAGTTTTAGCAGCAGCTAAACAAGATGGAAAAGAGGTCGATGCAGAGAGAGAAAGAGAGAGGCAAGGACAGAATGGTTCACTCCCACCCACCTCAAAGCTGCCATTTCTCACATCTGCCAGCTCGCTGTAAATGGCCTCCTTTGACGCTTTTCTGTCTAACCACAGTGCCATCCACAGATATATATTTTTTTTGTTTTCACACTGGTAAATTGCATATGAAGCATTCTTGAGTAGAGAAAAGACTCTCATTCCGGCACGAGGCTCGCCAAAGCTCTTCATCTGCTGCTTTTAGTCCACCAAAATTTATATGTTAAGATATCTGAAGTCTTTAATTTGTTGTATTCATTTTATTATTGTTATATAATATACTTAATAATTATTGCTTTCATTTTTTATATTTTTATCTTATTCTGTATATTTTATTATTTTATTAAAATATTTTTTATTTAGACGAAGAACTTGAGCTATATGTGAAGTGCTTTACTACTACTACTACTACTATTTTTTTCCCCTCACTTTTTAAATTTGATGTTATTTTTAATTTTTTATTACATTCCCATTTCTGCATTTAGATTAAAAATGAACATTGTAAGAGATACGGTCATCCTGAGATATATGGTAAAGTCACATTGTGAATTACAAGCAACAGATGTCAAAACTGTATTTTTTAAAATTGTAAATCAAAACAGTATTACATTATGTAAATGACAGCTGCAGCTCATCCAGAACGCTGCTTCCAGGATTCTGACTAGAACCAGAAAATCTGAGCATATCACACCAGTCCTCAGGTCCTTACACTGGTTTCCAGTTACATTTAGGATTGATTTTAAAGTACTTTTACTTGTTTATAAATCACTCAATGGCCTAGGACCTAAATACATTGCAGATATGCTCACTGAATATAAACCTAACAGACCACTCAGATCATTAGGATCGAGTCAGTTAGAAATACCAAGGGTTCACACAAAACAAGGGGAGTCCGCTTTTAGCTATTATGCCGCCCGCAGTTGGAACCAGCTTCCAGAAGAGATCAGATGTGCTAAAACATTAGCCACATTTAAATCCAGACTCAAAACTCATCTGTTTAGCTGTGCATTTGCTGAATGAGCACCGTGCTACGTCAGAACTAATTGCACTGTATTTTATGTATAATCATTTTCTATTCTAAACTGTTTTAAAATCATTTTAAATGAATTTTTATATAATTTCCTTGTTTTTATTATTTTTTTAATTCCTTGTTTTTATTTGTTGTGATTATTTTTAATGACTATTTCACTTCCTTTTATGTAAAGCACTTTGAATTACCACTGTGTATGAAATTTGCTATATAAATAAACTTGCCTTGCCTAAATGCTGTAAAAAATATTATTATTATTATTATTATCTCATGACCACAAAGGTCCTAAAGTTATATATTCTCTTATTCTGTGGTATGTGACTACCTCTGTTTTATTTGTAATGAATGACTGTGAGATCCTGCCTGTCAGTTTTCTATTATCTCTGCTGTGAGTGCCTCTTATGATTATTAAAATGAGAAATATGTAAATTTGCAGCAGGTGCATTCAAACACATACTCTCATTCGACTAGGCCTTGTGTGTAGTCAGTGCATTCAAGTGGACATACTTATTGGATGAGAAGCCAGAAATTTAATTGCATTTCATGGCTCCAATTTTTTTTCTATTCCTCTTTTTATTTGTAAAGGTCAGGCCTTGCAAAAATAACTAACTAGACTGGCAGCATTTGATGATTATTTTTTTCCCAGTTTGGAAGACAATTGAAATCCACTTTAAATGCGTCACTGGCTGAGGTGTTGATTTCCTGTCAATTGCTATCCCAGAAATCTGAAATAATTCAGTTTGCACCATAATATTTCTTTGTTTTAAATATTTTTATTTCCAGTTTTAAATCAAATGTTTAAATCATTGCAATTATTTTGGACTTGTGTAAGTGTGTTAAGCCACATTTTAAAAAACTTGAATATTCTGATGCCATTTTGACTGCAGTTTTTGCACTGGACTTCTCAGTATGTTTAATGAAATTGATTGATATGTTTTCTTACGTAAAGCGTGTCGATTCACACCTCGAGGGATGTGTTATATTTGGCATTTGAAGGCTCTGTCCCATAGCCACCGCTCTCTGACGGCAGAGCAACGTGTCTCTGAGGACATTACGCACTCTCATGACTAGGCTGGCGTTTGAGCGGCATCAAGGACACTCCATGCACTGAATAACTCTGAAGCAGGTCTCGCTCACTCTCGTTCTGCTCCTCTCTCTCAAGAGCCATTTCCTTTTCATCACGTTCCAGCCTCCAGGGGGCATCTTTTACCCTTAATGTCCTCAGCTAACAGGTGTCCCATCTGCCCTAAAAATACAATACGCCTGTTGCGTGCAGGAAAATCTTAGATTAGAGCCACCGGGGTCTCACATTTCCACCCCGCTGCTTTCCATTGCACTAGTGCACTGTGAATCTGTGTGCATGGTGGACTCTGAGAGATGTAATATAATTATTTTTTGTTAGTCTTCTCTATATAATTCTAAAACCTGGAAGAGAATTTTGAGCCATGGGTTCCACTGATAATTTTTAATGTGGTTTACACACGTTCTGTTCATTTAATAGAAAATCATATGATTATAATGAGAAAACATTATCTAAGGTCACCATCCTAAGCATGTAAATGGATATTTGTTTAAAATGGGAAATTTCCACTGCTTATCAAAAAGTTACGTTCATATTCATTACAGTAGCCAACATCAGATCGGCGGATGGACGAAAAACAACATATGTATTACAAATGTCAAAGTGCTCATTCTGAAATCTAAATAAAGATGCTTTGTAAGGTATGCACATGTATACCTTAATTCACTTTGTACAGTTATTCACTGTGTTTATGTAGTTATGGTGTAGTAGCTACATAATACTGTTTTTGTTTGTACAGTAACTAAATTATGTAACAGTGATTTTGTTAACAGAATGTAAAAGATAATTTAAACATTGATTAATAATTCAACAAAATATAACATTTAATTCCTTTGGAAACTATAAGGCCAGCAAAACAGCATAGAATTTGCTCTTTTGATTAAGAGTCTTAAGTAGATAAGGAAATAAAATCAATAGATCAAGAAATCTCAATCAGGAAATAAAATATATGCATTATAACTGATTCAGAGAAATAGCACTGACTGCATATCGACTCAAAGCTTTATTTCCAAGGATTTATACTGTCACTCCAACCAAGATTGAATACATTAGCAGAGGCTTGTATTGTAATGCTTATTGTATATCAATTTCTGCGACTAATTCCAGCTATATATATTCATGTTTAATATTTCCTTCATAATTGTTTATAAATATGTTTTGTGTTAAGTCAGTTACCTGTGTCAACAGACACAACCATCTTAAAGATTTTTATATATTGTTTTTCCTGCCCAAAAAGACCAGAAATATTAACTGAAGTAACAATTAATTTACGTATATGCTAAAATCTAATCCTGTGCGATTGATACGATGATTTTAGGTCAGGGAACCGCAATACGGCCACTCAAGCACTTCTGGTAGCTTCACTGCTTGCTGGCAGTTTAGAAGTCTGTAAGAAATCCAATCATTTATATAGATCCGTGTCTACAACAGAAATTTGTGAATTCTCGTTATCAAATCGTGCACACTCCTTGGCCTTTGTGATACATGTTCCCCTGTCTTGTGTTTTATTGACTCTTATTTTGAAGTATTGTTTCTGTGTTCTGTCTTCCTGTGTTTAGTTCCTGTTTCCTTTATTGCCTTTGTCTCCATAGTCACCCTAATTTGTTCTCATGGTAATTCATTTAGTGTCACCTGTTTCTCATTTGCCTCTTGTTACACTGTGTATTTACAGACCACTGTGTTTCAGTCTTTGTTTGTCAGTCATTGTCTATACTTCTCATTGTATAGCTAACAACTAGTTGCTTGTTGGTAACTTGTCAAGAAGATGAGGTTAGTTTAGGTAAAAAAAAAATGTTGTGATTTTAAATTTTAAAGATAAATTCAAACCAACGTGACATTACTGTAAAGTTAGCGTATGTGTTTAAAACCCTAAAATGAACCACAAACAGCTTATTTTATATATTAGCTGTCAGAGAAAGTCAGCTAATTGACTTTGTGACTGAACAGCTCTATTTCAATTCCAGTCCTCAGACACATCAGTGATATGGAATATATAAACATCACGCAGTCTCTTCAGTGTATTGCTGTTTCTAGCCAATCTTATCCTTCTGTTTCTTCTGTTTTCCTTTGCAGCAAGAGGATGCCCTTTTCTCCATGAGAGTGCTTTCACACCCTTGACTCAAATGTGAGTATGTGTAACGCCGTGAGCCCCTTCATTGGGGATCATGTCTCATCCTGTATGCTTCATAAAAGCATGAAAGATCATCCAAGGTGAGAAGTGCTAACAGTAGGTGGTCCTCGCGCTCTCATTTAGAGTCATCCTGGGAATGCCTGACTGAAAATGCAGGTTCAGCTGGAGAGATGGAAATGGCACAGCAGACAGGAGGCGTTAGATATCCAGGAAAGGGAGGGCAGGGGATGGAGGGATGGAGTAGTTATATCACTCATTAAGCTATCTCTCCACCCTGCCCCCTAATGCTATTCTAATGAGAATCCCACCTGGCCTCCTGCTGACTGCACATCAGAGTGAGACCACAGCAGACCTGCTCAAATTCTGTGTTCTTTCCAGGGGGTTGTGTCTAAATACATATTTTGATCTATCCGGCTATTGATTAGAAATCTTTGACAAAACTGACTGTGTTGATATGTACAAGTCAGACCATAAACGTGTAGTTTTGTGAAATCAAGATAATGGCAAAAAAACAACAAAAAACAAAAAAACAATGCTTGCTAGAATGGTCTTTTTTTATATTTATGAACTGTCTATGATCTTTAGCCAGTAAATCAAATTCAGTTTAATACCTTCCTACAGCCAAGATGTGTAAATAGTAGGGATTTTATGAAATATTTGTTTTCTTAGTCCTTGAATACCTGAGTTTAATTATTGAATACACTTTAATTTTTTTCAAAAACAATTTTAAATTAATTAAAAAGAGATTTAAAAACAACCATTTTTTTCATTATTTTTACTTCATAACTAATAATAATAATAGTAATAATACATGAAAATTCTGATGGCATTAAATCTCATTTTTAAAAAAAACAGATAACGCAAGGAAAATGTGTTTGTGATATTTTAAAATTTTGGGGGTGTTTTTGTGTGAGTGTTTTAGACTGTAAACATGGTAAAATTTTGAAATTAAGATAATCGACAAAAGATACATATCAGGTCTTGACTTTTTATTCCTTATGATCTTTAGCTGAAAAAAATAAAATTCTAAAATTCATTATATGACTTTCCTACAGTCAAGCAAATATGGAAATACCAGAGAAATTTGTTAACTCTATAGCTATGAAAAAAATAATAAATCATGGAAAATTTAAGTGAATTTAAATTTTCCTAGTTATGCTTAGCTCAGATTAGTAAATAAGTTATATACAAATAAAATTGGTCTACAACAGTAAATTTTACATAAAATTACATAAAACTATTTTTAAAAATCCTTGTCTAATGTTCCAAAGGAGTGGAAACCTTTTTTAAATATAAAATTTGGCTTGGAAAAATCATGTACATGAATAAAATCTTAAGATATCATGTAGAAAATTATGGCAATTTTGATAGTGTAGTATTTTTTTTATTTTATTTTTTTTTTTTAAATTTTTTTGTAATTTTTTTTTTTTAAATATGCTTGTTTAAAAATTGCTTGAATTTAGTACAATCTGTATAACATAATTTAAAAAAAAATAATTTTATTAGTCATGAATGACTGGAAACGCCATGGAAATGTTTAATGTTCAAAAAGTGTGAGAATCCTATTAGATATTCCTGATTTATTAAGCTTTATTAGTGTAAGATTGTGTTTGTAAATACACTAACTGAATGGATTCTGAGATGGAGGTATGCTTTTCACTCACTGACACACAGATCATCTCTCTCTCATTCGCTATCCCTCTGTTCTGTCATCCCTTCCTCATAGACTCAAAGGATTATACAATGGAGCATTTCAAATCAAAATGGGATTTTCTCACTGATACTGCACACACTCACACACTCAGCTCCCTGGACGATGATGTAACCCAGTCGTAGAGCTGGTCCAGACCGGTCAGGCCATCTTGTGCTTTGTAGTGACATGCAACTGTAGTGACATTGTGCTTTCATATTCACCACATCTCCTACATTGCTCAAAAGACACAAACAATCACATTCAAAGGCTGCAGGCGGTATTCAATTTGGGTTAAAAGGCTCCATGGATGACAAAGTTTTGTCATTGTGTTTCTCACATAAAGAGAGAACAGTGTCTCTTTGGGTTAAGTACTACACCAATTCTGCTGCCAGCAGCGGTCCTGTGGGGTAGATCTCATCCGGGAGGATGCTTGGCACGAATACACTCACACTTGCACACTATCAGGAAAGCTCAAACAGGGCTGCAACAATTAATTCAATTGATAAAGAAAATGATCAACAACATATTTCATTATCAGTTACTGATAATTTGACTTTTCTGCTGCTTTAAAATTGGGGTTTGATAAAGTGGAAAGCTGTCTGCATTTCATTTATATTTAATTTTTTTTTTTTTTTTTTTTTGCACATTTAGATTTTATAGTCTTCATTTTACAGATTATTTGGAGGGGAACATTGAGTAAGATGTGGAATAACGTATTTTCCCTATTTAGGTAATAAAATTTTTATGCATTTATTTTATCCAGTTGTCCATCTGACTGCAAAATTAATAAATTAAATAAAGAAAGAAAATGACTAACAACAAATTTAATCAATGTTTTTCCTTATTGATAATTTAATGAGTTTCCTATTTAAAATTGCATTTTTATAATGTGGAAAGCTATCTGAGTTTTATATTATAATGTTTATATTAAAAAGTTTTTCACAATATTTAGCATACACTGATTTTATAGCTTTTAGTTTGCACATTATTTGAAGGAGAACATCAAGCAAGATATTGAATAGCATATTTTCTCTATTTATGCAGTGAAATTTCCACGCACACGTTTATGTTATCTAATTATCTGACTACATAAGACTGCAAAAATTGACTTTTTTTTTAAATCGATTAATTTGTGGTTTTCTTTACTCTTATTGATAATTTTATGACTTTATAGCTGCTTTAATCATGTGGAAAGCTATTTTATATTGTAACTTTTATATTTAATTATTTAAAATTTTTGCAATATTTTTTACAATATTTAGCATATATTTTGCTTTATAGTGTTCAGTTTGCATATTATGTGGGAAGAACACTAGAGTATTTTCCTTATTTTTGCAGCAAGATTTTAATGGACAAGTTAATTACTAAATAATTAACTCATTGACTACTAAAATTAATAGTTTTTTTTAGTTTTTTTATTCTTTTTTTATTAATTTATTTTCCCCATTTATCCAGGTGTGTGTGTGTGTGTGTGTGTGTGTGTGTGTGTTCAGAAGTACCTGCAAATGAGAGTAATGCTTGTCTGCTCTGAGCTCTGTTTGTAGAGCGTGGCCAATTCAGATTGGAAGATGAGTGAGCGAACAATGTATAAAATGAATGAAAGCCACTCTGAGGCAAACCGTGTATGACAGCGGGCAATTTTGTGTGCGTTTTGGCTAGCCAGGCTCCTCGATTTTCTGCTTTGCACCCAAGAACGCCCCTACTTTTTCACGCTAGACCTTATATTTAGTCAGCTTGGGAAAATCATTTTGTGAACTGAAGGTAAAATCAATACTCGTCTCTTTCTCTGATCCCGGCTGGACACAGGCAGCAATGGATTGAGTAGACGAGTTTTAAATTCTCAGGCTTCTTGTATGATATAAATCCATTTGATGCCTTTGAAGCCAAGGTACAAACCTATCTCGTCTCCCCAGGCTCTGTTTTGGTCTGGCGGTGCGTCCATCTGTCCGTGTGTATCAGAGGTCAACAATCAGTAACCACATACCCAAACATATGGCGTGGCAAAGCACCACAAGGTGGCGCTGTAACCCAGTCCCTCTCTGGGAGCAAAGTGTTTATTACCCATCACACCCCTCTTGACAAAATGTTCTCTGTATCTTATTGATAGGCTGCTAGATTGTGCTCTTCGAATGTCACACCATCTGCCTTGGCATGTTTTAGCTTTGTGTGTGTGTGTGTGTGTGTGTGTGTGTGTGGTGTGGTGTTGTGAATATTTCATGTCTGTTCTGGCTCAGTACAGGTTGGCTCCAACAATCTCTTTAATGCACCAGCGGCTCTAGTTACACACAGACTCACACTCTCAAGCACACTTAGAAATATACATGTAAACCTAAAGGCCCTTGCATGGACAAACGCGCATAGTAATACACTCACAAATGTACATACAATTAGAGATGCTTTTAAACGATGGCTCATTTGAGGAGGAGTGTTTACATTACTCAATATAAGATCCTGCGCTAACATTTACACTTCCAAGGACCAGTTTTGTTTCCTAGTGACACTAAATCATGTTTAAAGTATGACTCATGTTTTCCTTAAAGTCACTAGTCTGCCATTCTGTCCTCATGCTCACCTCTAAAAAGGACAAATGGCAAATCTAAGACTTTTTTTGCAGTAAATGTTTTAAGAAAAGCAGTGGAATACAAATAGAGCTACATTACCAGTCAATACCTAAAATACCAATACAAAAATCAAGTGGAAAAATTAAGTGAAGATCATGTTCCATGCAGATATTTTCTAAATTTCCTACCATAAATATATCAAAACTTAATTTTTGATTAGTAATATGCATTGCTAAGAACTTCATTTGGACAACTTTAAAGGCGATTTTCTCAATATTTAGATTTTTTTGCACCCTCAGATTCCAGATTTTCAGATAGTTGTATCTCGGCCAAATATTGTCCTATCCTAACAAACCATACATCAATGGAAAGTTTATTTATTCAGCTTTCAGATGATGTATAAATCTAAATAAAAAAAAAGACCCTTATGACTGGTTTTGTGGTCCAGGGTTACAAATGTCTATTTGAATATATTTTAAAATGCAATTTATTCCTGTGATGGCATAGCTGAAATTTCAGCATCATTACTCCAGTCTTCAGTGTCACATGATCCTTCAGAAATCATTCTCATATGCTGATTTGGTGCGTAATTATTATCAATTATCATTGGTACTCAATTATTAATAATGGTTATTATTATTAATGTTAAACCGTTCTTGCTGCTTATTATTTCTGTGGAAGTCATTATGCATTCAGGATTGTTTAATGAACATAAAATTCAAAAGCACACCATTTATTTGATATACAATTCTTTTGGTTGCATTGTAATTGTTTTTACTGCCACTATTGATGAATTTAATGTGTCCTTGTGGAATTAAAAAAACATTTTAAAATCTTTCTTACCACAAACTTTTGAATGGTATTGTGACAGATTCCACATAAATATTAGGCAGTGCGACTGTTTTCAACATTGATAATAATAAGAAATGTTTATTGACTACCAAATCAGCATATTTCAACACCTTCATGTCATTCCAAACCTTTATGACCGTTTTTCTTCAGTGGAATATAAAACAAGAAAAATGTTTCAGTGTTGTCTAATGAAAATGAATGGGGCCCAGTGTTTTGGACACTACTGACTTTCATTGTATGGACAAAACAGTTGAGACATTCTTCAACATATCTTCTTTTGTGTTCCACAGAATAAAGTTATTTTTTTATTTAAAAATTACAAAGGCGTTTTTTTTTTTCTTTTGGAATAACCTGCCACAAAGACTTCCATTGTGTCTTTTACTTAGAATGACCGAGTCAGCATGATGCACCAATTTATCCAATCTCCCTTTCATTTGTCCAAATAAATGATCTCCCATCATCTTAGGCCTTCACCATTTGATGCATCGTATGCACTTCTACAAGCTCATGTCCCCTACTAAGCCTTATTAGTGAAGAAACAGGCATCTGAATAAGGGCCTCCTATCTGACTAATGTGTAAATACACACATGATGTCTCTCCTTCATTTCACCACCTGAGACACTGCCGTATTGGCACAGTTTTGCACCGCAGGCATTGGACACATTCATGGTCCTATTTAAGTGAGCGATCGTTTAATATGAATGTGTGTTATTGAGCAGAATGCATGCAAGCGCATGTAGAAGGGCTCTGTACTAGGATTTGAATATAAAGTAAATGTAGTGTCTCTTACTCTGCATGCGTAGTAAAGTTATACTTTTATTTAGTCGGGATGCATTAAATTGATCAAAAGTTACAGTGAAAGCATTTATAATGTTACCAAAGATTTTTATGATTTTATTAGATTATCATGGTTTCCACAAAAATATTAAGCAGCACAACTGTTTTCAATGTTGACAATAATAATACGTATTCCAAATCAGCATATTAAAATAAAATGATTTCTGAAGGATCATGTGACACTGAAGACTGGAGTAATGGCTGCTGAAAATTCAGCTTTGCATCACAGAAATAAATTACATTTTAAAATATACTTAACTAGAAAACAATTATTTGAAATTGTAATAATATTTCTCAATATTACGGTTTTTAATGTATTTTGATCAAATAAATGTAGCCTTGGTGAGCATAAGAGATTTAATAAAACCTAGTAAACTTAATAAAATATATTGAAAAACTTCCGTTTTTAATAATTATATATAATTTTTCATTACTATTCTATTTGGTTTGATTTTGACTTGAACTGTCATGTTTTCACTGATTGATGTACCTGGCCTGCTCTTCTTCTGCTGGTCTGTGTGCCCTTTAGTTAATGACATCAAATTAGAGCTACTTCCTGTGTCACCTGTGTTCTGTACAGAGTCACAGCTCTGCTCTGTTAAGAGACATGTGATTAACCCGAAGTATCATTGCCTTCGTTCAGCAGGGTCCACGAATCAGCAACTGCCCCGTGTACCTCCGTTGTTCCCTTGAACTTCTCATTTGGTCTGTCATCCTGTGCTCACAAGCCACAAAACGGTCTGCAACCTATTTGATTGATGTGCTCACGTCTGTAGATGTTATTTCAGAAGATGATTTCCTATGCAATAGGGTAGCCTGCGTTTAAATAGTGAGGCTATTTCATCATTCCCATCTCACTCACCAGCTCCAGTAACAAAGTTATTGCACTTAACATGATGAAAATGTCAGGTCATGTTATACAGGGCAAACCTAACATAGGATCTGTTCTGTGTCCTCATATTGCAAGTACACATGGACGAATGTTTTTTTCTTTTCCAACTCGTGTTCCATAATCAGGTTCCTATCATCAACACACATTTATCGTTTTTCTGTCCATATATATCTTCATAAAGCAATGCACTTGTGCTATCTCTGTATTTATGAAACATGGATATCCGGATGATAGCAAAAAGGAGAAGAAAAAAGTTTTCCGTCTGCCACCCATCGTTAGGCTCAGCCATTAGAGAGCTGGACCGATAACATCAGAGCTGCCATGTTGTGGTCAAAACACACATTCATTTAGCTGAAGTCTACATGTTGTATATGAATATAAACACTGAGCTATAATGAGTTGTATCTTCAAAGAACAGTAGATGTAGAGCCAAATCTTGTTTCTTCTTTCCCTGTTTCCCACTGTAAAAACTGAGTTCAGAGGCATTTTACTACATTAGGATTGTTTAACAAGCTGAAAGCGCATTCATTAAAGAGATATTCTAGGTTAAATACATGATTGCTCTAATAACTTGTCTCTGTGTAACTAAAAGCCAGCTTTATAATTTGCTGTGAAACCTAAACCATATCCCTTTCCATGTACAACTAATTTATTGTTTTTCCATAATGTTTATTGTTGAGCATTGCTCACAGTGTGTCTAAGACTTTTTATTTCTATAAGTTGTTTTTCAGACTTGGTGAAACATTATTTCTGTTTCACTGATGCATGTGTGGCATCAGTTTATCATAGAAATAGAATAGAAATATTTTAATGTTTAATTTTTGCCACATAGACTTCATTGTAAGTGCAGTAGTTCATAACTGTCAGTATTTATTTTATTTTATTTTATTTTATTTTATTTTATTTTATTTTTATTGTGGTGGTATGTAGTGCCTCAAATGCTTTAAAATGGGTTAATTTGTATCTGTTTTTATGTTATTTTTCACATAATAATAATTTCTAAATCTAAACAATAATAATTCAATGGACTTAATTGTATCTAAATGGGCTTCATTTTTAAAATATTATAATTATTATTATAGTTTTAATAATAATAATAATAATAATAATAATAATAATAAAATTATTGCTTGTTTTTAAATTATTTTTATTCAAAAATAATAATTAAAACCAAAAATAAATACAAATTAATATTTATAATAATAAAAGTATTATTATTGTTTGTTTTAAAAGTATTATTTATAGGAGAAAACAAACAAACAAAAAAATACAAATTAAGGCATTTTAAAGCTAAATTAAGATAAAAATAAAATAAATAAATAAAAATAAAATAAATTTGACTCTATAATTTAAAATTAAAATAATACATTACTGATTTTTTTTTCTTATTTTGTGTTCCACACAAGAAAGCCACATGTTTTTCTGTAAATTATGACAGAAAAAAAAAAAATCGTTAATCATCATTCATACATGATAGAGTAGCTGTTTGGGTGTAATCTATATGTGATGCCTGAACATCCAATCTTCTGGGTGGCACGGACATAGTGGAATATTCCAACCTCCAAGGAGCACAAAGGCAAAAAAGAGAGATATTTTCATACACTCATTGTACATCTATTTTTACTGTTAGCATGAAGGCTGGGGGGGATCTCCCTTCTGCCCCGTCATTGCACGGTAGAACCCCCTCATGCCCCCTTTCTACGTGAGTCAGAGCTAAGTTTGGATGTTGCTAAGTCCCACTTGGAAACTGAATGCCTGTCTTTGTCCCTGAGAGCAGGATATCTCACATATGACATTTGGAAGGAGAGGGAAGCAGGCAGAGGGGGCAACTTTCAGTGTAGGGTTACACAGTCTGGCAGCTGAGAGCCACAGAAAGAAGAGAGCAGTGGTGTGAATGTGTGTGCGTGTGCACATGTACGTGGCTCATCAGACACCCAATTCTTTTATGAATTATTCATGGCTGTCAATTTAACACGTTAATTTAGTTCAATTATATGCTCAATTGTCAATGATATGGAAATAATTGAATTCTAAAACTACTTGTAGTATGTAGTCTGTTCAATGATTTTATCTGTAATGTCTTTGAATCTTCATTTGGTGACCTTTCTCACCAAATATTATGGGTTTTTTTGTTAAATAATGCATCCCGTTTTAATTGATTCATAGTTTATTCATGGACATCAAATTAATTATTTCAGTAGTTTATGAAAGTCTTTGCAAGGCTTATTTTAAGGAACTGTTATTCTTCTTTCATGCAGTGTCTTTTGAATTTTATTTGGGAAGGCTTTACATCAGGTAATGATATGTGTGGAAGCTTGTTTCCATCATGTAATAATGGAATTGCGACTTTTTATGTCATAATTCTGACATTTTTCTCACAGTTCTGAGAAAAAAGTCAGAATTGCGAGATTTAAACGGAAAAAATTGCAGTGTGTTAACTTGCAAGTCACAACTACCTTTTTTATTCCATTGCTATATATATATATAGTAAGATGTAAACTGAGAATTGTGAGGAAAAAAAATTACAATTTGGAGTTCTTTTTCTCAAAATTGTGAGAAAAAAGTCAGAATTGTGATATATAAACTTAGAACTGCATGGAAATTGTGATTTATATCTATCTAAATATCTAAATTGTGATTTATACACTTAGAACTGCATGGAAAAGAATTTAAATAAAAACTCAGAATTAAGTTTTTAATATTTTTATCCCATAGTGGAAATAATCTACAATAGATATGCGATTAACTTCATTTAATCAATATGTATACTGTGTCATTAAAAAAAATTAACAACCCTGGAATGAATTACAGTTGTTTTTAAAAGGTTTTTGTAAGGTGTTACAGTGAACTCTGGCTTTAGTAACAATGAAAACGGTGGCGGAAATATCTAGTATAGTGGAAAGATGACGTAACGCTCATCCAACTTTAGAGATGCCTAGAGAGCAAACGTCACAACTGCGCTCAATTTAAGCACAAGCAAAGATATGTATATCCCTCTCACATGCCTTTCTGCATTTATCTCCAGCTTCCTCCCATTGCAGATGTGTTGAAAAGTTGTAAACCAATCATCGAGGTAAAACTCTGTGCTTAAGGATAAAAGGCGCACATCCACTGGCTTACCATCTATAGAGCTGTTAAGCCTCAATGACTTTACAGTGTATGGTTTATTCAGTTTGAGCCAATGCAACCTGAACGTACTATTCTGTGGCTTCCAAAAGAATCAGGGTCCAGTTTCAGCAATAATCCTTTCCAGGGAGGGGAGCGAGATGTTGTCGGATAAGAGAGAAATTACAGCAGTTTTAGGGGCAAGTCAGAAATTAGAAGGAGTTGGAATTGGCATTGCGCTCTGATAACATCAGTGCCGACACAGCATTCTGGGAAACATTTTCGTAAACTCGTTCGTGTTGACCCGTTGACAAAAATGCCGGGATAATGAATGCAGTACTGTGTATATATTTTTATATTTTTACCTAAAAGTTAAAATTGTAATTGACTCACCCTCATGTCATTCCAAACTTACATGACTTCATTTCTTCTGTGGAACACAAAAGGAGAAAATCTGAAAAATATTTTCCATGTAATGGAAATGAATGCAAGTTCCAAAACAACAATAAAAGCCCCATGAACATTAACAGGAATCCATATGACTTGTGCATGAAAATTAAAATCACCATTTACTTGCACTCATGTCATTTACTGTACAAACGCAAAATAAAAACATCTGAAGAATATTTTCCATATAATGGACGTGAATGGCAACTGGAGCGGTCAAGCTGCAAAATGACAATAAAAGCCCCATAAAAATATTAAAAAACAAATCCATATGACTTCTGTATGAAAATGAAAATAACTATTTACTCACCCTCATGTCATTACAAACCTGTATGTTTCTGTGCAACACAAAAGGAACACTTCGAGAACATTTTCCATATAATGGAAGTGAATGGGGACTGGAGCGGTCAAGCTCCAAAATGACAATAAAATCCCTATAAAAGTATGCAAAAAGGAGTCCATATGACTTATGCACCATTTTCCAATTTTTCCAAAGCAGTTTTATAGATTTTTGTGAGCAACAGATTGAAACTTCAGTCTTTTTGCACTGAAAACCATCCCCTCTGTAGCTGCCAAATCATATGCTGGCATTATATTATTTGCGAAAAATTATTTCAGTTTTAGTCTGTTCCTCACATAAGGCTATCATATAGTTTTAGAAGACTTATAATATGGCACAGAAATCATATGAATCACTTTAATGAAACTGTTTAATGGCAGTTTTTTGTCATTTTGGATCTTGACAACTCTAGTCCCTATTCACTTTTATTAATTGGGGAAAAAACAGCCAGAATATTGGTTAAGAGATTCATCTTTTATGTTCCACGGAAGAGAGAAAGGGTTTAAATCAACAAGGTGAAAAATTGATAACACAATTGATAACACAACCCCCAATTGATAACAATTGATAACACAAAGGTGTTCCATTTGTCCTCTGAGTGCAGGGCTTTAGCACATTTCATGCTGTAACCTGATTTTTGGCTGAAAGCATCAAAAACACTTTCCCTTTTCTCTCCTTTTTATTAATCTCCATCAATTTCGACCTTGTTCCTCCCCACTCCCCCTCTACATGTAGCAATGGGAGACTGATGAGTCCACCTGGACTCCCTGGTGTGTGAGATGTCCCTGTGAGAATGAAACACACCATCCACTCTGCCTCACTAAGTGTGTGTTTGGAGTCAGAGGCACAATCCACGCTGCTGTGCCCACAGATGGTCACACTACAGGAACAACATTCTGTTCTGTCTCCAATGGTGAGAAAGAGAAGGGAAAAGGCACATTTTGGGGTTTTTTTTTCTTTCTTGAGATAGAGAAACAACCACATTGTCTGACCTAGGATGCATACAGTGTGGTTAACAAGCCTCATCATTATTATCACGACAGGTTAAAATTGCAGTAATAAAAGGGGTCTTTTTTTGGTGGACATATCAGCTTCTCAAGTTCACACAGGTGTCCTAAGAGAATTTTTCACATGAACCCACTGTAAATATCCTGTTAAAACTACAGTAAAACAATAAAACAAATATGGTTTCTGGTATTACTGGAATGCACTAAAAGACAAAACACCAACAAATGTGACAGTAAAAATGCAATAAGCATTAACCAAATAAAATAAAATGTAACATAAAACACCTAATGTACAATACTGATTAAAAAAATATATATCAAATATAATCACGTCGTGTTAAACAGACATGTTCCACTAACATTTGGCAACCAGAAATTAATCACCTAGCTATATTATATTATATTATATTATATTATATTATATTATATTATATTATATTATATTATATATTATTTTTATGTTCATTTTCTGTGAAGTTTATAGTATATAAATTATATTTTTTTTTTTCTGCCCTGCTATCAAATTGTCTAAACACCATTTTAAACAATTGATTTGTGTAATTTTATTTTCTATCAATAACATAATAGTACTGTGTGTAGTGTAGGGACTTCTGGGAATGTCCTTTTACTGTTTTTCAATGTAAATTATATGGTTGTTCATAGATTTTACTTGCAAAAACAATAAAATTACACTTTTTTTTTTCACTGTATATGATAAGGTAACTTATAGTTAACCAATCAACATATTTTTACTGTATCATTTTAGATGGTCACATTAGATAGACACATTCCACTAACATTTGGCAACCAGTAATCATCCAAATACTTTTCTTAACAAACTATCTTTGTGGACTGTATTGTTTAACGCTTTTATACTATATTTCTTAAATGCCATTTAATTTTTTATATATAATATAAGTACATTAAAACTTCTTAAAGTGTGGCTAAAGTGTCCAAATGCATTTTTGGGCCACTCTGTGAACTTAAGGTTTTATTTGAAGTGTGCTGTTTTGTGTCCGTATTTCCACAAATACACAAATTGCAACAGGATGTGTCCTCAAATGCCTTTTGGTACTTGCCTGAGTGATTATATACACACAACTTGCTTGAACTCGAGAGTCTGAACTATCATCTACTCAAGCCTTTTGAACACACCATTACTCGCGTAGGAGGGTCTTGATTGGTTGCAGAGCATTACATCAGCAGTGATATCATGAGCTGCCAGTGGTCATTACGTGACCCCAGAAACATTCAAAATAGCGATGGGTGATGCCACCTGTTTACTTTTCGATTCGAAATACTGTCCAATATCCAATACGGACAATATGAGCTTTTTGAATGAACATGATAAGCATTATATAATGTAATAATGATAGGTAATGTTTCACTGAAAGTGTCACAGATAAGTTCTAGCTTCTTATATTAGGGGTCTTTGGGCCTATAAAATTTTCGAGCCAGCCTGTACTAGCAGTCCCTTCATATTCCACTCCTTTGACCTTCCTTATATTAATTTTTTAAAGAAGTGGATTTACTTAATCTAATTATATAGCAGTCATGCGGTTTTTCATAAGCCTTATATCTGAGTGGCATTGCCTGCAATTCGTTGAGACACAGCTCTGTATCTACTCTTTCAGCCTCATTCTCTTTGTCAGACACACAGCATTAGCCTGGTTTTCTTGCAGTGTATTATAAGTAGGTCAAGCTTGAGGTCAAGTAATGTTGCATTTTGCTTTCAAATCATGCAGGGCTGTTCACCTGGATAAAAGCATGAGGGTATTTGTTGCCAGTGAAGAGACTGAATTTTATATCGAGTGATTTAAATTAAATGTGATTCCTCATTTTTATGCTCGTCTGTTCATTTTTTGTAAGGTTTATAATAAATAAATTTTTTATATTATATTATATTATTAAATATATAATTAATAAATAAATACCCCTCTAGTATTGAATGTTTGATTACGTTATTGTTCCATATAATTAAATATGCATTATTTCACCCAGTATTTGTATATGTTACATTTTCTTTCTGTGCTTAAGGTAAGACACGCCAGGTGAATATAGGGTAAAAAAAAAAAATAATAACTAATAGGTTTTACCATACTTCCCCAGTTGACTGATTGCATACATTTTTTTAATATTACAGGTTTTCTGAAATTGTTTAAATATGCAAAACAGGCATTATCTAGTTAAATATGCACTAATTTGCATACATTTCCAGAACAGAAATCTGAGCACTTGATAAAGCTAGGTTCAGAATTCTTTCTCATTTTGTTGACATATTAGAGTTAAAGGTTTTTACAGAGGAAATTAAAAAAATAATAATCTTTTTAACAACCCATAAATCAGAAAATACTGTCAGAAGCCAGAAAAACAAACAAACAAACAAAAAAAAAAAACGTGTAAAATCAAGCAAATGATATATGAACAAACCTTTAGTTTATTGTATGTAAGTGCTGCCTTTAAAGATATGTATTAATCTACAGATGCAAATAGATAAAGTGTAAATAAAATAATCATTTAAAAGTGTATTTTGGATGTCTTTGTTCCACTAGTCTGAAACAACACGTTATGAAAGGCCAAATAGCCCAAAATCTCAAAATTGACCAGTGCATAGAAAAAAAATGTTTTTGCTTTAATGTCTTGCCTTAATGGAGTATAGATTTTCTTTTTTTAGTTTTGCACTCTGTGTGTCTAGATTTTTGTCAAAAATCCTTTTTTGGAAGACTTTTTTTCCCCAGTACCCACGTATGACTTGCGTAGTCTTGCTTTTGTTGCATGTATGCGATGAATGAGTCAGTGAACCGGAGTCGTGGCCAGTCATTAAGTATAAACACGAGCCTCTGAAATAACACCGCAATCACTCTCTACTAAGTGCATTCAGAAATGCCTTGACAATCTCACACTCCCATGCTTCCTGGACATTTTAAATGTGCTCACTGCTGCCGGGGCAAACTCATTCAGAAGTTCTTGCTTATTAGCCGGAAAGAGCTTGCCTTTCATTTTTGCTCTTTAATCACCTTGCATATTACCATATGCAAAGTAGATGAATAAATTCAAGTTAATAAGGTTGTATTGTTAGGGAGCAGTAGGTCTTATGAACTGGAACTGGAGCAAATGCACACGTTCAGACATGTATAAATGCTAGGCTATACTGAAAAGTAAAGCCATCATAAAGCAGTGGTACATTTTTTACACTTAATAGATAAAGCTCAATGGTTTATCTCATACAGCACTTGTGGTAGCTAGGACATAGTTGCCAACTGCGGTCAGCCTCACTGAGTTAATGTAATAGCCGCTCATCTCTTGTTCTACTTTCCAAACAGCCAGTGCATCTGGGAGCTGCTCTATATATTATTATTGGGCTCCATGTTTTATTATTGTGAACCCCCGAGTGAGCCAATGGCAGGCCAACCGATGTCCTCATGTGCTCATGTCTGGCACAAACTGCTCAGTTTATATCATCTGTGACCACCGTCACACATTGGTTTACAATGTATGTTCTGTATGATGCATTTATTTTTTTATGGTGTGGCTGTCTATATACACATCCACTCATGTGTGGATCATGGATATGATGCATATACTGGACTAATTTGTCTATGTATCTTGTTCCTTATTTCTAGCAAGCAGAGTGATTGACATATATTATATATTTTATATAGTAAATAAAAACGTTATATAAGGGTCAAAGACGAGACATCCTATTTAGGTGGCCACATGCACAGAAAGCATATTAAATGTCAAGTGCCGCCTTGAATGTTTCAAATAACTTTTCTAATAATAAAATTTCAAAATATAGGTGAAATAATGTTCCATCGTCATTCAGCATAGCGAATATATATGTAAATATGAAACAACATGTTTAATCTGACCTGTACTTATTTAAATATAAAAGAATAAGTTTTCATACTAAATTGTATTACATTTTAAAGGATTAAAACCTTTTTGCTGACAAATGGGTAAAATCTGTGATTTGAAGGATAAATTTGAATAGTGATTTGAAGGATAGCAATGATTGATGAAGATTTAAACTGACAATTTTAATTAGTTTTTAGCACTGAACAGAGTCTTTAATTCGTTAAATATCTTTTTAATGTCATCTAATTGTTCTAAATATGCATGACAAGATTTTTTGGTATACAAATTCTTGTTTCACTGAATTTCTTTTTTCTTTTTTTTTTGTAAATCGTTGTAAAAATGTACAATGATGTCATTATTTTTTGCTCAGAAAAATACATATTTAAACAGGACGCATTCTAATGTGTGAATTTTTTTTTTTTTTTTTTTTTTTTTGCTGTATTAAACTTTTATTGTTTTGGTAATTGAAAACTGCCTTTTTTTCTTTGACCCATCAAACAACATTGTTTTAAAAAATGTGTAAATAAATATAAATATGTTATAATTTATAACAGTAAAAGTGTTGTGTATATATTCAGTATATTGACTCTATAATATACAATGGATTTACTTTTTTATATACATACTAAATAACAATATAAGGCATTTATGACTCACTAGTGTAAAAAGCTTTTCACACCAACTCCCCATATGACGTGAGACGTTTCAGTGGAAGCGAGACCATGCCCTGTTTAATTACATTTCATCATCTTTGCAAGCCACACTGACAGACCAGCTATCCGTGACTCTGGCGTTTCACAGCGAGCGTTACATAACACTCTAAAACATCATAGTCAGTGTCATGTTTCACATAATCTGGCATAAGATTAAAATGTTTGTCATGCTACACACAAATAAATTATGACAGCACCATTTGTGTCTCTTAGATGAGTCAAACTCTTTGATTGCACAGAGCAATTTTGTGAATGTATGAGCTTTTATATTGCAAGAAATTGGATGAAGTAAATGCCTGGGTCTTATTTCACAGTTGCCTTTTAGTGTTGTGTTTTAGTGTAGTGTTGTGTCTCTGCTTTAATTTTCTACATTCTTATTCATGTATTTTGTTTTACTTGACTATTAATTTATTGTAATGTTTATAATATTACATTGTATTACATTATTATTTTGAATATCACATATATCCAAGACAAAATATAATTACATAAAATAAAATAACGTATTTTTTTAATGTGTGTGGTTGTGTATATGTATATATATATATATATATATATATATATATATATATATATGCTAATCAATAAAATTACATGTTTAAAATAAATCATTTTTAGTAGGCAATTTGAGTAATAAACCAATAAAAATATGCAAATTACAAAGTTAAAAAAAACTTAGTGTGATATTAATGGATCATTATAGTCATTATGGTCAAGACTTACGACAGGCCAAAATCCAAAGGGATACAGAATTTATATTTATAAACTAGCTATAAAATATTGAAAATTTATTTTAAAAATTCACATTCATTATTAAATAAGAAAATAAAAAGATGAAATTATGTTCAAAATAAATATTATTTTGTCAAGTAATTCAATAAACCAGTAAAAGTTAGTTTGTTTTTGTTTTTATATAACAAACAAAATACAAATAAATAAATAAGGAAGATTGCACATTCATGTATTAAATAATAAAATAAAAATAAGATGCCATTATGTTAAAAATTAATATCATTTTGTCATGTAATAAACCATTTATATTTATTTATATATATATATATATATATATATATATATATATATATATATATATATATAAACCAACAGATAACCAAAGATAAGAAAATTAAATGTTCAAAATAAATAATTTTGTCAAGCAAGCAATTCAAGTTAGGTAATAACTAATCTAACATCTAATGGTCCTCACAGCAACACTGTAAAAAAATCCAACTTTCGAAAAGTTCTACTAACCAATGTAAAAAAAAGTAGCCTGAACAAAGAATTCTTAGTAGGAGAAGTCAGTTAAATTTTTTGTGAACTCAACAAAAATACTCTAAACATGTCGCTAGCAAAAGTTGTTTCGTTTACCTTACTTAGATACTCAAGTATTTGTTCACAACATATCCAGATGTTCTATCAACTTTTCAAATTGAGTCATCTGAACAAACAATTTTACACTGAACAATTTTGCACAAGTTCCCAGCATGCATTGCAGCTCAAAAACATTTTATTTTAATTATTATTAAAATATTATTGTTTTAAATTTTACTGGCTTGTTTTATGCTGCTGCTGTCACTGTCATTTAGCTGTCATGTGGATCAGAGTTCATATTTTTACTGATTTAAAATTTGTTGATCCTCTCCATGGTTGAGAATCGTGTGCTGAGGTACTGTATATGTGCTTCTCATTGCAACTTCTTTAATACATTTGTCTAATAGCATAAATGTTTGCCTTTAGTTTTAAGAGGCAAATACTACCCATATTATGTAGAAGGCTTTGAAAATAAACATAAACCTAAAAGAAAGAGGATTGTTAATAAAAGACTAGCATTGCTAAATGCTAAAAAATCTTTGGTTGCTCTAACAGATCTTTTAACACTCAGTAGACTGACTTTTATTCATTAGATGAACTAAAGTTTTTAAGTTGTCGGTTGCTAGTTGAGTTAACTTAAAAAGTTGATTCTGATAGGTAGCCTTATTTTTTTGAGTTTTTTTTTTTTACAGTGAAAGAATATAGGAATTATGCCTCTAATGCGTTACAATAGCATAATGGGACACCACAGTGTACTGTACTTGTGGAAAATGTCATGCCTCTTCCTTTCTCCTTCACAAAGCCTGAGCCAGAGAAAAGAGGCATAGAACGCCTGGCATCTCGACAGATGGCACTGCCATGTTGAGAGAAGTGCCCCCAATCCGACCGTGGCTCAGAAAACTAATTATGTGCGTGTCAGAGATGAGCTAAGCAGCAGTGCTGTGGCATTTAGACATCACAGGCGCGCACAATAGCCCCGTTTATCATTCTGCAATTCACAAGTTCACACTTACATATAATAAACTGAGTAAAGGTTATGCGTATTTGGCGTGATGTCTAGGGAGAGGGCTCCGTTTAGCCCGGACTCAGAGCGCTCCCCGAGTGCTCTTCCCTGTGCTGGGGTAGGAACGAGCTGAAGGTGAGGAGTCGGGGTGGCGGAGGGATGCTGAAAGTCTGGAGATAAAGAACGTAAGACATGTTTTGATTATTAATAGGGGTTCTCTCTTGCGCTGATTGGATAGATAGAGTAATTGCCAATGATGAATTGGACGTGTTAATTATCTGTGTGTACTCCTCCCGAAATTTGTTTATAAAACATCACTTAAAATGTTACTCATTAAACGGGAAAAAATTTAATTGTTGTTAAGTCTTTTCAATTTGCCAAACCTGTTTCTTGTGTTTGGTGTGATTTCAGCACCGTTGACGGACCACCCCAGGGGAGGAAGTGTCAGTTCTGCTAAAAGCAAAATTAAATCAAGAGGTAAAAAAAATGATGAACAAAAGAGTTTTGATGAATAACTTAAAAAATCAACAGGGGACAGAGAGGCATAGGCAAGGTTATGGCGATTACCTGAAATTCATTTCTAATGCGTTTATGCTGTGGATTTTAATGTGCGAATGCCAAATTTAGTCTCTCGTATGGTCGTGTGGTGATTACAGAATGCAATTAGAGTGGATAAAGACAGGTGATGACAGAGTAATTATCCTCTAACTAAATCAGTGTGGCGGCAGCATGCAGGGAGAAAATGAAAGAGAGTAGCTGACATACACATCAGCCACATCATTCTTTTCATCCAGTTCCCACACGTTATTGTATTATCCCACAGATATACATATATATTGTCAAAAACTGCTATATTTTATACATTAATGTGTATAGAAAGCCAAGGACAATTTTCTACATGATATTTAGCTGTCTACTGATAGATAGATAGATAGATAGATAGATAGATAGATAGATAGATGGATGGATGGATGGATGGATGGATGGATGGATGGATGGATGGATGGATGGATGGATAGATGGATGATAGATAGATAGATAGAGTCAAGTAATTCAGTAAACCAGTAAATGTTTATTTGTTTGTTTATTTTTACTTAAGAAAGAAAGAAAGAAAGATTGCATTTTTTGTTTAAAATAATATTTTTTGTCAAGTGATTCAAATAATAAACCAAAAAATATTATTTCACATTATTTAAAAATTCACATATATTAATATGTCATGTATTAAATAAGAAAATCAAAAATAAGATGACATTCAAAATAAATATTATTTTGTCAAGTAATTCAGTAAACTAGTAAATGTTTGTTTGTTTGTTTGTTTTATTTAAATAAGAAAGAAAGAAAGATTGCATTTTTATGTTCAAAATAATATTTTGTCAAGTAAGTGATTTGAGTAATAAACTAAAAAATATTATTTACAAAAATGTATGTAAAAATTCACATGTATTAATATGTCATGTATTAAATAAGAAAATCAAAAATAAGATGACATTATGTTCAAAATTAATTATTATTTTGTCAAGTAATTCAATTGACCAGCAAAAGTTTAATTATTTGTTGTTTATTTTTATTTAAACAAATAAACAAAGAAAATTGCATTTTTATGTTCAAAATAATATTATTCTGTCAAGTAAACAATTCAAGTAATAAACCAAAAAAATATTATTTATTAAAATGTTTAAAAAAACATTAAAAATATGATGACATTGTTCAAAATAAATATAATTTTGTAATTCAATAAACCAAATTAATATACACACACATGTATTTGTCTCAAAGCTCAAAGTCATAGTGTAGGCTGTTAGTCATGTGTGTGAGCCATACTGTTGGCTTTAAGATAAACAGGTTGGCTTTTGTTCAGGGCTCTATCATCAGGAGCTGCAATGAAGCATTCACATGAACCGTCTGTGTGATAAACTGGACAAATTCGTGTTTGGTTTTGTTCCACAGTCTGTGTGTGCACAGTGCAAGGCCCAAGGCCAGAGGAAACAACAAACACGTCTGCTTTCTACCCTCTCCCTCTCTCCCACTCTCTCTCATCAGCCCATCTGTCTACCTTTGTCAGTGTGTGTGAGAGAGTATGTGTGTGCCGTGTGGGTAGAGGTGACTGCCAGACAGTGGGGTGGCAGGTGTGCAAGCAGAGCTCTAAAAGGCACACACACACACACACACACACACACACACACACACACTAGACAGAAACACCTCATTGTCTAGAAGTGTTCTGTTTCCTCTGCCCCTCACATATCCCAGTGTTCCTGGCTTAAGCCGCCCTAAACAAAAACCCTCCTATTTAAGCTCAGACCATTCTTTAAAAGTTTCCATCGCATCCTTTGAAAATCTGAACCTGCATTTTACGGTCAGTTGCATGAAAAAAAAGAAAAAAAAAGAAAAAGAAGAAGGAAAAAAGTTTCTGGTTGTTTATTCAAGTATGGCTGTGTTGTTTTAGAAGATACATATTTTTCACAAAAGTAATTTGTATCAGCATCCAACAGCAAATATACAGGTAGATGCAGATTTTTTTTTTTTTCTGATTTGTTATGATAAATGAATAGAATATGTGGTGGAAATAATATTATAAACATTTTGTTTTCATAGCTAGCATTTTATGTATTCTAAATAGATGCAATTATTATTATTATTATTATTATTTTACTTTGTGCAACCTAAACTTGATATTTACCTTGATTTTTTTTTAAAAAATATATTTTCTCTTTACGATAATTCGATAACAATAACGATAATTATCGCGATATAATTTTCCTCGATAAAACGATATGAAGAGTTCGGTAAATGTTCGATATAATGTTTATGCACCAAAAGCGGAACAAAACAGCACGACTCATTTGAATCGTGCCACACGGATCCGCTCGGATCAATGTTCAAACTGCGCGCGGCGCGTGCTCACTAGAGCAGATGAGTTTACTCGGTCACATGAGCACTAAACCGCGCTGTGAGATCCAGTGTGAAGCGCTCGCATTCAGCAATGAACACAAATGTCTCCGTGATTTAAACTAGTTTAAAGCCAAACAGGAGAAACACTGTGTGCAACAAGACAGTCAGAAGGCTTTTCAATCTACACATCGCCATCATTTACCATGGATTTACTGTAGTAACACTCACTGCACCATGGTATTGTGGCAGAAATGTGGGATATTCACATTGAATTTTATTACAAGAGTAATGGTATATAATTATAGTGCATGTATTTGTGATTAAGCTATAGCATGTGTGCATTTATACTGAATGTTTTTAGACTACTGTTTTTCATACAAATAGTCTACCTAAAAACCATACAGTTATATTTTTACCATGATATTGAGGTGCTATATGTGTGGTTTTAACTGTTTATCATGATTTAAATGTATGCTACTATGGGAGACCAATGCTTAATTATAAAAAAAAAAAAAAAAAAACCTTGGTCAGAATAAATTTAACCATATAAAACTGAGGTTGTTACAATTTTTACAGATGTTACTGATTTTAAAAATGAACAAAAATTTACCTCTGCATCCTAACTCAAGCTACTATCAAATGTGCATTTCTAAGAGACAAAAAAAAGTGATATTATTATTATTATCAGGCAACCCAAACCGGTTTCTTGATTTGAAACAATATCACTCATTAGAAAATGCAGAAACTAAGAAATTAATTTTTCTATTTAGATATTTATTTTGTTAAGGTCTGTTAAGGTTTGTTAAGGTCTTTGTTAATGGTCTGGTTTCTACAACTTTCAATTTGGGGCAAAATTCTGGCTTTAAACTTGAAAGAAATAAAGATTTGACATTTATCGTGATAATAATCGATATCGACTGATATGAAAAAAATTATCGTGATAATTTTTTTGGCCATCATATCGCCCAGCCCTGCTAACTTGGATAAAACGTTTATTGAAATATTAAACTTTAGGGACCAAAAATTTTCTTGTGGGAGTTACGTCACAACAGAAGTTGTGTGCTAAAAGTGATATTAAGTAAATATTAAATATGATTTATGACTATTTCTCTCTTTATTTAGGATTTCATTTTTTAAATAGATTTTCATATTTTTAGACTGAAAGTCTTGTTCTAACACAAGGTTAATAACAATACTACTAATAAAAAAAAAAAAAAAAAATGGAACATTAGAAGGCATTAGAAATAACGCAAAAACAAGTAAGGCATGGGTAAAAGTTTCCAAGACTGTTAATATGACCTTCATATAACAAAACAAAAAGTCATAACCTAATAAATTATATCCTAAAATTCCAATTTTAATAAAAAAAATCTGTGGGCATGAAAGTGCCTGTAAACTCTTAGAAATAATGGTTCCAAATGGGAGTTTTCACAGTGATTACATATAGAAACAAATTTTGGTTTACAAAAACAAAACAAAAAAACCTTCAGTTCTTAAAGGTACATTTTTTTTTCTTAGTGTAAAGAACATTTAAATAATCTAAAGAACCTTTTTCCACCATAAAGAACATTTTGTGGAATGGAAAGGTTCAGTGGAACCATTAATGGAAATAAAGAACCATTATGTTTAAGAGTCCAGTTTTACGAAAAACCTTAAGATTTTTGTGTACATGCAGGTTGATAAATGTTATCCTTTGCTCTGAGTCATGTTCCTCAAAATTAAGTCCTCCACACATTTAATGAGGAGCATATGTGAGTTCTCCTGTGTACCTGTATATTAATGTATGTAGATGTTTCTGTATTTGAACTCTTGGTTTGTGTTGATCACAGGATTAGACTGCTGTCAGACACGGCTGTTCTGAAGATAAATAGGCCTTTGGTTCTCTCTCTTCCAAGACGTTCTTGACCGCAGCTTTCAAAATTCCTTCCAAAAACAGCGAACTGAACCCAAAGATTTTTCAGCTTAGGGCTGTCTGAACTGAAAACCTCTGTTAAAGTGGAAAATGGGCTTAAATTCTTTCAGTTCAAAATTGGGTTTAACATGACTCTGAACTTGGCCTGAGGTGTCTAGTGGCATAGCAGAAAACCACGTGACACATACTAACACAAGCCTACGTTTTTGCTTTCAGCATCATAGCATTGCTAAAATTGTTGTGTGTTTTTTCTTTCCATCAATCTATTTTGAGTCTCGGCAGCAGGTGCTGTAGAGGTGGAAAATGTTTTGGTGCTGTTAATTGGCCTATACAGGATGAAGTGCAAAATAAGGACACAGAACCTACAACTGATGTAACATTAGAGGACATGGCAACCCAAGATGCCCAAGGCTCCAGGCTGCTTGCTCTGCCTCTCCCAGCCCAGCTATGAAGTGGAAAGAAGGGCAGAGGAAGCTAATGAGGTGTGCTACATAGCAAACATCTGCTCGCCCAATACATCACAGTAATTTAATGCCACGGCCATTCTTTCAAACGACATTTGCTCAATGTGCTGGGGTCTTATCATATGGAAGATTCTGTAGTGACGGTGTGTCTTTAAAGGTGAAATGTGTTGTTTTATTGAATGCTAACATACTTTCTATCCATGCTTAATTGGCTCAACCGAAAGACTGCAACAATCAGGTTTCGGAAGTAGAAATCTATTAATTTTCTCCAGGAGAATTGATTTTGAACAACTTATTAACCATCAAATGCTGAGCCATGAGCTGTGGCTTTTGTTCAAGCAATCAGCCCTCATTATTTCAAATGGGTTTTTAAATAATCATGTTGAATAGAGCAATTCCTTGTGGAAAGCTATGATTACTCGTGATTCTGCGATGAAATCTCAACCAATCAGAGAATTGCGACAAGCAAGTTGTGTAAAAGAACATTAAAAAGCACCAAAGAATAGATCACCCAAAAACAAAAATTTGCATGAAATTGAATCACCCTCAGTTTATTAAAGGTTTATATGAGTTTATTTCTTGATAGGAATAGATTTGAAAAAATGTATCATTACATATCTTGCTCACCAAAAGATCCTCTGGGTGGGTGCATGCGGAATTAGAGTTAGATTAATTCACAAGTAATCCACACAACTCCAGTCCATCAATGAACGTCGTGTAAAGTGACGAGAATACTTTTTGTACAGAAATAAAACAAAAATAACGATTGTATTCAAGAATTCGGCACCATAACGTCACCGTTTTGGAGAGTATCCACTGCACGCAAAATGTGTACGCTCTTCTGTGTCAGCCACGACACAAGGATACGTTTTCTACGTGGATTTACGCTTTGATTTAAACGCAAACAGCGCATCCCTATGTCGTGGCTGACACAGAAGAGTGTACGCATTTGCGTGCAGCAATACTCTACAAAATGATGCTACGGTGACGCCACGGTTACAGTGCCGAATTGTTGAATAAAGTCGTTATTTTTGTTTTATTTTTGTACAAAAAGTATTCTCGTCGCTTCATAATGTTACGGTTGAACCACAGATGGCAGATGGAGTATTCAAACGATGTCTTTCATACTTTTTTGGACCTTGACAGCGTAACTTACTTGGCAGTCAATGGAACAGTCACAAGCCTCCCGGTTTTCATCTAAAATATCTTACATTGTGTACCGAAGACAAACGAAGCTTTTACGGGTTTGGAACGACATGGGGGTAAGTGATTAATAACAAAATGTTCATTTTAGGGTGGAGTATCCCTTTAAGAAACAAATCCATCATTAAGGCTTTTTAATGTTTAAGCCAGGGGTCACCAAACTTGTTCCTGGAGGGCCGGTGTCCTGCAGAGTTTAGCTCCAACCCTAATCAAACACACCTGAACCAGCTAATCAAGGTCTTGCTTGGTATACTTGAAACTTCAAGGCAGGTGTTTTGAGGCAAGTTGGAGCTAAACTCTGCAGGACACCGGCCCTCCAGGACCGAGTGTGGTGACCCCTGGTTTAAACCATTGCTTCTGGCCAAAATACGAGTCAACAATCCATTAACACTCTCTCCTGTCAGCGTATGATGTGGAGTAATTCTCAAATAACTTAAATATTTGTGTGCAATAAACTTAATATAGTGCTGCTTGTATATGTCATCTTTACATCTATAAATAAATAGTTTCATATTCTGTATTGTTCATGGGGGTTCTATAACAAAATTAATAAAAAACTAATTGAGACTAAAAATACTGTTTGCTTCATGGCTAACAACTCTTTAAGAAAGACTTTTCTAAAATCCCTATGTGAAAAATAAATGGAAGTACTTCAACTGTGAGTTTGGGCGCAACTAAGGAACTTAAAAAATCAGCCCTTTTGTCGCTTATAATGTGTTATCAAATCTTAGTACTTGGTTACCAAGGAGACAACACTATCCGTGAAGAGCTTGAGATGAAATCGGAAACATTTGATTCAGAAAACAAAGAAAAAGTGCTCATAGTTGAAGAAACAGCCATAGAGACACTCACTTCCACAGCAATGCACTCATAGTGTTTGAAGAAGAAGCTGAATTTTCCATAAACTAGAGGTAAAGCCCTGGTGCAACGGAATGATGAAAAGTGAACGGATACGACAGCTTATTTGGAGCGAGAGATGGAGAGGAGGCGATAGAAATAGATTGGGTGACAGAAAGGGGAAGAGAGGCAGAGAACCAGAGAGAGACAGAGGAGTAAATTGCTGTTTGACTGGGGGAAAGAGCCCCAGTCCCCTGACTCCTACAGGAGCGGAATTGTGTCTGCAGGAGGTAATTAACGTATCACAGGAGAGCGAGACCGTCCTCTCTCTAACACACAGACTGAGGGGGTCTGGAGAGGCCTGCAGAATCGAGGCTCTCAGCCCCAATATGTCATGAGCTTAATGAAGACGTCCCTGAGGCTTCGTGCCCTAGACACTAACCAACACTCATTTACCAAGACACCTCCATATTTATCACCTCACTCTGCTTGGTGTGTACAGTAGCGCTCATTGATCCAATCCAAAAAATATTACTAGTAGGCTATAGTTTACTTAACAGTAATGAGCATGAATTACTTGGTATTCAGAAATATATGGTACTGGGGGAAGGGACATCCTCATTCAAGGAAGCATTTAATTGGACCAAATAAATTGGACACACCCCTGAGTACAGGATGAGTCGAGCTCTTTTAACTCGGATGGATTCTGATTGGTTGTCAATGTTTTTACTATTCATCAGCTGGAAAAAAATCATTTTACTTTTTGTCGTTATCGTTATAGTTGTAGCATGGACTTCCCTATTGTCATAGAATTATATAATGATTATAAAAACTTTATAGTTATCATTATAGTTATTGTCTTTGATGTAAATGGGCCATAAAAGTAGAGTTTTTATTATATGGCATCTTTGTAGAGATATTAGTACATGGAAAAACTGTCATCATTTACTCCTCTTCAAGTTGTTCCAAACATTGTGTGAGTTTCTTTCGTCTGTTGAATATAAAAAGATCATTTGAAGAAGATGCATAACCAAACAGCTGATGGTAGCCATTGAATTCCATAGTATTTTTTCCCTACTATGGAAGTCAATGGTTACCGTCAACTGTTTGGTTACCAACTTTCTTGTGTTCAAAAGAAGAAAGAAACTCATACAGGTTCGGAAAAATTTGAGGATGGTTAAATTTCATTTTTGGGGGAACTGTTTCTTTAACTGAACTAAAAGGGCCATCTCTATACATTTTTCCCCCCACAATTCAGCATGGCCATATGTTTAACTATTCTTACAATCAAATCAGATCAACATGCGTTATTTTGGGTACATTTTTCCAAAGACACCACACGTCTGATTTATGAGATAAAGCTTCCCGGGTCTTAGTGTGTTTATTATAGTGTCATGTAGAGAGGAAATGAACCCACTTTGTTGCTGAGCAGTTACAGAGCTTCTCTATGGAGCTGCTAATTTGAAACAATGTATTGCAAAAAGTAGATGTACAATGACAGTACTCGAGAGAATCCTGCCATTCACTTGTCAAAAACGGACTTTATGTACATTAAAAAACATTCAGTAATGACTAATTCAAAACTGAAAGTTTCAGGGGAGATGTTATTCAGTGTAACTATTATTTATTAACAGTGTTTGCTTGGGTTAGCATCATTGTGGGTTATTTCTTAAAAATTAAGATTAAATTAAATTAAACTAAAATTAAAATTAACAATGATTTGAGACCTGGGGATCAGTTCTTACCAAATAGAAACCACCTGAACACCATAGTGTACCAAAAACACTCAAAGACCTTAGCAACCACATAGTGAACATTTCATCTCCCATTTAGGAATTCATAATCTTACAGCTGTGACTTTATACACTGCCGTTCAAAAATTTGGGGAAGGGAAGATTTTTTACTTTTTTATAGAAGTCTCTTATGCTCTCCAAGGCTGTGTTTTTTGGATCAAAAATACAGTAAAAAGAAATAGTAATATTGTAAAATATTATTACAATTTAAAATAACTCTTTTCTTATTTCAGTATATTTTACAGTTTTAATTTTTCATACAGTTGTTTTGCTTACTATTTTTGTCAAATATTAAGAAATATTTTTTTTCAGGATTCTCGATGAATAGAAATTTCAAATTAACAGTATTTATTTGAAATTGTAATTATTAAATGTAAATGCCTTTACTGCCACTTTTGATCAATTTACTGCATTCTTGATAAATAAAAGTAACACTAAATACATACTTACAAAAAAAAAAAAAAAAATTACTGACCCCAATGTATATCTTACAGTTGTTACCTTATAGTTATACATTATCTCCCAGATTTATTTGTTGTAATTGTAACAGTAACACTTTAGTATAGGGACCAGGGGACTGTTTCATAAAACAAGCTTACCAAATAAGCCAGGTTTATTTCAGTTACTCTGACTTATTGTCAATTGATTTGGTTCAAAATAAGTCAGACTAACTGAAATAAGCCTGGCTTGTTTGGTAAACTTGTTTTATGAAACAGCCCCCAGTTCTCACTATTAACTAGTTGCTTAGCATGCCTATTATTAACATATTAGATGTATATTAGTACTTATAAAGCACATATTCTGCATGACCATATTGTACATCCTTAATCCTACAATACCTAAACATAACAGCTACCTTACTAACTATTAAAAATGCAGTAATTAGGAGTTTATTGAGGCAAAATTTGTAGTTAATAGTCAAAAAAAAAAAAAAAAAAAGTGTGACCGTTGTAGCTTTATATCAAAATTGTGACCACATTTCTCCCAATTCCAACTTTATATCTCAGTGGGACTATTTTTCCTTTCAAATTTCTCACAATCTGTTTTTATTTTTCTCTGAGGCAGCTTCCACTTTTTTTTTAACACTTCTTCACTGCTAGAGTCCAGCTTAACTCATCCGAAGGGAACATCAGAGTGTGAACACTCTGTCCAACTCTACAGCACAAATGTGATTTAATTACTACCCAAAAGTGTATGTGTGTGTGTGTGTGTGTTTTCTGTAACAGCTCAAGCAGAGGTAAAAGATTCACATTCACACACTTGACAGAGCATCCACAGTGCTTTAGTCATGCCGTTATGAAGCTGTGTGTGTGCTGTGAAGTTTTGAGTCTTATACTTCATGAGAGCCTCTTCTGCTATAGGCCTAAACATCTGATTCACACAATCACAAATATACCAAGCTGCTAATGAGCTCTGATACACTCTGCGTGTTTGTGTAGACTGTGATTACCCTGATGTGAGTGGGAAGATGTGAGATTACTCCTTCCTCTCTGTCTTAAATAAGCTAAATTTGCCCTCTCATTCCCCCCAGCGATAACACTGGCTTCATTATATAATTAACACTGTTGACACTCACACCAGCTCACAACCACTGAACCCATATCAAGTTATCAACTACACTGTCCAATGAAGACTCATATGTGCATTGTCCTACATGTGTAAAATGAGGTCATGCCTTTTGCCCAAGTCCATCGGAAAGTTAGTCTGGTGTTATGTGTCTGCTGTTAATCTGTGTTTATCTCCTTCCCCTTCTAGGTAACTGAGTACTTATCTCTTATTTCATGTATAAATGTGTGTTTTGTGAAATACAGGTCTGTTTTCCAGGTATTTGAGTGCTTGGCGGTGGGATCAGGCAGTTCAGAGTGAATGTGGAATGATGGGATTGCGGAGAGCAGTCACAGATATCTGAATCTGCATTTTCAGTGGCTGATGATAGCAGCTTAAAGGCTTATACTGTAATAAGAAGGCCTTGAGGTTGGTTAATCATGCTTTGATTTGGACTTTGATATTTGTTGTAGAGTACTCGTGTGTGTGTGTGTGTGTGTATGCATGTGTGTGTTTCTTATTTGGTCATTTCAGTATTTTATTTATTTATTTATTTTTTTACTTTTATTCAAAAGTGTGGTTGTTAAGATTTTTTTATGTTATAGAAAGAAAACTCTTTCACCAAGGCTGCATATATTTATTGAAAAATACATTAAAACAGTAATATGTAAAAATATTTTTACAACGTAAAATAACATTTTTCTATAAAACAATAAAAATTCGAATATGCTGATTTGCTGCTCAAGAAACATTTTGTATAACTATCACTGTTGAAACAGTTGTGCTGCTTGAATATTTTTGGGGAAACTGTGATACATACATAATTTTTATCAGGATATTTACATGAATAGAAAGTTCAAAAGAATAGCACTTATTTGAAATAGAAATAATTTGTAACCTTATACATATCTTTACTATTATTTTTTGATACCCTAAATGGATAAACAGTTGTGTGTGTCTATACATACAGTTATATAATATATATTTTTATATGTAAAATTATATACAAAATTAAGTAAAACAAAGGAAATATAGCTAATAACAGATTCAATTGTACCTTAAAATGGCAGTTTTCTAATCTATTCCTGTCAGCTCTACATCATTTCAGTTCATCTGTAGTGATTCATTTTATGTAGGTGAGTGTGTGTGTGTGTGTGTGTGTGTGACATTTGAGGCTCCTCTGATTAGCATATAAGGGTCCCGTAGGCTTGATTGCTGCTTTATTTTAGCACTGTGCTGCATAGTGCAGTCACATGCTTCAGTGGAATGTGTAAAACGCCCCTGATTTGCAGTGCACAGAGAATTCTGCACATGCATGCATAATGGAAGATTATTCTCAGATCTGATTCCCTGCATATTTCAGATGCACTGGCTTAAAAATAGCACCAATGTCTTTCTGTGTGTATTCAGCTCAGCATTGTGCTCTTTCTCTCTCTCTCACTTTTGATTCCTCCACTGTAGGGATGCGCGGTATACCGGTACTGGAAAAAATACCGGTATATATTATATTTCAAATGGTACAATATTATAATTTTGCTCAATTCGGTATTTCATACGCTGCTGTTGCGAAGTGCACTTGTAGATGGCAGTGCTTCCCAAATTGCTGCGCAACCGGTAAATGTGACAACAGAACAAAGCGATGGATCAAACAGATGAAACTCTATCAAAGCACCCGAAATTAATAAATAAAGAGAACAGTAGAAGTGAAATATGGCATTACTTTGCATACAAAACAGATGACAAACGTGAACAAACTGACCTTACTGCACCTGTATGCAAGCGTTGCTATAAATCATGTTACCACAGAGGCAACACATCAAACCTTTTTAAGCATTTGTCGCTTGCTCATCCTGATCTTTTCAGAGAATTAAGAGATTGACAGGTGAGTGCATCATTCATAAATTCAGATTTAATTTTAACTTTTTATTTACAACTGATCAGCGCACATACAGATGTGATACAGTAAGCGCAAATGTAATATATGCACTTGCATTTCATACAATCGAATGTTAATTGAATTTGAATTAAGCAAGAGTTTTGCTATATTAATTTTAGTATCAATGATATGAAATGAATGTTTCTGCCACTCTGCCCGGCCGCTAATATGAAGCAGCCGAGAGAGTGAGATTTATATCTGAGAGAGAGAGAAATAATAACATGATTTTGAATATTACTTTGATTGTTAGAATTACACTTTACAATAAAGCAACATTTGTTGCATTAATTACGTTACTTCAGTTGTGTTTTTTTTTCCTTCAAACTCAGTCAAAATGTAACCTATGTTCCCAGTAGTTTTTTTTTTTTGTTACATTTTGAGATTTTGTTTGCACTATGTGTTTGCACTGAAAAGATAAGAAGATTTGAATATATTTTCATTGTATTACTTCAGTTAGCCTATATATATTTTTCTCCAACATCATAATGTAACCTATGTTCCCTGTATGTTTTTTGTTACAGTTTGATACAAAGGTATTAAGATATTTATTATTATTATTATTATTATTACTATTTTAATCAAATTGTTTTCAATCCATTTATCTTGAGGCTGGTTATTTTTCACCTATGGTATCGATTAAGTATCGATACCGAGGTATTACTTTCTGGTATCGTATCGAAGCCAAAATATCGAGCCATCCCTACTCCACTGTCACCTCCCTCTTTCTCGTAACACTTGTGACTTGGCAGTGATTGAATAGCTTGAAAAAAAAAAAAAAAGAGGAAAGATGGGTGAATCTATAAAATGAAGCTGTTTCAATTTGAAGTGATTTTCTAGGTAAATTTCTGTAAGATTTTAAACATCTTATCAGACAGAGACACTTTGCACCAGAACCTAGTGAGATGCAATTTTGTCATTCATTTAGCCATTTCTAGACATTATAATGTTACAGTATGATTATCAGAAAGATTTTTTTTCTTTTAAATCAGTTGTTTACTGTACAAAATCTTTGTAACAGGGCTGACAATTAACAACTTACCAAAATAAGTGATTAAAAAAGGAGATGCCAGCTTGCCTTTGAAGAGATATTCTGGAAATGTTTTTTTTTTTTTTTTTTTTTTTTTTTTACGTGAATCAATTATGAATTAATAAAGAAAAATATTATAGTAACAGGGTTGACACAAAGTTTTAAGTACACACACGATAAAAAGGTTTATATACTATCCAAATATAAAAAATGTGTCTCTGTTATCCCAGTAAAGGAATGTATTAACATGTGAATCACTGAAGCATATAGGGACTCAGAAGTCAAAGAATCTTTCACTTTAAAGGGTTTCAGGATTATTGGAGTGTTTTTATCTCTCTCCTCCTCAGCTTCACTGCCCTTTTAGTGTTCCAGACAGATAACATGCCTTAGGACTACTTTACTACAAGCTCTATGAAGAGCCATCAAGGCTACTTAGTTCACATTATTGTACTCGACAGCAATGGATGTGACTCACTAAACAGTTTAATACTTTTCGATTGATTTTCAGTTGAAACTTGCGTCATGTGATGTATTTCAGACTTTTCTTTCTTTTTTTGCTCTTTTTTTTTTTTTTTTTTTTTTTAACATGCGTATTGTGATGTAATAGCCTATTTTTGCAAAATAGGGCTTCTTTGCTTTTGAAGGACAGGAGAATAGAGGGAAAGCTATGCAAAGTAAAATACAGCTATGAAAAAAGGAAATTGCTAAGACCATGTGAAAGCAGGTGGAAAACTGTGTAATGTTAACAAACAGGCCAGGATATGAAGAAAATAATAAATGAAGGTTTTAGTTAGTGTGTATGGATGATTATGTATTCATCCGTATTTGTGATTTCAGAATGTCAGCTGCATCTCATATGTGTTCACCTACCTGTTTCTGTCATGAATGTAAGATTGATGGCCAGTTGTGAAGATACACGTAAAATTGACGTCATGTGACATTTGAGTTGGGATCATGAGTATACTGTATATGGGGTATAGCAATTCTAGATACCTACATTGAAAAGTTATACTTGAAATGAAGAGGTCTGTTTAAAGAATTTAAGGTGCTGCAAAGAACTGTGGAAGAATCTTTATTTTTAAAAGGTTCGGGAAAAACCTGTCAAGAATAAATCCATATTTAACCCTAAAATAAAAAAAGAAGAAAAAATATTATATTATATTATATTACATCATATTATATCATATTATATGGGATGAAATATGAGCTGCATATATATATATATATATATATATATATATATATATATAGTTTTTATTTTTTTTATTTTTTTTTTATTTATTTATTTTTTTTTTTTTGCTTTAATGCAATTAAACACATTTCCATCAAATTTGTATGACTGCAACATAATTAAATACATGCATTTTAAACTTGAAAGTATTTGTTTATCATTGCAGTATTTTGAGGGGTGGCTGTTTGTGTATTTAAACTTTTCGTTGTGAACTCATTTCACACAAGCACATAAATAAATAATATAATTAATAATTAATTCTCATTACTGCAATGCAACACAATGTTATTCTCATTTCTCATTACTATATGTATATAATCAGCATTAGAATGATTTCTGAAGGATCATGTGACACTGAAGACTAGAGTAATGATGCTGAAAATTCAACTTTGCATCACAGGAATAAATTACATTTAAAAACGAAAACGTTCAAATAGAAAATACTTATTTCAAATTGAAATAATATTTCTGTTTTTACTACAAATTCAACTCAGTCCTTGGTGAACATAAGAGACTTCATTAAAAATATTTAAAAATCATAATTTTTTGTAATGTCAAGTGTCACATGCAGGTGCAGCAGGAATCAGTTCTCAGATCAGTTGTAAGACATTCACAGCATGGCTCTATTTGGTGTTGTGTTTGCATGTTAAGGTAGTGAAATGAGCCGCACACGTCAGCCTCCTCAGACGAGCTAATAGCGCGGTGTGGGTTCACCACTTCCCTCATCAACATCTACAGCTCTGTAATTAAATAAAAATAGTTTTCCAGGCATTTACAGCAATATTTATTCGCTCAGTGATTTTTACCAGGTCCTCGCGTGTATCCGGCAAACCGCATCGCTCTCACCAGATACATCATTATGACTTTTTCAGTATGGTCTATTGTTGCTTGCCATGTCTCTCTCTCATGTGTGTGTGTGTGTGTGTGTGTGTGTGTGTTTGTGTGAGAACCCATCACTGTGCCTCAACATCTGTCCCTGTATATTGCTGATGAGAAGCACCCTCCTCAGCCAAGTGAGGGAGAAACCATGGCAACGGTCCAGCCTGGTGTTGACATCATGGTGCGTTAAATATAACGTTTTGCCACACAACCAGTCATTCAGCCATTTTAGTCAGTCTGCTTTTCTATAAATACACACTTTTCTCCTCCCAACTGTAGCTCAGACTGGATGGGGAGAGGAAAAGAATAGTGTGTGTGTGTGTGGGTTTATGAGACAGCCATTACAAATTTGCAAGGACACTCATGTTTCACACGAGCACATTTATGTTTCTATTTCAAAAACTGTTATAAAACAGACTGCAGTGCTGTGGTTTAAATGCTCACATATTACTGAGACCAGATGTGTGCAGTGTTCCTTATATCTTGCGCTATTAGATTCGTCGTCAATATACTCGTGATAAAAGAATGAGGGGTGTTTGAGAGAGACAGAAGGAGAAAATGATAGACAGAGGACGAAAACGAGAGACAGATGCGTAACAGATCAAAATAATGCTCTGTTCTTACAGCACTTTGTTTTAATGGGGTTCAGCTGGGGACGTTTAGAAGTGGTTACGTTCAAACAGCAGCAGAATACGGCTGTCAGTCCCGTTTTAGAATTCTAAATATGTTGCGTTCACACACAGATCAGTTTTAAACTAGAGTGACAACCGCATTCTGTGGCATCACAACTGAACTGACTCAGAAGTGGCTTTGTTTACTCTATTGTTTACTTTAGTTACTATGGTTACAGTAGTTGGTTAATACAGATGTGTGAGGTCATAATTGACTGATATCACTGCATATAAGCAATTCATATTCAAATAGCATTTGTATTTGATTCTTTCATTCGAATTTAATTCTGATTCCAATTCAGTGTTTCTCAAGTGCTCCAAAGCAACCACAGATAAACCAATATTAAAAACGGAAAGTGCATAAATATAATTTCTTTTGCACGGTAGAATTAAAAACTTCTAACGTTGAATTTATGGGTCGGTGGTTATGATGTACGTTTAACTGTATCATCCATTATTGCTACAACTTTCCAAATAATTGTGCTCACATATCTCCTTTGTTACTTCACTAGTGTTTTCAAACATATTCTGACAGATGAAACGTGTCTGGAAAATTTGATGCCTTTATAATCAGTGTTTTTATTGAGCTGCTGTCTGAGGTATTAGTTGCCTTGGAACAGAAATGCATAATGTATTTTCCACTGCTGCAATCATCTTTTTTTTTCAGTTAAATTTAATCTCAACATGTCAAATATTAAAGCAGTATTTACTTGTTCCTATTCAGTCTCATTTAAATTGCATAACTGTTTTTTTTTTTTCTTTTTCCCCACCCTCGCCTGTTCTCTGTCTGTTGAATTGATTGAGATTCTAAACAAATTTGCAAAATCTTTAGGAAAGATGAGATATAGTGCTCACTGAGCTGCCATCTCTACACTAGGAGGGAAAAATCTATTTTCTCAATCAGTATTTTACTCTTTCTTTTTTAGTTTTTCAGTGAAAAATATTTAAATATCCTTAAAACTAGATAAATGTACTTAATTTAATTTAGTATGATTTAACTTAATTTGATTTACTAGAATTAAGTCTATTTTTTTACTTTTTATATAAAATTTTTTATAAATTTTACTTTTTTATTTATTATTATTTTTACAGATTTTCATACTTATTTAATGTTTACATTTGTTAATGTTATTTACTATTAATTAATAATTCATTTAATATATTAATTTAATTAATTATTTTTACTTAGCATTTTACCCTTTTAAAAAAGCTAGATTTTTTTTTTTTTTGTATTGCAGCATTCTTTGATGTGACAGTTAACCTAAAATATTACTTTATTTGACGGTTATGACCTCGTTGTTAAACTGAAACTTTTCTTGAAAATATTAAAGAAAATATTTTGAATACCACACAAAATCATTGTGAATACAAAGAGTACATTTGGCATGTGATTTAAACAAGTTTTTTTTTTTTTCTTTTCTTTATCATGAACTCATTGACTGATGTAGCAGAAACTGATAGTGAGTTTCATATCTTAATTACTTAAAAAATTAAGATATAATATGCTGATGAACTTACTTTTTTGTTGTGTAATTCTTTCATGTGACAGTCAATTGATTGTAGGCTGCAGCCTTGTGGAACTTTGTATCTAACATTCTGTTTATCATCTGATCTCTCTCTGCTGTGACTAATTATTACCATTGATCACTGAGCCTGCTGATAAGATGGCCTGAAAGCATAATAGAGGTGAGCTGGCAACAAGGCAAGTGACACTGTGTGTATTTGTGTGTGTGATCTGTGACTAACACACAGGTGTGTGCATCTATTCAGAAGCTGCACTGCACTAGAAAGCAAGGTCTTATTTGCAAGACAAAAAAGAGAGTCAGCGGTGTTATTACACACACACACACACATACACAATAAGCGCAGGATGAGTCAGACCGGCATTCTACATTTTACTTTCCTTTTATTTTGCCATTATTGATGCTGAAGTTTTAGAAACCATTTACATGCAGTGTCTCTCAGCGGAATGTCAAAAAGTTTGTCTTGCAAAATGATAAAAGACCCCAAATACTGTATGTCAGGCAGGGCCAGAGGTCGCTGTGAGCATATATATATGTGTGTGTGTTTGTGTGTGTGTTTTGGGGCACGCTGTGTGACAGTAGAGCAGGGGAGAATAATGCTTACTTTATTTAGCTCCCACTGACTTTCTGCCAATCCCACAACAGCATGGAGGTGAATGCGTACACACACATGTGCACACACACACACACACACACACACACACACACACACACACACACCGTTAAATACCTTCCAGCACTTCATTAGTGCTGTGTAAACATTTCAGACATGCATTCAGCCCTTCACTTGAAGTGTTGTTGTCTTTTATTGTTTGATCACTGTTTTTCCACATGCAATTCCATCTGTGTTTGTAGAGCAGACTGTTTTTCATAACTTAGTCAGTTTTTTTTCAGTCAAACCTGTCATGTTTATGATGTGGGTTAGTGGATGTCAGGGTGATACAACTGTCCTGATATTATAATGAAGAAAAGGCCTATTTCAAAATTAGTTTGACATGATATTTATTTATTTATTCACTCACTCACTCACTCACTCACTTACTTTGTAGAAGCTCATGCAGAAAAAATAAAAAAAGAAAGAAAGAAAAAACAGGAAATTATGTCCTAGAGGTTTTGTTTTGTTTTGTTTTGTTTTGTTTTAGACATTGAAAGATTTGGTCAGGTTCTAAACTACCCAAAACATAATGATATTTATTAATTAATAATTCACAATGTTTTTAATAAATAAATATAATAAAATAAATTTTACCTTAAAAATGTATTTATTTTTTATGTGTGGTATAAGGAAATTATAATTTTTTTCATGAAATTTAAACTTTTCTTGAAAAAGGACATTTTAAAATAATTGTAAAGTAAATAAATAAATACATATATACATACATAAGGATTTTCCTTTTTGTTTGACATATTGACATTGACATATTGACATTTTCATTTGTCATTTAAAAAAAAAAAAAAAAAAAAAACATAAATAAACGAGTAAATGTGATTTTTCCCCTTTCTTTATAGTGGACAATCTTATTCGTCATTGATCCATAATGTAGAAACTGATGGAGGGTTTCCTCTCTTTTGTCTTACACAGCATTAACACCTTATTCCACTGCCTGAGCCGTGCAACCTCCAATGGCCCACAATGCTCTAGTGATATTGCTCAAAAGGTCAGGCTAGTGCATTTTTATGTCTTCAGTCATTTCATATCTCCACTTCTAGATCCCTTTTCCCTCCTGTTG
The DNA here is from genome assembly GCA_039654775.1 of Spinibarbus caldwelli. Classification (NCBI taxonomy): domain Eukaryota; kingdom Metazoa; phylum Chordata; class Actinopteri; order Cypriniformes; family Cyprinidae; genus Spinibarbus; species Spinibarbus caldwelli. Next base: position 12,351,422 of record CM077228.1, on the reverse strand, counting down.
AACTAGTAAAGTGTGAATGTAAGCATTCCTTCTTTCAAAAAAAGGCACCATTTATAACCACCTCTCCAATCACTGTGGGGTTTCACAGACTGGCAGAACTGTTAATAAAAGCCTGTCAGACTGAACCTTTCAGCCCTCAGAGACACCAAGACTGGACTCTGATAAGAAGAAAGAGAAAAATTCCCTTTTATAGACACAGAGAAGCAAAGTGGCTTAGCGCAGAGGGTTTCAGGAACCCTACGATATAAAGAGCAAAGAATATACGTGTGATCTGCTTATTGGAGATTTTATTTAAAAGAATTCTGAATGGGAATGTCCATGTATGTATGGAATTCCCAGGGCTCTTGAAAAGTGACCCTTCGCATTACCGGTAGTGAAGGGGATCCCCAAAAAGGTGAAAGCCTTACACAACTCTGAAATGTGACTCAAGTCTGATTTACGAGCAGGACGAGTTCTTTAAATATCTTCAAGGTCTATGACGGAGGTCTTGGAAAGAGGTTTGGATCAAAGCTTGATATTTCCATTATAGGGTATCCCCCAGCTTCCATTCCTACCTCTCTTTTGGCTTGTCTTAGATCACATGATCTAGCTCAGAACGACAAGACTGTGTGCACGTGTGTGTTTGTGTTTATGTTATGTGCCAAGAATCTGGTTTGTCAGGGTCACCTCCATATAAGGTAAATGCTTAGCTCAGCACAAGTGATTTCCTCTCGTTATTTAGCGACAAGAATGCTGCTGTTCATCTGTCATTGCGTCCATGACAGTTATTGTAAATTAGCTCACGCTCTGTAAAGGTCAGTTCTCTGTTCTGACACATGCCGAACTTTTTATGTGACTCAGCCTGAACGCTCATTCAGTAATGAGTGCGGCTGGGATCCGGTGGCCCAGTGTTTGTATTTGGGAAGCTTCTGTACTAAAGAGTTTGGAAGGAAATCTCCCTAAAAGCCGGTGGGAATTCCCCCCATGTTTCCACAGCTGCCTCCCGTACCACCTGGGGCTCTGCATCAGCACTGGGTAACTCCCAACAGCTGCCTATCTGTCCTTCTCAGTCCCTCTCAGTCCTTTGGACAACTTGACACCAGACATTCTTTGTTTTTGCTGTATGTACTCATCATGGTGCTTTAGACAACTGAACAGTTAGAGGAGTTTGAGAGATATCAAATAAGCTTTGAGGGTATGTAGTATAGTCTAGAAGTCATGTGTAGATGTCATGTGCATGTTTAGTGGCTCCTAAAAATGTTAATGCCAAATTAAGTTAAATCACTGACTTTTCGGGCACAATTTTAATTGAATTTTCCATTATATGGAATATATGTATAATATATACTGAAAAATTCAATTAAAATTGTGCCTGAAAAGTTCTAATACAGTTATGTTTGTGTGTGGAAAATATACTATATAAAATGAAATTTGTGAAATATGACATTTTTAAAAATAAAGTGATATTTCAAACATTGATTTTTAATATTATCTGAGAGTTCTAGAAATAGCCCAAATGTTGTAAATGTGATATCCTCTTTATGGGTAGTTTATACTGGAAAAATTAAATGCATTATTAAAGTTATTATTATTGTATATTTTATGTATTGCAGTAATTTTATTTTCATTATTTTTTTTATTTTTAGTCTTAATTTAGAGCTGTATGTGTTATATATGGGTATGTGTATGCTGAAAAAAGAAAGAAAGATATATATATTTAAGTGTATGTATGACTGTATAAGTGTGGCTTAAGTGTCCAAATACTTTCTGGGCCATGTGAATAATGCTCTGTCAGTCTCAGTAAATCATCAGGCATGGGCATTTGGGGTATTTTTTGATGATGTTGACATTTGTGGACTGACTGGTGTGGAAGTTCCCATACCAGTGGAAATACAGTGTATGTGATTCACTCTGTCAGATGCACTTTAGCGTTAACCTTGTGACTTATGTGACACAATCACCAATCAGTGATCCACCTTTTGAGGTTATGGAAAATTGTAAATCTTGTGACTAGCTACCTGTTTGTGTATGTGGGTGTCCCTTGTGACTTTGGAACGGATATGTGTTATCTATCTAAGCAGCCATGTAAGGCTGAATTTTTATGTCGTGCCTAAAATGTCTGTCTGCCTCTGTGCAAGTAAAACCTGCCTAATGATGCTAAAAGGGACAGTTCAGCCAAAAATGAAAATTCTGTCAATTACTCACCCTCATGTCATTCCAAACCTGTATTGTTTTCTGTCTTCCATAAATCACAAAAGAGTTTTGCATACAATGAAAGTGAAAGATGAGTAATAGCTGTGAAGCTACAGCTATATAAGTTTTTTAAAATGCATTGGAATACTTGGAATATAGCACACAGGTGGTCATTTTTATGATGATTTTTATCATTTTTGGAGCTTTACATCCCTTTTGCGTTCATCATTCACTTTCATTGTATGGAAAATAGCAGCATGAACATTCTTCTAAACATCTCTTTTTCTGTTCCATGGAAGAAAGAAAGGTCATACAGGTTTGGAACAAGATGAATCATTTTAAGTAGAATTTTCTCTGACTCCAGTCTCTCTTTATGTTTTGCGGTTTGTCTTTGTGGTAAATGAAAAGGAACTGAAAGTTCCAAAGTGGAAGGAAAAACAGAGATATAATATGATTACATCAGCAAACTTGTTTACACTCCAGTCACTCTCCCTATCAATAACTTGAGTCAACACACACACACAAGCACACACATGCTGCCACTATGTTTACTAATGTAAGCGTACACACACACACTCACACACACAGAAGGTGCTGTCTGTCTGGAACGACTCCACATCTGCGGCAGGAGCACATGATATTTATGAAATGGGAGTCATTATGAGGGCCAAACATCCATTAGAGCTGTAAGAGCCGCTGCGAAAGCGGACGAGGGCTCATAAAATCGAGATCAACTGAGGATTTAGCCCGGATAATAAACAGGTCTTGTTCGGGGAAACGAGTTGCTGAAATTGAAGCTCATCTTCTGAGTTTTCTTTAGAGGTTATTTTGTTATTTTCCTTTATGGGTGTGTATGTGTTGGTTCAACAGTTTGCAATGACACGCAAACACATGCACAAGCGCTTTACACTGTAAATCTATCTAACCAAATAGGCTAAATCTGTCCTAACCAAAGACTCATGCCTCATGGGAGGAAAAGGGGAAGCCAGAACAATCAGCCTCTGATGAGTGGGGGGCTTTTGGAGAGAGTTTACAGTAAAACAGCCCTCTGTGCCACCAGTCTGCCCACCTGCCCCTTTGCCCCCTTGGGAAAGAAAGCAAAGATAAGCCAGTAAATAATAGCTGTTTGAAGCAGGGGAGGGGTCAGGGGAGGGTCATTATCTGGACAACTGTGACTAAGGGTTATTCTGCTGATCTGAGTGCATGTGGATTGTACCATCTGGTGATGAAAAGGGGTGTGGTGATACAGTCTGCTCTAGACATACAGTCATTTCCTCTCTTATTCGTGTTCTTTCTCTGTTTTCCTACTCCTTTTTTCTGTCAAAGGGCAGAAAAATCCCCCTTGTGCGGCACACTATGATTTAATCATAAAAAAGCCTTTGGGAATCTTTTAAGTTGGAAAAGGTTTGCTTACATTAAGTAATAAATAATATATTTATCAGACATTGCCTTTAAGCTACAGCTTTCTGTTATATATAATATTAGTTGTGTAGATTATTATTTTTTCGATAACATAAAATATAAGCGCTACAAGATGATTCAGTGCAGCACAATACAAAAACCAAATCATTTGTCGGCCAATATTATTAAATAAACAGTAATCAGCCACAAGGACTAAAACATTTGTTTTTTACGGAGTATCTGTAAAAATTCAGATTTTAGGAACTGGCTCATTTTTTTAATTCATGAGTCCCACAGGATGTTGAATTGAATGACAGGAAGATAAATTTACTGAACTGTATATATACATACTCTATTTCTATAAATTAGGTTTAACACTGGTAAAACAAATCAAACGGACAGATTTTGCTAGAAATTGTTCTTTATATTGTTTTCAGTCACTTAAATAAATAAACTGCCATCAAATGAAATGTATTAAATATAATGAGATATTTAATACAAATTTCTGTTTGTGGCATTTTAAAACATTGATAACTAACACCATCTGATGTTTCTAGAAATACCCCATATCTTTTTACATATGTGATAGCATGTTTATGAGTAATAAAGTAATATTAAATGCATTATTATAAACTACACTTCGAGCAGTTTTTAAATTTGTTTGGCTTTTATTCATTTTTATTCTAATTTCATTCAAATTAAACATCGGTAACACTTTATTTTAAGGTGTCCTTGTTACACGTTACATGTACTTACTATTATAATAACAATATATTATGCAAAATTATATGCAAATAACAAACCCTAATCCTAACCCTACCCATATAGTAAGTACATGTAGTTAATTAATGTTACTCAGTACTTAAATGTATAATTACACTGTAACAAGGACACCTTAAAATAAAGTGTAACCTAAACATCTAGTTATCTCAGTTCAAAATCAATGCAAAATATTAGAAATGTACTCAGAATTTAAATAATACTCTCAATTCAGATCTAATTGGCTGACAGCCCTGTGCGTATGCAGTAATATATGACACAATTACCACAACATCTTTTGCGGGGAAATATACTCTTGCACACTGTCCTGGGATGATGTATGTATTGTGTGATTACAGAATCCTGTTGAATAATTGATAGGGCAGTGGCCAGGTCACTCGACAGTGGATGGAACTGGAGATCAGTCCGTTTCTGAGGAAACAGTGCACGCGAAGGCCAGTTGCCTCCAGTATGACGTTGGTGACCCACCGACTACTGCCCTAACCTAGCGGTTTAACCGGCCTACTAATTACCGTGGCATTTGGGTTCGCCGTTGTTATCACATCCCTGCGACCATTAGCCCGGAGGGGCATGTCTGAAATGACTTCTTTCATTTCATCATCTCACTCACTTCTCCTTGACCTCCTCCGTTACATGGCCTCTCCTCCTCCTCCGTCAGCCCTCCACCTCCTCCTCTGGAGAAACGATGAATAATACATCAGGCTTTACATCACCGTTTGTAAGGCGACAATGTTAGCATGGCAAGGAGCGGCATTCGATCCGCTCTTCCAATGACAAGATGGAATATGTCGGCCGGTATTGGTTTTCAGCAGGCACGGCTGAAATATTGATGAGGGCTGAGGCAGTTTTTCCACTGTGGTTAAGCTAGTCACCAGCCACTTCACCCTTTCCCCATCACTTGATACGGCCTGCCCGATCCTAGGCCACAGCCTGGCTACCGTCAACGAGAGGGAGCGAGAAAAGAGACATTTTCCATCTGCTGTGAAATTAGAGCAGCTCATTATAGCAGAGTGCTCTATGAGTGTGTGTGTGGGTGTATCCAACATTTCATTGCGTGAGAAGGTGACAACGGGAGGGACGTTTCCCTCAAGTCCACACCTGGTTTTTGGTGTTCGTGTTGGATCAATGATCAATGGGTTGGATCGGCGTTTGGTGTAACCCAAACGGCACTACGAGGGATTGCTAAAACCCCTCTCAGTGGAGCAGGTGACTCAATGCAGCACTTCCTGAATAAACCATGACTCCAAACGCGCATCAATAATGCAGAGAGCTACTGTAACACATACAGCCGTTAGAGTGTAAGGGTACAACTGTTGGATCTAACGTTTATCAAGTTTTCGCAGACCTAGTTTAGTTCCAGGTTACACTAATATCCTGAATGAAATGCAGGCAGTAAGTGGGGCATGCTGTTTTTTTTTTTTCTTCTTCGTGTCCTCATCATCATTTAGAGTGGTATCTGTCTTTTGAGCCAGTTCAGGTCACTTCTCGCTGCCCTCCCCTGAGTCGCTTTATTTCCATTCCTCTTCTCAGTCTCCAGCATTTAATGTGAGTAGAACACTGGTTGCTTCTACATTACATTCATTGTGTACGATGAGCTAACAAAGTCCAAAAAGTCATCTCAAGTGGATTTATAAAGGTTTTTGTTATGTAGTTGTCACACTATTTACTCCAGTTAGTGTCTCTCAGTGGAGATTTTTTTTTATTTAGTCTTGGCTACAAAAAGCTGTTGAACATTTCCACTTTTAATTCCCAAGAAAATATATATGGTTTATTGAACACATTTGCAGGCCATGTTCTAACAATTAGAACCAGCTATTAAACAACCTTTGTGAAATACAATATGTGAAATATTCAAAAATGTAAAAACAAAACAACAACAACAAGAAAAAAAAAAACAATTTTGTTTTGGTTTATTTGTTTTGGTCATATATTGTTATTAATGGTGTAAAATGAGAAAACTCACTCTATCTTGACATTTGTATTCATTTTATTTTAGAGGACAAAATTCACAAAAATAGTGATTTTGTTTTTACCTGATTTCAGTTTTCCCAATTTATAATTTCCCAGTATAGCTTTCCTGTAGACCTACTGTAATATTATGTTATTATACATAAATATGTTCTCTATCTATCTATCTATCTATCTATCTATCTATCTATCGTGTATATGCACAGTATAAGAACGATAGAGAGATAGATAGATACATAGAAAGATAGACAGACAGACAGACAGAACATGAACATATTTATGTATAATAATATAATAAGTAGTAGGTCAATAGTGAATACTGGAATATGTGTGTGTGTGTGTGTGTGTGTGTGTATATATAGAGAGAGAGAGAGAGAGAGAGAGAGAGAGAGAGTATTGAGGATTTATTAGATATTTGTTTGTTTAATCACAGTTTTGGCCCTCAAAATTCCTTGCTTCTGTTTAAAACAGTCATAATTTTACTGTCATTTGTTCAATATTGTTGCTGCAAGCCAGCACAAGCTGAATATATTTATGAATGTCACAGATGCTGCTTACTTAAATTGACTGTGCTTTAAGGCTGTATATTTTGTTTTTTAGATGCAGCTTTTGTCTGGACTCTCCGAGGCCGACTCTATGAAGCACAAATCAAGCCTGGCGCATGAATTAACAGGTTGTCCTTGTAGAATAAATTCCTCCAGCACTCGCACAGAAGAAAATGTCTCTCGCACACCATGGAATTAACTTCCCTCAGCCAGGCACCTCTGATTGATTTCAAGGCCATTGTGTAGAACAAAGTGCTTTCAGTCCCTTGAAAGGAATGTGTTCCAACATATTTGTAGTCATATTTCATATTCCACTATTGGATAGGAATGGTAACATTGTGGGATGAATGTTTTTTTTTTTCTGTGCTCTTGTGCCCACTGCCATATCTCAAGTGACAGAAGAAAATAGCAACCTTATTTATATTTACATTTTGCAAACTAATTTTTATTTTTATTTTATTCCTTTACAGGAAATTTACATTTAACATGCAGTTTGCTGGCTGCAAGTAAGTTTGACCCAGAAAAAGGGCTCTCTTGAACCATAAAATGGTTACAGTGCTGTAAAATTACATTGAATAGCAAATAAAAAATGGCAGTATCAGCTCGCCTGTTATCTTGAATTGGATTGCATTTCAGGAAAGGATTGCATTTTTTTTACAATGGAAAAATCATTTGATTACAGGTGCTGGCTCAAGACCTAACCTTTAATCTGTTGTAGTCTGCTGTCTTCAGCATACAAGGTCTAAACCTCAATTAAAGTTTAGCTTGGGTGACTTAATCATTCCCCAATGGAAAATGAATGGTGTTTATTGCAAGTTCACAAGCAGAGACCTGTGGCACAATTCCTGTACACAGTTCTCCAAAACTGTACGTGCTAAATCTATTACTTAATCATAACAAAAAATCAATGTTTTAACAGTTAATTGGCAGAAAACTCCATGTTTCTTTGAAACCTGAACTTCTTATAGCATTTTGTACTGGTAAGTTTTCAACCACAAGTTGAAATTAGTGTGAAATGCTTCTGGAAAGTTGTGCTTTACGTGCATGAGAAGGTGTCACACGAGGAGAAACAACCGTTGCCCTCGACTTTGTGTCTTGCATCACTGAGTGGTTTATGATCATCATATTGAGGTGGCTATAATATGATATCTCTGCATGATGTGGCGGCACTTCAACTGTTGTACATTTTCTTTAATGTTGATGAACTGTTGTGATAGATAATTGACATTGAACATTGTTTTAGTGATTTGCAGTATATATATGATATACATCAATATATATATATATATATATATATATATATATATTGATGTTGTGATTTATTGATAAAACAACAGAAAAACTATCAGTTCTCACTTCTTAAGCATTAGTCAGCTTCACTATTTTAGAAATATTTTCTGGTCTGTGAAAGTGGTTGTGATGTTTACGCGTCTCTTTTCCCTGAGGATGGTGGTAATTATTTCCTTTTCCAATCTTGCTCTCTCTGCACTTGACATCTTTATAACATCTGTGTCATGCTGGAAAAAACAATAGACTTAAGAATTGTTATTAGAATGGCTGAGAGATTGTGTGTGTGTGTGTGTGTGTGTGTGTGTGTGTGTGTGTGTGTGTGTGCGTGTGCGTGCGCTGTATACTGTTGAGGGAATATTAATATTGTTTCATGTGCAGTAATAGAGTTAGTTTACTCTAGAACACGCACTCTTTTTTAGTGTGATACTATTTAATTTTATTTATGAAATATATTTATTTTTGCTGAAAATTTCAAACCCTTATATCATAGCTGCACAGGTTCATACCAAGATTGCTATTAGGTAATAATTTATCTTAAATATAATGTAATTTATAAGTTTAGGGTATGTAGGATTTTTAAAAAGAAATTATTATTTTCATAATTAAATTGATCAAAAGTGATAGAGATATTTACATTGTTATTTTATATATACTGTGTGTGTATATATATATATATTTTTCTGTCTTTTTGTTCATCAAAGAATTCTGAAAAAAAAATTGCAAAAATAGTTTCCACAAAATATTAATTTGGTTGTTTTTAACTGTGATAATAATAAGAAATGTTACTTAAGTACCAAATCAGAATAATAAGGAATATGAGACATGAGGGTGAGTAAATGACAGAATTGATGGCATCATTAAATTCAGAGTATATGTACACATGCGCACACATCCACACACACACATACATACACATGTATGTTCAACATTTCAAGAACAAAAATTGTCATGTCTTGCAAATTTTCCTGCTGGTTACGGAAGCTGTTACAGTGTTAGAGCTTATATCAGCAACCTGGACCATAGCTTAAACGATTTCTATTCTGCTATAAATGTGAGAGTTTGGCCTACAGGGGGTAGAGTGTGGGATTGTGTGTGTGTGTGTGTGTGTGTGTGACAGAGAGAGAGAGAGCTAGTCCCATAGTGTCTGCTTGCTATTATAGTCATTAGCTAAGACGGCAGTTGGATCATGCTCACTAAGTAAATTCTGCCTTTGGTGCCAATTACAATAAACCATCCGCATCTGTCACAGAGGAGGGAGGACGATTCTTGGAATGATGTGGAATTCCATTTAAATGGTCGGCTGATCCCACGGGATGTGAGGGTGTAGAGAGGGAGAGGAAGAGAGTTGGATAGGCGGGTGTCTATGTTCACACCTTCAGGATTTGTCTGTATCATAGATTGAAGATTCTTTGACAGGGAGTGTGAAATGTCCAAAATTAACACCTGCTGATGAATAAATGGGAGTAAATGCAATGTCATGTGGTGCGACTCCCATATATGTCTTTTTTTTTTTTTTAAATAATGATTAAGAAGTGTAAACTCACATTAATTCAAAGTATGAGAACAATATATTACTTTATTTACTTTTAATTTAATTAACGGTTACACCACATGATATTTTTTTTTAGAGTAATTTGACTAAAATCTTTCATGAAAAACTCTTTTTTTTTGCCAACATATTAAACAACCAGTGTCCTTTTATTGTTATTAATATACTATTGTAATATTCAATAATATTTTGAATTAGTTATTTGAATTAGTTATTTTTTATTTTTCATTCTAATTATAGTTTGTTTTAGCAATTGTGTTAGTGCTTTTGTCATTTTTATTTGATTTTTTTCATATTTCTATCTAGCAATTTATTTTTTCAGTTTTAGTCATTTTAGCACTTCAACATAAACTGATTTCAGTTTAAAGGCAACATCCTAATTTCGGTAAATTTTAAATGATATTTTTCATATAATATTTGTTTTATTTTATTTCAGTGTTATTTCAATTACTGAAAACAATTTATAATAGTTTTAGATTTATTTAAAATTAACACTGAAACCGACATGACTAGAGTACATTTGTAAAAACTTGGCTAATTTAATTTATTCTAAGTTTTTTTTTTCCCAATTCCCTCGCCATTGGCAGGTGTGGCAAAAAGTTACTTTGGGACTTTGAGACTGTGTGTACAAAAAGGGAAGCAAATCTTGTTTTTAGTGTACTAGTGTTAACTTCCATTCCACTGTGGGACGGCTGTGGTTTTGGCCTCCACTCAACCAAGCCAGTCTAAAAGCCACAGTCTGCATGGGCTCAATGCCACGGAAAAGCATAAACACTTGCTCTACCATGTCGTTGTGATGCTCCATGCCAATGCTACTGGTGATGATGTCATTGCCCTCCATCTCTCCAGCGAGGAGAAATCGCTAATGGCAGACACTTGGGTCGGGACTGGTTTTGTTCCGTTTGAGGAGATTATTCAAAGTTGGGTTCACGGACTGAAATGCACCCCCGCATTTCCATGCATATTATTAGAGTCGTGATTGAATTCGTCCACTGAGCTGATTTTAGTCCCGCTGTGCAGAGAGGAGATTGTGCGCTGCGCTTGCCACTTGCCTGAAGTTTCCAGCTATTTTTAGAGAGGGTGAATTGTATGTGTTGTGTTCCTATATGGAACACTGTGCAGCATGATGGGTAAATTTCTTCACTCTCTCTGGAAGAAATGACACCACAATCTCTTCATCGTGCAAAGCCTCCTTATTTAGAGGCTGCCTGCCAATCAGAGAGCTGTAGCTTTATGGATGTGATTGTGTGTGTGTGTGTGTGTGTGTGTGTGGGTGGGTGTGTGTGTGTGTGTGTGTGTGTGCGCACTTTGGGGCAGATTTGTACTCAAATTTGCGATCTGAATTTGACAAAACCTCCTTTTGGGGACACTATCAATTGTAAAAACTGTATAAAAATAAAGTAAATAGTTTTTATTTATGTATGTATGTATGTATGTAAAAAATAAAAAACTGTACAGAACGTTTTCTGTTAGAGTGTGGGTTAAGGTTAGGTTAGAATATTTATAACTAGCAGTATATAAAAATGTATACTTTAAAAATAAGATAAGTAAAAAAAAAGTAAAAAATAAAATAAGTAAAACTAAACTAATTTCAAATTATTACCATTAGTTGATGCACTGGGTAACAATATAACAACAATTTGTTAATTTTTTCCCGTATTTATTAATCTAGATTATTATTCATTTTATATATATATATATATATATAGAGAGAGAGAGAGAGAGAGAAAGAAAGAAAGAAAGAAAAGTATTGTTCATTGCTAGTTTGATACCTAATGCATCCAATTCTCAGAAATTAAACCTTATTGTAAGTGTTATCAGAAAATCTGTTGGTAATTTTCAGGGCATAATCCTGTAAAAGTTAGTGTTGTGTAAAGGCACCACAAATATGCTGCCTTTAGTGTAAATTATCATATTCTATTTTTTTTATATTATACAAATCTATGATAAAGTTATAAGTTATGACAGTGCTTGTCGTGTTTTGTCACCTTCCTGCTTGATACTAATCACAACAGAAAGTGTTCGAGCAGCATTCTGTTTCTATGGTTACCTCCTCAGGGAGATGCAACTTCTGTTTGTGAGCGTTGCAATATAATATGTACTTTTAAGACCCCCCATACCGCACCCCCCTAATTTGCACCCTGTGCATGTGTTAGAGACAGAGAGAGTGTAATTGACTTTGTGTGATAGTTTGCACAAGTGTGTTTGTATGTGTGCGCATGTCCGCTGCGGTTTGTCTTTGACCTGATTGCTGAAGTGAATTGTGAGACTGGGCCATTGGCTGGCTCTTCTAGCACTCTGTGGTGCCCACCTACTTTTCCAACTCCACTTCAGTCAGCTGGGTCAGTCTCACTTTTTCTCCCCCCAACTCAGATCTGGGACATGGAGCTTTCTGAAGCCTTTGAAAAACTGTGAGATTCTAATCCAATATGCCACAGTTTGAGTAAATGTATTTTTAAAGTTTTCCACAATTCCAACAAAATTCAGAAAGTCTTTACTGGTGTGAAGTTTAATGGAATGAAAAACTAAATCTCTATTTTTTTTTTTCTGTGTGTGTCACTGTAGGGCCAGACCCCCCACTAAGTGTGTAACTTGGCCCTTTAAATAAACCACAAGCCTGTGTATAACTGTCTCTAAATAATCCTCAGCTATGTGTTCAAAAAATAGGGCCCAGCTTCTGGAGAATGAATGAATGAATGAATGAATGAATGAAGTTTAAAAATAAAACAAAAAGTAAATAAAATTTAAAAATCAAAATAAAATAAAATAAAAATTGAAGGTGCAAGGTGAAGGTGAAGAATGACAAGTGCATCACAAAATTATTAAAACTTAAACTAAAATTATAAGGAAAACAACTGAAAATATAAAAATAAAAGCTAGTTCAAAATAAGATTAAATATTTTCTTAAAATATAAATATTACTTAATTCATTTTTGGATGTGCATGCCTACAATGAAAAAATATATATATATAAAAAAATGAAAATAAAATAAAATAAATCAATAAAGTTTAAAAAAAAAAATTCAAGGTCTAAAATTACTAAAACTAAAATAGTAATACATTAAATATAAATATAAAAATGACAAGCGCATCACAAAATTATTAAAACTAAAATTATAAGGAAAGCAACCGAAAATATAAAAATAAAAGCTAGTTCAAAATAAGATTAAATATTGTATGAAAAAAATAAATATTACTTATTTTTTGGATGTGCATGTCTACAATGTGCTAATAAATTTTGTATGATGTTTATCATCTTAAAAATATTGTATTTTCTTTACACATGTTGTATGCTATGTTTTTAATTACTGATAATTTACTACTACAGCATTTTGTAGATTAGATTTATTTGTTTTATTTATGGTATTTATTTTATTTATGTTATTTATGTTTTGTAGATTTATGTTTTTGTTGATCATGAATATTTAGAATTATTATTGTTGCTCATATTGCTCTTAATGAGATTTTCTTTAATTTGGTGATACTTTGGATGTTTTGTAACCCCAAATGTTTTAATACAATTTTGTAACGTTGCACATTTTGAGTAGTGTGCAGGTTATATACATTTTTTTCAAATTTACATAAATAATACTAATAAAACTAGTCAAAAACCAAAAAGCACCATTAATTGTAAAAGCACCATAAATGTGGCCAATGTATTTGATCATGAAGATGCACGATAGCTTTGTGTGAGGGACAAAAAAAGCGAATAATTGTTTAAGTGTTAGGCTATATTCAGAATATAGTGAACTAGTCATATTATACTTTTAGTTAGTGTGTGTGCTTTTTAATTCCTGTCCTTTTTGAAGCTTGCCACCCCTATAAACTGTCATAAAGATTTCATTTCGTTTTAGGCAGAACTCTTCCTTTTAGTTGAGCTAGTATGTTACAGATAAATCTAAATAAAACCGGCATTTGCATTTCTCCGAATCGCAGTCTCTGAAGCATCGCTCAGTCTGTGTGATCTGTATGTAATTTGCACATCGCACATGCACTTGCATCACAGACAGCGGTGGAAGTGGAAAGATCGCATTAGGCCGTAGCATGCTGTCATTGTTGCTGCTGATGCCCTCAGCTTTGCTTAGAAAACCATGATGGATGTAGCAGAGAGTGCTGGCGTAATCCTGTGACGTGTGTTTTTGGAGGCATGTGTGCTTCTCTGTAATCCCAGTGTGTTTGTAATCCTCTGTGTGTGTCTGTACTGCTTTGGTCCATTTGTTTTCCACCTCTAAAAAACTCTATGCTTCGTTTAGATGCTTGTTCCTGTATTTTACGCTCTCTCTCTCTCTCTTTTTTTCTCCTTCCTCCATGCAGGTGTGACTGCTTTTCCCAGGGGTCCGTGAGCTGTCACGCTGTGAATAGTAAAAAGCTCTCCCTTTCACCTGTGGAAAATTGATTCAATCCTGCTGTGAATTGCTCCCATCCTTTTGAAGATTGCTCCAGACGATCAGAGATTTCTCTGAATGTAGAGGGAGCTGCATGCATCTGTTTTCCCCCTCATTGTTTTGCAATCAGTTCACTATCACTCCTTGTCAATGTCAGCATGAGCTGCTCTTGTGAGTGATGTAGCGTGTCAAGAGTTTCAAATGCTCTTAAAGGGCCCATATACTGTTTTCTGTCCGGACACTAATTTTTTCTCATGCATGGCCGCATATGTCAGATGTCATGTGTCGCTGCGCTGCGCAATTGTCCATGCAGCCTCACAGCTCACACATGTTGTATCTGTCATGCAAGAGAGATGATTGCTTGGAAAGCTAAAACAGGAAGAGATCTGCGAGAGATTTATATAGCTACTGTATGAATAATGCATGTTTGCTTCCTGGAATGCCATGTTTTGGTTTTTATTAATATTTTGGTAATATTTGCGGTGTTTAAGGCTGTAAAAGTAAAAAATGAAACAAAAAATATTTATTGTTTATTATTATTATTAATATTATTATTAAATATAAAATGATAAATACTGTTGATGTAAATGAATGAAAAGAGAGGATATTTTACATTTTTATTAATATCTTATGTGCATTATTTTGGGTAATATTACACTGTTCTATGTCTATATTATTATTGTTATTATAAAATAAAATGCAAAATGTTAAATACTGTTGATGTAAAATTAATAAAAAGAGAGGATCTTATACATTTTTATTAATATCTTATGTGCATTATTTTTGGTAATATTGCAATGTTTTATGTTGTAAAAGTAAAAAATAAAATAAACGAAAACAAATTAAATATTTAATCATAATATAAATCACTGTATACTAATGCCTTTTAAAATATTAAAGAATTTATATTTAAATAAAGAAGAATAAAGAATTTATATATATATATATATATATATATATATATATATATATACACAGGTGCATCTCAATAAATTAGAATGTCGTGGAAAAGTTCATTTATTTCAGTAATTCAACTCAAATTGTGACACTCGTGTATTAAATAAATTCAGTGCACACAGAGTGAAGTAGTTTAAGTCTTTGGTTCTTTTAATTGTGATGATTTTGGCTCACGTTTAACAAAAACCCACCAATTCACGATCTCAACAAATTAGAATACTTCATAAGACCAATAAAAAAAACATTTTTAGTGAATTGTTGGCCTTCTGGAAAGTATGTTCATTTACTGTATATGTACTCAATACTTGGTAGGGGCTCCTTTTGCTTTAATTACTGCCTCAATTCAGCGTGGCATGGAGGTGATCAGTTTGTGTCACTGTTGAGGTGGTATGGAAGCCTAGGTTTCTTTGACAGTGGCCTTCAGCTCATCTGCATTTTTTGGTCTCTTGTTTCTCATTTTCCTCTTGACAATACCCCATAGATTCTCTATGGGGTTCAGGTCTGGTGAGTTTGCTGGCCAGTCAAGCACACCAACACCATGGTCATTTAACCAACTTTTGGTGCTTTTGGCAGTGTGGGCAGGTGCCAAATCCTGCTGGAAAATTAAATCAGCATCTTTAAAAAGCTGGTCAGCAGAAAGAAGCATGAAGTGCTCCAAAATTTCTTGGTAAACGGGTGCAGTGACTTTGGTTTTCAAAAAACACAATGGACCAACACCAGCAGATGACATTGCACCCTAAATCGTCACAGACTGTGGAAACTTAACACTGGACTTCAAGCAACTTGGGCTATGAGCTTCTCCACCCTTCCTCCAGACTCTAGGACCTTGGTTTCCAAATGAAATACAAAACTTGCTCTCATCTGAAAAGAGGACTTTGAACCACTGGGCAACAGTCCAGTTCTTCTTCTCCTTAGCCCAGGTAAGACGGCTCTGACGTTGTCTGGGGTTCAGGAGTGGCTTAACAAGAGGAATACAACAACTGTAGCCAATTTCCTTGACACGTCTGTGTGTGGTGGCTCTTGATGCCTTGACCCCAGCCTCAGTCTACTCCTTGTGAAGTTCTCCCAAATTCTTGAATCAATTTTGCTTGACAATCCTCATAAGGCTGCAGTTCTCTCGGTTGGTTGTGCATCTTTTTCTTCCACACTTTTTCCTTCCACTCAACTTTCTGTTAACATGCTTGGATACAGCACTCTGTGAACAGTCAGCTTCTTTGGCAATGAATGTTTGTGGCTTACCCTCCTTGTGAAGGGTGTCAATGATTGTCTTCTGGACATCTGTCAGATCAGCAGTCTTCCCCATGATTGTGTAGCCTAGTGAACCAAACTGAGAGACCATTTTGAAGGCTCAGGAAACCTTTGCAGGTGTTTTGTTGATTAGCTGATTGGCATGTCACCATATTCTAATTTGTTGAGATAGTGAATTGGTGGGTTTTTGTTAAATGTGAGCCAAAATCATCACAATTAAAAGAACCAAAGACTTAAACTACTTCAGTCTGTGTGCATTGAATTTATTTAATACACGAGTTTCACAATTTGTTGAATTACTGAAATAAATGAACTTTTCCACGACATTCTAATTTATTGAGATGGACCTGTGTGTGTATATATATATATATATATATATATATATATATATATATATATATATATTATTATTTATTTATTTTTTTTTTATTGCACCACTCAGAAACAAAATCTATTTCTGTTTTACAATGTTTGTTTCTTTGGCAGTTCTCTTGGTTTTCTGGCTTTGTGTTTCTTTCGACTGCTCAGTGGTATCTGTGTGTAGTAATGATGGAACATTCTGACTTCCTTGTGGTTGTAAGCAGGTTTTTTTCTGTCTGAAAATCAGGGCAGTGGTAAAAAGCATGATGTCATTGTTTATATGTTTGCCCGCATGTGTTTGGAGGAATGGCAGAAATGCAGTGATGTCACCGCAATACTCGTGTGCGCGTTGTATGTCTGTCTGCACTTATGTGTGCATGCGTGTGTAAGAGAGGGAGTTTAAAATGATGACGTAGCGTAATCTGAAATACAGGGAATTGCAGCTGTGTGCTGATTCCGGGTGCAGAGTAAAGCAGGCTTAAGTTATGTCATCCGCTCTGCTCTGCTCTCCTGTGATGATCCCACAAGCACACACTGCTCTGCTCTGGACTGAACAGCACCAGAGGATAGTGTGTTAGTGGGGGTGGGGAGAAGGAAGTCATGCATGAACAAGCATTTATGATATTACATTGACATATCTTGACTGTCTTTGTAGTCTGATGATATTCAGTACAGCAGTAATTTTGCTCTCTTTTCCGTGTGTGTGTGTGTGTATATAGAGAGAGAGAGAGCGAGCATACACACATATACACTCACACATACAAATACACATACATACATATATATATATATATATATATATATATATATATATATATATATATATATATATATATATAATTGTTATTATTATTTGTTATTACTATTTCAGATAGATGCCATTCTTTTGAACTTTCTGTATCCTGAAATTTTTTTTATACAACTGTTTTCAGCATTGGTATTAATAATAAGTGGTTGTTTTGAGCAGCAAACATCATATTAGAATGATTTCTGAAGGATCATGTGACACTGAAGACTGGAGTAATGATGCTGAAAATTCAGCTTTGCCAACAAATAAATAAATTGTATTTTAAAATATATTCAAATTGAAAAGAGTTATTTTAAATTGGAAAAATAATACACAGTATTATTGGTTTTTGCTTATTTTGAATCAAATGAATGCAGCCTTGGTGAGCAAAAACATTTTAAAAATATGTATACAGTATATACTGTGTGTATATAATATATATACATATATACATACTGTTGACTGTGTGTGTGTGTGTGTGTGTGTGTGTGTGTGTGTATATATATATATATATATATAAGTATTCAGACCCCCTTAAATTTTTCACTCTTTGTTATATTGCAGCCATTTGCTAAAATCATTTAAGTTCATTTTTTTCCTCATTAATGTACACACAGCAACCCATATTGACAGAAAAACACATAATTGTTGACATTTTTGCAGATTTATTAAAAAAGAAAAACTGAAATATCACATGGTCCTAAGTATTCAGACCCTTTGCTTTGACACTCATATATTTAACTCAGGTGCTGTCCATTTCTTTTGATCATCCTTGAGATGGTTCTACACCTTCATTTGAGTCCAGCTGTGTTTGATTATACTGATTGGACTTGATTAGGAAAGCCACACACCTGTCTATATAAGACCTGACAGCTCACAGTGCATGTCAGAGCAAATGAGAATCATGAGGTCAAAGGAACTGCCTGAAGAGCTCAGAGACAGAATTGTGGCAAGGCACAGATCTGGCCAAGGTTACAAAAAAATTTCTGCTGCACTTAAGGTTCCTAAGAGTACAGTGGCCTCCATAATCCTTAAATGGAAGACGTTTGGGACGACCAGAACCCTTCCTAGAGCTGGCCGTCCGGCCAAACTGAGCTATCGGGGGAGAAGAGCCTTGGTGAGAGAGGTAAAGAAGAACCCAAAGATCACTGTGGCTGAGCTCCAGAGATGCAGTCGGGAGATGGGAGAAAGTTGTAGAAAGTCAACCATCACTGCAGCCCTCCACCAGTCGGGGCTTTATGGCAGAGTGGCCCTACGGAAGCCTCTCCTCAGTGCAAGACACATGAAAGCCCGCATGAAGGACTCCAAGATGGTGAGAAATAAGATTCTCTGGTCTGATGAGACCAAGATAGAACTTTTTGGCCTTAATTCTAAGCGGTATGTGTGGAGAAAACCAGGCACTGCTCATCACCTGTCCAATACAGTCCCAACAGTGAAGCATGGTGGTGGCAGCATCATGCTGTGGGGTTGTTTTTCAGCTGCAGGGACAGGACGACTGGTTGCAATCGAGGGAAAGATGAATGCGGCCAAGTACAGGGATATCCTGGACGAAAACCTTCTCCAGAGTGCTCAGGACCTCAGACTGGGCCGAAGGTTTACCTTCCAACAAGACAATGACCCTAAGCACACAGCTAAAATAACGAAGCAGTGGCTTCACAACAACTCCGTGACTGTTCTTGAATGGCCCAGCCAGAGCCCTGACTTAAACCCAATTGAGCATCTCTGGAGAGACCTAAAAATGGCTGTCCACCAACGTTTACCATCCAACCTGACAGAACTGGAGAGGATCTGCAAGGAGGAATGGCAGAGGATCCCCAAATCCAGGTGTGAAAAACTTGTTGCATCTTTCCCAAAAAGACTCATGGCTGTATTAGATCAAAAGGGTGCTTCTACTAAATACTGAGCAAAGGGTCTGAATACTTAGGACCATGTGATTATTTCAGTTTTTCTTTTTTAATAAATCTGCAAAAATGTCAACAATTCTGTGTTTTTCTGTCAATATGGGGTGCTGTGTGTACATTTGAGGAAAAACAAAACAACTTAAATGATTTTAGCAAATGGCTGCAATATAACAAAGAGTGAAAAATTTAAGGGGGTCTGAATACTTTCCATACCCACTGTATATACAGTCAAACCAAAAATTATTCAGACACCAGTTATATATAATTATTGATATTTTTTTACAAGTGGGTGCAGGACACTAGTTCATAAATGCAAGTGAGGATGGCAAAATAAAGTAAACTGTGACATATTATACCCAAAAAAAAACTTCATACAGTGGACTAATAAATTTGGGATCAAAAATTATTCAGACACTTTGACCTGACCATGTTTTACTTAAGTGTTTTTTTCTTTAATTGCTAATGCAACCTTTTTACACCACAGACTGAACAAAGTTAAGCATTGCTTGGTAATTGGTTGACCTAAATTGGTATTATCTAATTGTGTACTTAAATTTAACAGCTGACAGCTATTCATCCTAATTCATTACATACCTTTCTATCAAAGTTATCTGACATTATCAAGATGAATTTGCTCTGACACAGTTCTTTTCATATTTTATTACCATTTTCTAAACTATAGAGAATAAACTGTAATGTGAGAAATGTTGAAGGTGTTTTACTGTATATATGAAAAATCCAAAATCAGAGAACAAAAAATGTTTTGACATAAAATGAATAATACATATAAATATTTTATTTATTATACATAGGGAAAATACATTTTTCAGATTCTGCACTAGACCTGCAAAGAGTCGTGTTTTGCGTTCAGGTGCAGGTTTACTGCCTATGTACTCGATAGCTGAATTTAGCAAGGTTTGATATATAATTTAATTTGCGATACTCTCTCTCTCATTAGGAAGTTTGGTCACCAACCTCATGATTGTGGTCATGTTGAATAGTAATGTTTTATGCATTAGATGCTGATGGCTGTGGCATATTTACCCTGCAGGCTCTGTAACGAGGTCACCCACAGTTGCAGTTGCGTAATTATTCTTACACTTGCATGGCTATTTATGGCATATTTCTTCTCTAGGCAATCTGTCTCTCTGATTTATTCATCTCTTCCCAATACACCTGGGGTCATTTATAAAACTGAAAGCAAGAAAACACCAATATCATTTGACTGGACAACCAGCCCCTGAGATTGATGTCTTGTTTAAAGGGATATTAATGTAACTGCCATAAGAAAACTCATTTCATTCTGCCTGTTAGACTATTATTAATGTCTGTTTACATAAAGAGGGTTTTTTATTTGTTTCAACACACCACTGGGCACAGAAAAATAAAACCCTTTTTGGAGAAAGAGCCTTTTCGTTCCCCATCTGCAGATTATCTTGAGTATTATTATTTATGATTGTTTATGAGTTGATAATTAATCATCTTCATATGAAAAACCAATTCACAACAGCTGGGTTATTTGGACTTGGTTGTTTGACTTCATAAAACAGCAGAAATGCTATGATAGATTTTAATATTTTGCATTCATATTTAAGTGGATTTCAGGAATACATTTTATTAGCACATATATTCCATTAGCATATCAAGCTGCTTAACCTAACAAGAAAGTTGTCAGGTTTATTAAAAATGCTGTTGAATTTAGCACCAATCTTCCATTTTTAAACACTAAATAATGTGTATTTGCTTGCATTTGCACATCAGGCAGTAGTAAAGAGTAACATTTGTATTCATGTGCAGCTGTTTTTGTTAGGATAACGGTCTGTATTTTACAGCTCGTTCTGTAGGCTGCATTTCTGTTGATCATTTTTAGATGCTCTTGTCAAGTTGTAAGCCACTTTAGCTGGCATGATTTACCACAGACACTTACTTGTAATGACAAATCAAGATGGCAGTGATAAGTGCGTCCCTGAACCTCTGTTTGACCCTTCCACTGTGTAGTAGGAGAGAGAATCTGCATAATGGCTTTCTCATCTCTGCCAAAGCAGTAGCAGTTGCCGCCACACACAATCAAACTGCCACTTATTCATATATTTACATGGATGCAGTTCAAGTTTTCAACAGACTCCAAATCAACCTCCCACATTAGCATAAGCGCCAAAGCCACTGGAGTGCACAAACCCGAAAGCTGACCGGAGGTTTTATCTGCCCGCAGAACGCTTGGTGACATTTACTAAGGGTTCTGGTCAGATATGGCGAGATGAAGTACACGGTTCACTTCAAGTCCTGCTTGAAGTATTAAGTGTTACATTGATAAATGGAGTGGAATACAAATCTAACATTATGAGGGGAGTCGCTGCAGGTCTATGTATAGCCAAGCTATCAGACAGTCTCTCAAGTCTGCCAGAGAACTAGCCAAGCTCCAATGCACCCGACATTTATTCAGAAAGGACTATAAATACGATTGGGTAAAACACACAGTATGTTTAGACGAAAGTATGTTGTGTGTCTTGATGTTTGTGAATTTGGGAATGTTATTTGTGGATGGAAATTTCAGCTTTTTGACATGTATTCAAATATTTATGAATTTGCAAAATTTGAGCAAAACTGTCCAATTTTGTCCAAATAGCCATTGATATCTGAAGTGAAATGAAGTAAAAATGGCATATTATAACAACAAAATAACACACAGACTGAACAAGTGTCATAGTGTGATAAATTTGAAATAAAATATAAATAATAGATGAAAAACTTGAAAATAATAATTTTAAAACAACTTTAACGGTAACTGAAATAAAATGGGTTTAGTACTAAGATTAGTAAAACTAAATTAATTTAAAAATAAATTCTAAATAGAAATATAGAAATAGAACAGAAATAGAAATTAAAAAATGAAACTGAAAAAAACAAAATGATTCAAACTTAAAATAAAATCAAGGCTGAAAATATAAAAATAAAAACTAATTAAAAATATAAAATTAATGAATATTATAGTATTTATCTGTTGTTATTATAATAGTAATAGTAGTACATAATTACTAAAATTACTAGTTAACAAACGAACCAATCACTGAATCAGTTCTGAATCGATTCATGATTCACTGAATTTAATTTAACTTACCAACTCTAACCGAGAATAACTACAAAAATACCTATAATGATAATTATAGCAATGTCCACACCAACACACAATATCGTTTTGTTTATTATTGCATAGCCGTTTTGTCAACTACCGCTTTAAATACTAAAGTCGGGTGGATTCTGATTGGCTGTCAATGTTTTTATTTTTCATTAGCTGGAAAAAAATCATTCTAAAAACTGATTCCAATGATGTTTATTCTCTGTGTTGTTATCTTTATAGCTGTGATGTGAACTTAGCTATTCTCAGTGAATTACAACGATAATTAAAACTTTATAGTTATCCTTTGTCATTGTCTTTGGTGTGAATGTGCCTTAAATCTGTTTTTGCTAATGATTTCTATATGACCAGTAAAATCATTGCAAGTATATTGTGAATATTCAATATTCAATCACCCTGCCATATGCAATGGTTTCTTGTGGTTTTAACACAGCATAAGAAAATGAACCGGGAGGTATTTTCCAAAATATAAAACAGCCTTCTGACTTGTTTCCTTCATACCAAAGTAAATCTACTGTCAAATCTGTTTAATGTCAATGAGAAAGCAGTTAGCACCTAGACAAAGAGATAGAAAAGGAACATTGCTCACAGTATTTTTTGTCACCTTTGGCCTTCAAACCTAGTATGTCAAGCTGTGGCCTGTACTGGTGTGAATGATACGCCTGTTGGTAAGTGTCAGTCAAGAGGCTCTGACAGCCGACATGTCACTGCAGTGTCAACTCACATTACTCCCCCATCACTGTCACATCATCCACGTTCATCAGTTTGCTTTGTACGGCAAACTAATTTTGTAAGAAGTATTTTGCCTTATTTTAATATGTCTTAATATCTGACTAAATCTATAACTGTATTCTGATTTATTTACATTTAAAGTTATTTACATTTAAGTATTTAAGGAGTTAATTTTTCTTGATCCATGTTCATCATTTTGATTTGCACTAGATAGATAGATAGATAGATAGATAGATAGATAGATTTATTTTAGGCCTACATATTCTGTTTAGTGAACAAATGCCACCTATTATGTCTCCATTCTGTGTTTTGGTTCTCAAACATTTTTACAGGGTCATAACGATTTTGCACAGTAGGCAGATGCAAAAGCGCCCAGCGTCCCATAATAATCTGACTTTACTGGACAGTTGTCTCTCATTACTTTCCTCAAGAATGGCTCGATGGTCAATAACAGCATCATTTCACCCTGTAAACAATAATCAGTCCAATCCCAACTGCTATTCTATTTGCAACATTCCTCTTCAACACAGTTCACATGGACGGTCATGTGGATTATGTTGGATGATTTCAGCTCAGGTGTATTTACAGTAGCTGACCTGGGCCTCAGTGTGTGTGTGTGTGTGTGTGTGTGTGTGTGTGTGTGTATGTAGCATAATTGGCATGATGAGTTATTTATACCGTGCAGTGGGTACACCATACAGCCTGAGGGCTGATCAAGCCATTTGCCAATCAATTATTTACGCCATCTTGGAACACTCTAATTCATCCAAAATGCCATGGCAACACAACAGGAAGAGAGTCCTGTTACAGGGGCTTTTTCTTGAAGAGAGGAAAATGCATCTCAACCCAGAATCACCTCTTTCTGGTGTAGTCCAGTGGCTCTCAACTGGTGTGTCGCTACCCAAAAATGTTGTTGACTTTTGTATGATAAACTATTTTGGTGCTGTCTCTACTTAATGTCCAATGTAAAATCTGATACATTCTTCAGCAAGGATTCATTAAATGGATCAAAAGTGACTGTAAACTGACTTTTAAATTGCTAGAAAAAATCTAGAAATAGTAGTTAAAAAAAAAAAAAAATATATATATATATATATATATATATATATATATACAGTATCTCACACTTAGAGTAGTCAATGTGCAACATGTATAGCAGTGTAGATTTACTGTGCTCTGAAAATAACTCAACATACAGCCATTATTGTCAAAATAGCTGGCAACAAAAGTGAGTACACTCTAAGTGATAACAGTGATAACATTTAACCATGCAAAGCCACGTCCTATTCATCATGTACATGTTTTTGTCTGCTTGACAGGACTATACAAATTTGTGTATCTTGTATTAGAGCAGTTAAAATTTGGCGCTTTGAGTACAATTCTCTAATACTGACCACTGGATGTTCAACATGGCACCTCATGGCAAAGAACTCTCTGAGGATTTGAGAATTAGAATTGTTGCTCTCCACAAAGATGGCCGAGGCTATAAGAAGAGCAGTAACACCCTGAAACTGAGTTACAGTACAGTGGCCAGGTTCACACAGAGGTTTTCCAAGATGGGTTCCACTCGGAACAGGCCTCGCAAGGGTCGATCAAAGAAGTTGAGTCCTCGTGGTGTGCGTCAGGTGCAGAAGCTGGCTTCAGAAAACATATGCATGAGTGCTGCCAGCATTGCTTTAGAAGTTGCAGAAGTGAAGGTCAGCTTGTCAGTGCTCAGACCATACGCCACACACTGCAACAAGTCGGTTTGCATGGCCGTCGTCCCAGAAGGAAACCTCTTCTGAAGCTGGCTCACAAGAAAGCCTGCAAACAGTTTGCTGAAGACAACCTGTCCAAGAGCATGAATTACTGGAACCATGTCCTGTGGTCTGATGATACTAAGATAAACTTGTTTGGCTCAGATGGTGTCCAGCATGTGTGGTGACGGCCTGGTGAGGAGTACCAAGAAAATTGTGTCTTGCCTACAGTCAAGCATGGTGGTGGTAGCATCATGGTCTGGGGCTGCATGAGTGCTGCTGGTACTGGGGAGCTGCGGTTCATTGAGGGAAACATGGATGCCAACATGTACTGTGACATTCTGAAGCAGAACATGATGCCCTCCCTTCAGAAACTGGGTTTTCCAACATGATAATGACCCCAAACAACACACGGCCAAGATGACAACTGCCTTGCTGATGAAGCTGAAGGTGAAGGTGAAGGTGATGGAGTGGCCAAGTATGTCTCCAGACCTGAACCCTATTAACCACATGTGGGGCATCCTCAAGCGGAAGGTGGAGAAGCGTCATGTGTCTAACATCCAGCAGCTCCATGATGTCATTATGGAGGAGTGGAAGAGGATCCCAGCAACAACCTGCAGCTCTGGTCAATTCCAAGCCCAGGAGGATTAAGGCAATGCTAGATAACAGTGGTGCTCACACAAAATATTGACACTTTGGACACAGTTTTGAAATGTTCACTTAGGGTGTACTCACTTTTGTTGCCAGCTATTTTGACAATAATGGCTGTATGTTGAGTTATTTTCAGAGCACAGTAAATCTACACTGCTATACATGATGCATGTTGACTACTCTAAAATATATCCAAGTTTCATTTTTATAGTATTGTCCCTTGAGAAGTTATAATAAAATAGTTGCTGAAATGTGAGGGGTGTACTCACTTTTGTGAGATACTGTATATATATATATATATACATATATATATATATATATATATATATATATATATATATATATATATATATATATATATATATAATATATGTATAGATATATATATATATATATATATACATATATATAGATATATATATACTATAATACATGCTGTTTTTGTACTTTCTATTGATCAAAATCATGAAAAGGTATCAGTGTTTCAGAAATAAGCAGTAATTATAATTATAATTAATTCATTATAATTAAGCAGTAAACTGTTTTTTATTGTTGATAATCATAATAAATGTTTCTTGAGCACTATATAATATTATCATATTAGAATGATTTCTGAAGGATTGTGTGACACTGAAGGCTGGAGTAATGGCTGCTGAAAATTCATCAATTATTTTAAATTGGAATAATATTTCACAATATTACCGTTTTTACTGTATTTTTGATCAAATAAATGCTGCCTCCTGGAGACTTCTTTAGAATACATTCAAAAATTATATACGCAGAAAAAGTTATTATTCAAATTCAAATTATTTTCAAATTATTATTAATGTTAGAACATGTTTTCAAGTGGTTCATTGTGTGAAATGTATTTTTGAAAAAAAATCATAGGTCTTGACAAAAATATGAGCATCATTATTTCTAAACCACATTTGATTAGACGAGAAATAAAATCATCCATCTTGTATTCATTTGAAAGCAATTTAATTGTTTGTTAATGTGCATTTGTGTATGGAGGTGCTGTTCTATTGCAAATGCAGTTCTGATTTTATTAAAAGAAACCTGGAAAACAATTAATTTCCAATTAAGTGACAGTCAGGTCATTACAAATACCTATTCCAACATGATGATTACATATTCAGTGCGAGCGTGTACTGTTTATGAGTGTACGTGTGAAATCTGCTGTCTTTCAGTCCATCACAGAAACACCCACATAGAGCAAACTGTGCCTCAAAACATGCACACATACACAGAAACATCATTTATGCATTACAAAAGCTAGGGTGGATTTCCATGAAAGAAATACCATGTTGGCCACAAGAAAAGGTGATAAAGAGTATTATAACAGCAGAACTGATTGACAGGCCAAGTGTGCCGCTCTGACATCAAACCCCCAAGTGACAATGCCCATTATCTCTGAGGAGTTAGCATTGATATGCATTAGTAAAACAGATCAACGAATCTTTTAAAATACTAAGGCTAACACTAGTAATTTAACCTGTCATGCATGCATAGATTTCTCTCCAGACATCCTCAAAGAGCGTAGATGCTTGAAAACTCAATCAGAAGTGACTCATAAAGTCTTGAAAGCTCATAGCCTCCTTTCCAGTCCACATGCACACCAATTTGTGCCTGTGCAGTTCATTGTGCACCAGTGATCTGACGTCATGTTTCCATGGCTCAGTGTGTCAGGTGAAATGGGAGCCGCTCCGTCGGAACACTTTGGTTGTTGTTTGCTGTGCGTTCGCACGTGATGCCGCCTCAGATGGTGTTTGGAAAGACACACGGTCACACACCGTGGAAATGTTAGCGACACTGTAAACCTTGCCAGCGTATTTGCTTACTTGTGAAAGAGAATCCGCACACACCATATTACGTGTTCCACCCAATCAGAAGCTTTACAGGTTTCATTATGTTCCATGCACTTTAGAAACTGAAGATATTGGACACTGAATCTGATAGGGTGACACAGGATACGGCCTGAATAAGCTAGAAGTACCAATGTATAAAATTAAGATAAATGCATACATTTTCTAAAGAAAACGTAACAGGCAAATGCTATGATAAAGTGTTCTGAGTGGATTTTAGCATGTTGCTATGCTATTTATTTAACAAATATTAGTTATAATAAATAATAAGAAGAAATAAATAATTTATTACAAATTATAATTTATTTTTTCTATATTATTTAAAAAAAAACTAAAGTGTATTTTTTATTAAGGATGTTCCAGTTGGGATACATGATATGCAGTTCAGTAAGTTCATTCATTCAAGCGTTCATGTTATATTTTGGTTGCATTTTTGGTCCTATTATGTTTTTATTGCTCCCATCAAAAGAGCTGGAAAAGTTTAAAATGAACGATTTTAAAAATGTCATTTGGTGTAACCATCAAATAAAAAGTAATAACATTTTTTACATGTTGAATATGAATGCACATCCTAATCTTTTTTTTTTTTCAGATTTCTTTCAGATATTAATTCATTACAATGTCATAACTTTTATTTTATTTTATTTTATTTTATTTTATTTTATTTTTTAAATCTGAGCTAACTATGTCATCATAAAAAGGTCAAATTATCTGATATTTTAAGTAATGGGGGTCTGCAGGCATCATCTCCATCATATAATATATTAAATATATTAAGACAACTTATTTTCTAAGAAATAATAAAGAATAAAAATAAAGGAAAATTTAACATTTACATCAAATAAATATGCCATTTCACTCAATGTCCTCTTAACAATAATTTCAACCATTTCTCTTATTAAATCAGGACATTTAGAAATATGTATTCAAGTGATTACATGTGTAAATTGCATTTCAGTGTATTTTTGAATAGGAAAAATAGTGTCACATCATTGACCCAATTACATGTCTGTGAATGTATGAAAGAATTAAAGAAAGAGCAATAGCTGCTGATGTTTGCTAAAAGTCAAGCAGTGATGCCTCACCTCTAATCCCTCTAAATATAGGCACACCTATGACATCATCTCAGTCTCACCCATTCTCTCTCTCTCTCTCTCTCTCTCTCTCCCTCCCTCCCTCCCTCTTGCATGCGTAAAGGCGCATTATCTTATCTCCTCAGTGATGTATCCTCAGGGATTCATCTTTTGAAGTGATGCAATAGCACAGGGATTTAATAGTCTGCTAGTCACAGTGCTATCAGTGCCCGCCGTGCAGGGACACGGTGTTAGTTATTAGCTGCTGACTGCACAAACAAACCTCATCTTTTTACTCTTTGCTTATTTATTTATTTGTTTGTTTCTCAGCGAGGGTTCTGATTTGGTAAATTGGTACCGAGAAAAAAAGATGGGGTGAGGGTTATTTCCCATGAGTTGTTATGGCATTAAGCTCTACCGCCCTTATGGGTTTCAAGACGGCGTGTTGAGAAGACCTTGGCCGAGAATACAAAAAATGTGTTAATAGAATGTCATTAAATAGACCATAAACCTTTCAAAACAAGTGTATAATAAGCTATTACACAATAGCACAGAACTTGTTAGTTTGACCAGATGGAACTGTTTTTCATTATAGGCCTTAGGTGGTGCTCCCAGTATACAGGGCCAGGCTTCTGCTAATTTGAGACATGGTTTGAAACGTTTTGAGCGGAAAATATTGGGAGTAAGTGCAGCCGCTCATAAAAACCTCTCAACTACTGTATCAGCAGCACACGCCTCACGGTCTGCTGGAGAGAAGAAAGGGGGAGGGAAGAGGGAACAACAAAAGGAGAATTTTTACATTTAGAAATAGGAAATGCTTAATTTTTTTACTGTTTTATTTTGTCATGCACTGTGCAGTGTTTTTGCATATTTACTAAAATTAGTAGACAAAGTATTTTTTTTTGGCCATCCAACATGTAAATGAGTTTGTTTCTTTATCAGAACAGATTTTGAGAATTTGAATGGGTGCAGTCAGAATGACCAAACATCTAATAAAACATCACAATAATCCACAAATAAATCTACATGACTCCAGTCCATCAGTTAACATCTTGTGAAGTGAAAAGCTTTGTGTTTGTAAGAAACTAATCCATTATTAAGGCATTTTAACTTCAAAATGCTTCCTACTAAAATATGAGTCCTCTATCTATAATTATTCATAATCCATAATAATGAAAGCGTTATTATGGATTATAGACTCATTTTGGCCAGAAGCGATGGTTTAAAGTTAAAATGCCTTTGGATTTGTTAATGATGGATTTAATGCTGAGTTGTGTGGATTACTTGTGATGTTTTTATCAGTTGTTAGGTCTCTCGTTCTGACGGCACCCATTCACTGCAGAGTATTGATTGGTGAGTAAGTGATGGAATTCTGAATTTCTCCAAATTAGTTCTGAAGAAAAAACAAACTCAGAAAATGTAAATTTTTGAGCAAACTGTTCCTTTAAGGCTGTCATTTTAATATTAATTTAGTTAATTTAGTATATAAAATAAACTGATTAAAAACATGTAATTATACCTTATATTAATAAAAAGAAAACATATGGTAGGGTGTTTCATTTTAACTAATATAGGGCATAATTAAATGTGCTATTTTTTTTTAATTAGTTTATCTTTATTTCTTACATTGCTTAAAATCTTGACATGGCCTCTTAAAAGTGTGGCGCAAGGTACTGAAAAATGGCCAGATGCAACACAATGACCAAACATGCGCTGTATATAGAATAACAGTTAAAAGAAAAATAGTGTAGAAGAAACACAAGATCGTGTTTGCCCTTGCAAAAAACATTGACCTTGCAAAAAAAAACACGATTGCAAAATGGATTTCTGTGGGCTGTAGGCCTGTGATAGACATATGATCAATTATACTGAACTTAAACAACACGTTAAACAATATATTGACTTATATAGACACTTTTTGTAATGTCTATTTATGCTTTCATCAGCAACAGCAATGTAGTGTGTTAAATTAGCTTCATGTGGAAGCTAGAAACTGACAGGAGCTGAAAAATGACACTATTGTTTTTTTAGAGCTGCTTTACAGCAGAATTTGAATTTGTCTTATATTTGTTGAAGTTGGCATTACTGATTATGTTACTTCCCTGTTTAATACTGTAAAGCTGCTTTGAAACATTTTTTCTTGTATTAAGCGCTGTATTTTTTGAGCAAAAAATACATGATTTATTGATTTTTATTAAATGACATTCCCTCCGATCCAAATGTGTCACACATTCATTGATTTCACATATTTGTGTGGTTTCTTATTAATGAAATGTCATTGTGTTTTACAGCTGAAATCTAAAGTAGAATCTGAAATGTAGCTTTTCCTGCCTCCAGCGCTGGCACTGTCTATTCTCTTTTTCCTTCAGACGCACACACACACACACACACACACACACACATACATACACCTCTTTCTTTTTTGTCTCAGAGTGCTCTGTTCGCCTGTCTCATTGCCTCAGGATTCAATACCTTTCAGCCCTCCCTTTGGATCATTCACGCACACACCTTCCTCTTTTTAGCAGCACTTTTCTACAGGAATGTTACATCAACATTGCCACGGCAACGGCTGGCTGAGCAGGAGTCCTGTGAATTGAACACAGTGATGATATCAGACATCCACAGTTCCCAGGTCAGTTAGGGACATGCCACTCACCTGTACAGCCGAAGTGTACCACACCACCGGACAGAAAAGTTTAGCACGTTATGTGTTAGAGATTCACTGATAGTAATTTCTGGCAAATAAATATTTTTTTTGTTATTGCTGCTTATTAAAATTCTATACTATTTTGTCTAAAAAAAGAACTGAGAAACCGAGAGCTTTCTGACCCTGCATAGACAGCAACACAACTGACACATTCAAGGCCAAGAAAGTTAGTAAGGACATTGTTAAAATAGTCCATGTGACATCAGTGGTTCAACCGTAATGTTATGACGCTACGAGAATACTTTTTGTGCACAAAGAAAACTAAAATAACGACTTTATTCAACTATTTTTTTCTCTTCCATGTCAGTCGATACAGTACATGTTCACGAGAGTATCACGATGCATGCATTTGATGCTTTGCCTTGTTTGCAAGCAGAGGAAGATGCACACTGTACATAAAACACTCTTTGTAAACATGTCTGAAGATTTCGACAGAGAGGATGACTTGCAATTTTTTGTCCAGCCTTACTTATTCAAACCAGAATATACAGACGATGAACTAAGAGAGATGGACATTTTATGTCAGAATGTTTTATGTGGTAATCATGTGAACACGCGTCGAAGACTGACATGCAGAGAAGAAATTGTTGAATAAAGTTATTTTTGTTTTGTTGATCTCATACTAATGCATGCAAATGTGCACTAGGACTCATATCTTGGATAGCATGTGAATTTAGAGAAATATAGTATTACATCATTATAGTATCCTTACAAACACACAGCTTTTCACTTCACAGAGCATTAATTGATGGAGTTGTGTGGATTACTTGTGTATTAGTGTGATGTTTTTATCAGCTGTTTGGACACATTCTGACGGCACCTATTCACTGCAGAGGATCCATTAGTGAGCAAGTGATGTAATGCTACATTTCTCCAAATCTATTACGATGAAGAAACAACCTCATCTACATCTTGGACAGCCTCAAAGTGAGTACATTTTCAGCAAATTTTCATTTGTGGGTGAACTATTCCTTTAATGCAGCATAAAATGCTGTGTAGGCAACTTGTCTGATTCTACTTCATGCAGATGACAGTTATTAACTCAAATGTGTCTTTTGGACACTAGTGTTAGTTATAATCAGCTCTAACTGTTTGTCATTTGTGTGTTGGGTTTCTGGGTGTGTCCTGTGTGTGTGTCTATGTGTCTATTTTGGGGGGGGGGTACACACACATTTTCACATAGACTACCAATCAGTCATTTACATATCACCAATAATCATGTTTGTCGTTTCAAACGCTCACACACAGTTCTTCTCTTTCTTCACAGCAGGTGCACGCATGTACACTCACATGCACACAGGTGGTATATGTCGCCTGTCTACCATGCTGGGTTTGAGAAGACTGTTACCATTCATGCCCTGCATTGACTCCTCTCGCCCTGGGGTTTGGTTTTTATTAATATCTCTGACGCCGTATGTTTTCAGTTTGAGGGCTTGTTTAATTTTAATGAGCCTCAGGCATGTGTCTCTTAGTTATTTATAAAATGTTTTTTGCTCACGGGCATCACAAACAGCACCAAATCCCATATCTCTTTTCCTTTTTTCTCTCTCTCCCTCCTTCATCTGCTTTTAAAGAGGCAGGAGATGGAGCATCCTAGCTTGTAGTTTTTGTTTATTCTTGATGAAGAGGTTATGAATGATTAAAAGTCAGCTAATATTCCTGAAAATCATAGACAACCAAAGCCAAACAAGTAAGTGTTTATCAAGCCAATTCGCAATGGCAAATTTTTTTTTCTTAATGAATAATTTTTCAGTATTTAAATGCTTTTTTTTTTTTTAAAGATTCATTTACTTGATGTAAAATTGCATATGCTAATAAGATGTCTTTCAGTAAAATCTAAGAGGGAAAAGTAATATAAATAGTCTCTTGGTTTAAGAATAAAACAAATGATATTTAGTAAGATTTAAACAAGAAAAAAAAGAAAAACACTTAATTCAACATTTATTCTCATACGAATCTTATTTTAAACAATTGTGCAGAAGGAATTATTTGTATTTTTAATTATTTTTAGTAAATTCATCTGTTAGATGTTTAAAGGGGTCATATGATGCGATTTCAAGTTTTCCTTTGTCTTTGGAGTGTTACAAGCTGTTTGTGCATAGATAAGATCCCTGAAGTTGCAAAGACTAAAGTCTCAAAACCAAAGAGATATTCTTTATAAAAGTTAAGGCTCGACCACACCCCCCTAAAACGGCTCATTCAAACACGCCCCACATGTCTACGTCACGGTGTGGGGAGATTTGCAAAACACCGCCCAAATGTATACGCAATGAAAGAGGGCGGGACTTTTATTCTCGCTGTAGTGTTGTTGTTGCCGGCGCCATGTCCTGGAGACGCAGTGTTTCATTGTGAAAGCGAAACTGTTTGGGCTTCTAAAAGAGGACAGAACTAGAAATCAGTGGTTAAGTTGTATTTACAACACTGTTCCAGAACAGTTCAACCCAAATATTCGAGTGTGTGCAGCACATTTTACGGAGGACTATTTCCTGAACCTGGGAGAGTAGCCTACAATGCCAGCTGTGCACAAAGGCTGTTTCTATAAAGTGGGGCAATTCCAACTTTGCAAGGACAGTCTGGCGCTTCTGACTCACAGCCTGTAAGTATGTTTTCATATTTAAAGAATTTGCCACTGACTATTCAAACGCGAGTTTTGAGCTGTGTAGAGTAGTGCTTGTTGTTTGTTGTTTCTCCAATCACTAATGCAGACATAGTAATGTTTACGCGGTGCGTAAAAAGAGAGTATAAGTCATTATAATCAGCAATTATGTCCCCACTGGATCCAACAAATGCCTCATTTGTAATGGGTTTTATTGTTTTTGTGTCGTCGTGCCGGGACACGGCATCACAATACGGTAAGGGGCGTAACATTTCCGTCTCACGCTTGAGGTATTCGGCCAATCACAACGCACTGGATAGCTGGCCAATCAGAGCACGCCTTGCTTCTCAGAACGATGAGCTTTGTAAAAACCGGCATGTTTCAGAAAGGCGGGCCATAGAGGAGCAACAATAATGTACAGTATGTGGAAAATAGTGTTTTTTGAACCTTAAACCGCATAAGCACATTGCATTACACCAAATACACAAAATAATGTCATATAACCCCTTTAAATATTTTATTGGAAAAAATTACACAAAACACATGAAACACATTGTGAAATATTACTATAATTTAAATGGTTTTCTATTTCATATTTTAAAAATGTAATTTATTCTTGCAATGGCAAAGCTTAATTTTCAGCAGGCATATTGTTCTTTCTTTCTTTCTTTCTTTCTATCTTTCTTTCTTTTATTTTTCAGTGTAAAACAGTGGATTGTAAAATAGCTGTGCAAGTGAATAAAATAGGGATAAAAGAGGAGCAAGGGTAAGAAGAAAAGTAGGTCATTCCAAAGATGTGACAATCATTTCAAGGATTATGGACTCATGGCAAAACTAACTGGACCGTGAACTCACAATTTTATTAGAACATTCCATTCTGCTCTGTTTTATGTTTCCCAGAGACTGTTGATCATGTACTAAAGTGATGAATTATGTGTGATATTAAAATAATGCCTGTGTGCTCAAAGTAGGTTCCATCTTGCTGTCTGCAGGTCTGTGTGGAGGAGACTGCGCCGTAATAGAATCATATTCGATTTAGCTCATGATGGTCGAAAGATGGTGTCTGACCCTTCAGCTGTCAGTCTCAGATACTTCAGATTTAACACTCATGTCTGTTGGACGCACTGTGTATTTTGCTGATAATGGCATTTTCTATATATATGAATGACAAGTGTAGGATTGTAGGGATAAACCGTGTGATTGATGTGGATACGCCCAATATGGTGAAAGAAGATAATTCAGCTCTGTCGAAAATACCTTAACTTCTCTGTCAAAGGTCATAAATAAAAAATCTATACCAAATTATGTTTCCCTGGTGGCATAATGATAAATATTCTGTCAGTGGTTCTCAGTTGGTTTGCTTTAAACATTTTACATTGAATATCTTGTTGACCCAATACAATACCAAAATTGTTCATCATATGAAAGTAAACAAAAATATCCCTTAAATCAAACATTTAAAATCATTTAATATGATCATAAAATGCTTATGCCCAATAATATGCTAAATTATTAACATATACTTTGAGTATTGGGTTTTTAAATGTTGTGCCAACCATAATTGATCATTTTATTTATTTTAATATTGTGCCATGAAATACATATGTCAAACAATATGCAAAGTATTTGGTTTTGAAATGTTTTAACAACCGTAATTGATCGGGGTTTATTTTTTTAACATTTTAATATTTATTTTAATAATTGACAATGAAATGCATGTGCCCAACAATATGCAAAATTATTAACATATATAGTTTTAATAGCACCAAGGTTCTTACAACTAAACTAAAACTAAAACCATAAAACAATTACATTAACTGAATAAAAATATTTAAATAAAATAATTTAATATTAAGAAGTAAACATATAATTTCAGCTAGCTGTCAAGACAAAATTTCTCATTTTCATTTAGTTTATCTTGATCATATTAAAACTGAAATAAAAATAATGACAACTATATAGACGTTTAAAAATGTGTTTAAAAAACAAAGAAAAATGACAAACAGCAAAATTACTAAAACTTAAACAAAAATTAAAATGAAAACAAAAATGAATTAAAATGAAAACAGAAAATATAAAAATAAAAATAAATTCAAAATATTAATAAAAAACTATAATAACACTTCCTTATATACTTAAATAACCCTGAATAGCACAAACCTTTTTGTTTACAGGAACTATAATGTTGCCAACTAACCCCTACCTTTTCAGCAGTTTTGATACTCCATTAGCCACTCCATGTCCATTTCCGCTGCTCCAGTATCCCAGAATGCAACTGGAGTTTAATTTGAAGCCATTAAGCTCAAGGGCATTGGCCTGCCAGAGCGTCGCCTTTCAACAATCGCTGTCATGGGTCATATGTGCAATCAATGAGACCTTGCCCTTGTCATAACCAAACAGATTGATTTGGGATGTGCATGCCAGCCAGGGGAATCATGGGTAATATTAAGAGATTCATTCTTGTCATTCATTAGCAAACTGTCCCTCAACGTCCAGCCCTGTTTAACAGCTATTCCTCTGGTAGGGGTCATGTGACACATAAAGTGACTGCGACGTCTCACTTTAGCATGACAGCTGAGAAATTTTGTTTTGAAATTAAATTTGGAAGATAAAAAGGAGCCTTATTCCCTGAGTTGAGCTTTGATGGATGGGGCAGAGGTGGGCAATCTCTTAACACTAAATGGATCTCCAGGATCAATTTCCCCAGGGTGACACAGTTAACTCATCAGCGTATGCAAGTCTTGATTGCATTTTGTGACCGAGATTTGCCACGGGGGAAGCACAGGATGGGAACATGTTCGCTGTGGGACCCCGAGCGAGGGCCATTATTGCAGAACTTGTCAGTTCAAGAGCAACAAGTCAGCATGTTGCGTCTGTGACGCTCTACTGAGGGCTCAGTTACTATATATGGTACTATAAAGAGGAAAGACACACAGACAGCACAGCCGCCCCACTGCGCAGACACGCCACTGAGTTGAGCAGACAGGATGCATCCTCCTCTGACCTTTCTCTTAATCTCCCCCCTCCATCTTTGTCTCTCTCCATCGTACCACCCCTCTCTCCTCTCCCAGCTGATCCACTGCGCTGCCGTGTTTGAAGTCGGACATCAGAAGCCTTGAAAGCTTTTCTCATCCTGAATTGTTCATTTATTCATTCTTTTGTTTTTCATTATGCATTCACTCCTGCATGTGTCACCGAAGTGTCCAAACTGATTTGCGCAAACACATACACCCTCACGGTCATGCAGGGAACACGGTCAGGAAAAAACTGAGGAGCAACTAACTAACTGAACTTGTTCTGTAACAAGCTACTTTACCAGCTTGTTGAGTAGTGCTGTCAAACGATTAATCGCGATTAATCGCATCCAAAATAAAAGTTTGCGTTTACATAATATACTGTATGTGTGTGTACTGTTTATATTTATTTTGTATATATAAATAGACACATACATGCATGTACATATTTAAGAAAAATGCTATATTTTATATAAAATATTCATATTTATTTATAATATAAATTATATATAAATATATATAAATGTAAATATTTTTAAACATACATTTTCATACATGTATGTGATTGCATTTATATAGACATAATAAATAAACACAGCTCACACACGTCTATTATGTAAACACAAACTTTTGGATGCGATTAATCGTGATTAATCGTTTGACAGCACTATTGTAGAGTAACATGACCAAATGTTACATCTCATTTTTTTACGTCAGAGTTGAAGGAAAAATCAAAGACGCTCTCCTAAACTGTGCTTTCTTTCTCATATATCTAGTGCTTGGAGGTCTGATTCATTCTAATGAATCAGTTTGTCCTTAATAGCTTTCTCTCTTTCACACGCAGTTTTGGAAAGTCTGATTCAATCTAGTAAATCAGTTTATTCTAAATGGTCCTTTCTTTTAGTATGTGCCATTGTCAAGCTAACTCATTTTAGTGAATTGGTTCATCTTAAATGGTACTTCCTCTTAAATCGTATGTAGTCTGATTCATTCTAATGTAATGGTTCATTCTAAACAGCTTACTCTCTTTCTTATATGCAGTACTGGAAAATCTGATTCATTCTAGTGAATTGGTTTAAATGAATGATTAGAACTAGAATGAATCAGACTTTCCAAATGTTACAAACAGTATGAGAGAGGGCCACTTGGGATGAACCGATTCATCAGAATGAATCAGACTTTCCGAAGCTACATAGAGTATAAGAGGGAGGACTATTTAGGATGAACCGATTCACTACAATGAATCAGACTTTCCAGTGTACATACAGTATGAGAGGAAGGACCATTTAGGATGAACCGATTCACTACAATGAATCAGACTGTCCAGCACTACATATACTGACTTTCCAGTGCCATAATTGAGAGGAAGGATTGTTTAGAATGAACCAGTTCACTACAATGATTCAGACTTTCGAGCACTGTATGAAAGCCATTTAGGATGAACTGATTCAGTGGAATGAACCAGAATTTCCATTACCACATATGAAAGAAAATGAGTGTTCTTAATAAACTGATTCACTAAAAAGATTCAGACTTTCCAGAACTGCATATGAGAGAGAAAGCCATTTAGGTTGAAACAATTCACTAAAAAGAATCAAAATTTCCAATGCCAAATATGAAAGAAAAGAACGGTTTAGAATGAACCGATTCACTAGAATGAATCTGATTTTTCAAAACTGCATATGAGAGGAAAAGCTATTTTGGATGAACCAGTTGACAAGAATGAATCAGACCTTTTTAAAACTACATACAGTATAAGAGGAAAGACCATTAAAGGGATAGTTCACACAAAAATGAAAATTCCGTCATTAATTACTCATCCTCATGTCGTTCCAAACCCGTAAGACCTCCGTTCATCTTCGGAACACAAATTAAGATATTTTTGTTTGAATCTGAGAGCTCATTATTCTCATTATATCAGTCATTATTTTTGTTTTCTTTGCACAAAAAGTATTCTCGTGTCTTTGTAAAATTACAGTTGACAGACTGATGTCACATGGACTACTTTGTCAATCATCTTGGTACTTTTCTGGACCTTGATTGTGTAAGGACCCTTGCTGTCTATGGGAGGGTCAGAGAGCTCTCAGATTCAAACAAAAATATCTTAATTTGTGTTCAAAAGATGAACAAAGGTCTTACGGGTTTGGAACGACATGAGGGTGAGTAATTAATGACAGAATTTTCATTTTTGGGTGAACTATCCCTTTAAGAATGAACCAATTCACTAAAATTAATCAGACTTTCTAAGGCCACACATGAAAGAAAGGACCATTTAGAATGAACTGATTCACTAGAATGAATCAGACTTTCCAACGCTACATACAATATAAGAGGAAGGACCATTTAGGATGAACCAATTCACTAAAATTAATTAGCTTTACGATGGCACAAATTAAAAGAAAGGACTTCACTAGAATGAATCAGACATTCCAGAACTGCATATGGGAGAGAAAGCCATTTAGGATGAACTGATTCACTAGAATGAATCAGACTTTCCAGCTCTACACATGCTGACTTTGCAGTGCCAAAATTGAAAGGAAGGACTGTTTAGAATGAACCAGTTCACTATAATGATTCAGACTTTCCAGCACTGCATATGAGAGAGAAAACCATTTAGGATGAACTGATTCACTAGAATGAACCAGAATTTCCATCACCACATATGAAAGAAAATGAGTTTTCTGAATAAACTGATTCACTAAAAAGATTCAGACTTTCCAGAACTGCATATGAGAGCGAGAAAGCCATTTAAGTTGAACAAACAGATTCACAAACATGATTCACGAGTTGAAGTTCCTATACAATACATTAGGTTTTTAACTCAATTATGCAAATTATGGTTTGATGGTGTCTCCTAACTGTGGTTATTCATTCAAAACCTGTCCTTGTCCTGTCCTATGTCTCTAATTAAAATATAAATTATGACATTGATTAGTTACATATTTTAAAATTATAAAACACATTGTTTCAATGTAGTTTAGATAGCGACTTCTTCAAATTATGATTAGTTTGTAGCTCAGTAAGTTATACTTTCAAAGTAGCTTCCCTAACACTGACTTTAATTATATAGTACAAAGGTGTTACGTTTAAGGGTACTGCTCCAGTGAAAAAAAAAAAAAAAACTATTGTACCCCAAAAGGTAATTTTTTTTCCACATTTTATCTAACACTGTACTTCTGAGACTGCATTGATTCTGTCTCTGCCATCTGGCCAGTTTCTATCCATCCAAAGGAAGTTTGCAGGAGTTATAATTCCAAACGCCAATATCATATCATCACCTAAACCAAGACAGATGATAGACCATTTATTTCATCCCTACACTACTGACTTGAATACTCCAAGGCCTCCTCACCCCAGCTGCGCTCAGGAATTGCTGGCTGAAATCAATGGGTGTTTTTTGAGGTGTGAAGGATTTAATTAATTAGATGGAGCCGGTGAAGGGTACGGGCAGCCATACCTGCTGGGCTGCGAGGGTCCTGCCGTGTGGATTCATGGCATTCCAAGCACCTGTGTCTCTGAAGATAAAATTCAGCAGAAACACTTACAGTAAGTGTTTTTCCATTGTTTAAATGGAACACCCGGGACACTCATTTCTTTCCACGTAAAAGTAAACATCCTCTTCTGCTCTCTAGACAGATGTACAACACTCTTTGCTGTGTTATCAACATTAAGCAGAGTATCTGGCTACCGGCGCAAATTAAGAGTGGTCCTTGAATTATGGAGATGTGGTCTTGCACTAGTAAGTTTGCAGAGAAATCATCCACACACATCAAGGCCACTCAAGAGTCTGTTAACTTGAGTGTTCTTCTTCCACTACTCCTTGCCAGGCCCCGGAAAGATGATACAAATATCTTTTTTTCCAAATTAGGGTAGTCATTTCCTTCACTTTATAAATTATAGCTGCCTCCGTTTCCTGTTTTTAGCCTCTTGGACCTTAGGTTAATTTTTTTGTATTGTCTTTTTTAGTTTTTTGAAGTTGAGAAGAGATGAGGTTGTGGAGTTTTTCTATCCCACCTCATCCTCAGGTTACTCACCATTCTCATTCATTATTTGTAGACTGTTTTATAATGAATGACCAGGTACAATGCACACGGCTGCTGAAGCCACCGTCAGTCCAGCCTCACAGATCTCTGACCCACATAGAGATCCATGCAGCCGGACTCTACATCAGTGAAGATGACCATGACAACTCGATTTAATATACTGAAATTTCCAAGTGGGTTGACCTCAGTAATTTAGGGTGGATATTTTCTCTGTGCCTACTCTCTAATGTCTATGGGAATGTATACTGAATTCCTTACCCTTTATGAGACAATGTTTTTCCATTTTACAGTTTAATAGCTGCACAATTAAGTGTACAATAACTGCACAGTTTTTTTGTCCATTAAATGAAAGTCACTGGGGTTCAGGGCTGTTTTGGACTGCACTGACTTTCATTGTATGCACAAAAACAGTAGAAACAATCTTCATAATATATTAATTTCTGTTCCTAATATAAAATAAAGGCACACAGATTTAGAAAGACATTAAATTTAACCCAAAACTTCACCTAAAAATGAACTATGTAATTGTTTACTCACTGTCATTTAGTAAATGATTACATAATTTTCATATTTGGATGAGTTATTCCTTTAACTTTAAAGTTGAACTTCCATTTAGTTGAACCAGTAAACATGGTGCTAGCAACAAATTAGCACAATAATGTTTACCTTAAAGGAATAGTTGAAATTGAAAATTAAAATTTGCTTACCCTCAGGCCAACCAAGAAGAGATGAGTTTGTTTCTTCATCTGAACAGATTTGGAGAAATGTATCATTACAACACTTGCTCACCAAATAATCCTCTGCAGTGAATGGGTGCCGTCGGAATGAGAGTCCAAACAGCTGATAAAAACATCCCAATAATCCACAAGTAACCCACACCACTCCATCAACTGACATCTTGTGAAGTGAAAGTTTATGTGTTTGTAATAAATCCATCAAGACGTTTTTAACTTCAAGCATTTTTTAGCTTTCACTGAATAAAACGGGTGAAATATGTTAATAACTGGCCAACTGCCATGTAATCTGTTAATATCTGGTAAACTTCCATGTAATTTCAGGTTTGCTGGATGTATGTGAAACATAATTTATAATTTGAAAGCATCCTCTCATCAATTTCATTCTTCTTTTCACATTACTTCACAGAAATTTAGACCTGGTCTTTTGTATAGGAGGAAAATTACATTTTGCCCTAAGTGGTTCTTGTAGTGTATTTTGGTACGTTTGGTACTTGGGTACTAGGAATATGTTGGCTGGGTGTGACATTATTTAGAACACCAACTTGTCATTCCCTCACATGTTAAGTTACCATGCAGACTTCAGATTTATATTGTCACTGGGTCATTCAGAACATTTGGTCAATTGCCATGATCACCTGGTCAGTCCCAGTTATAATGAAGAACAGGGCTATTTTTCACATTATTGTCACAAGGTCTAACTCTAATTAGAGTTTGAGTAAAGTAGGTTTTTGAGTGAAGTCCAATTACACAAATTGGTAGCTCTACTAATATTGAATAATGCCACCAAAAATTCGATGTGCTATCAGCATTGGCATGTGTATGTTTTCCTGAGCAATGATCCCCTCTCACTACCATAAACATACCCACACCCCACCCCTTGCTACAAAGGTGTTTGTGTTTTATATGATCTCTAGTCACACTTCTTGAGGAGCCAGTTCAAACACACCGACAGCTAAAGAGTAAAACACTGTAAGTTTATACAGTTCTGAGAAGAAACCACTTCAACATGATGCACTAACCAGGTAAGACTAATGATCTACATTGTGCAATACTAATATATTTAATGTCAATACTATATTTAACGTCATATGATTTCAACCGCTCTATAATCACTCAGATAATGGTTTCTCTTTTCCACAGAGTCCTTTACACAAGACTGGGTCAACCCATCTTCTTGAGATTATAATAAGTAACATACAAAAGGTTGTTGCAGTCTTTTAATGCCGTTTTTAAGTTGTTTTACCATCTATCTATAATTACTAACCAATTGAATATTTTCTGTTACTAACCATATTTTATGTATTTTGCAAGATTTATAATTAGGTTATGAGGAAGAGTATTCATAGTTTCATCCTGGAAAGGCCAAGCTGAAACACTCAATCAAGGTTG
Source organism: Spinibarbus caldwelli (assembly GCA_039654775.1). Classification (NCBI taxonomy): domain Eukaryota; kingdom Metazoa; phylum Chordata; class Actinopteri; order Cypriniformes; family Cyprinidae; genus Spinibarbus; species Spinibarbus caldwelli. The sequence goes on along the minus strand of CM077228.1, from coordinate 12,308,400 downwards.
TGGCAAAAGGCAAAGAGAGACATCAGTAGGTTTACAATTGATAAAACACATAATAGGTGTGCTGTTATTAGTTTTGTATAGTGACTATTTTGAGTGGATACATTACTGTTATTTTGCAGTTGCTGGAGGTGAGGTCAACTGAGATAAACACAGAAAGAGCATTGAGGAGGACAGAAATGGTGGCGCTCAATGTAAGATGAGGAAGATGTTGATGTGGTTGCATGCAGGATCTACAGTAGGACTGGAGTCTGCTGAGACATCATTTCATGTGTTATTTACTGCTTTTGTTTGAAATCTTTAACTTAAAATACATATTGTATTTTAAAATGTCTTGTTTTCTGACTGTTTTTATGTTTTAGATTCTATTTATTATTTTCCACAAATAAAGATAAACAATAAATTATTGGCTAAACTTCAAATCACTCACCTGCAAGGATTTTGGGAGGGATATATTTTAAATGTAACAAACAAGTCACTTTGCTTTATGTCTTTTGGGTGGGATAAATTTTAAGTTTACCAATTAAATGACTCCGTGGGCCAATAGCTGTCTGGTTTGGGGGTGGGTTTAGTTTCACAGCAACCAATCCAGTTGAAGGGGAGGGGAGGGCACAGTGGCACAAAGGTGTGAATGTTCCCAAAATAAATGTTTGAGGGGATAACTTGCCATGGCAAATAAATTAATTTATTTGCGACTGAAGAAAGAAAGACATGAACATCTTGGATGACATGGGGGTGAGTAAATTATCAGGACATTTTTATTATGGAAGTGAAATCATCCTTTAAATCATACACTTTGGGGAGGTCCTGTGCCATCTGCAGATCTTCCTTTGAAATCAATGGGACTGTATATTTCAGGTATTATGGACCTATAATCTATGGATTATATTAAGCCCTTATTTCAAACTATATTCACAACAGATGGTATGCCTGTTTGTGAATTTTATTTATTAGTATATTCTGGCAATTAAAACTGGGTGGCCGGCCTTCAATCTGGCCGTCCCAGTGCCACCCTGGCCCTTACGTGTCTTCACTAGCTTGTATCTTGCACGCTGTGTTAACTCAGGTGTGACAGCACCACGTGGAGAAAGAACAGGTTTGTCTTCTTTACAACAAACACAGAAAGAACACAGCCATCAAATGCTCCAGATGATTAGCAACACTTGCCTTCCTTCCAAACATTTGTCAAGACTTCTGCCCTTATTTAGCCCTTTCTTCAAGCCGTTTCTTTAGGGAAAGCTCTGGGGAGTGTAGTTTTTGACGTCTTTCCACAAAGTTTGACAGGCTGGAGGTTCTTGTTTGACAGGAGGATGTAAACGACCGTTGGATTCCAGCTGGCCTGCATCACGCAGCCAGACGATCAACAGACCGGGCTCAGACACTGACATCGGGAGCTAGTTTCACCCTGCGCCGTTTATACTCACCATCGCCATGACCAAGTGGCAACATTACGACTGCTGGGGGTTAGTGATGGAAGAACGTGTCAGTTGGTGCGGTGGAGTACAGTTTGTCTTCATCATGTACATAGACGCTGCTACTGGGTTGAATGACCTGTTAACATCTGCTTCCAAAATATACAGTTTACCGCTAAGGCTAATTCACATCACTCAAATCTTTCCAGTGTAAAGACTTTTTTAACATGACCTTTCATTTGCACAACAACTAAAATAAGCTTGACTCTCTGTTTTGCGACTATTTAGACATGAATGGAAAAGCGGAAATTAAGTCTCAGGTATTTGCTTTCCGAAAAAGTAAGCAGGTCCAAAAAGGCTGGTTTATTTAAAACTTGTTGATTAATGGATATTAATGGAACTGACCCATAATATCTTTTCATTCTGATGTTAAACTAAAAATCTGTTCTTCACATTCAATGAAATGTATTTAACCTGGTTTAGGGTTTGGCAGTGACTTTCCAAACAGGGATGTGATATTTTTCCTTCACTGAATGGAACAAAGAGTGGCTTGTCTCAATGCTTTTACACCTTCAGGGGGTTTAGGCTTATGAAACATCTGGATACATAGTGAAGCATAGTCGAAGGTAGTTAAAGTATTTTCAGAAGAATCAACTTTTATTTATATTTTTACATTCTTAGAACCCTTATTAAGAACCCCTGTGGCAATATTTTATTTTATTTTATTTTATTTTATTTTGCCAAAGCATATTAGACATACAGGTTAGAATTCTAGAAATTATGCAGTTTTCTTGCACTTAAAATATTTTATTTAAAAAAAAAAAAAAATCAAAAAGAGACCATCAGATTAGCAACTTTATGACATAAATTTTGTGCCATGTATGAGTCAAAATGCCATTTAAAGGACAGTGATTTCTCACTCCCTACATGCTGGCCATGCAAAACAAAAGGGCATTTACAGCAAAACCAGAGTGGCAGGTTTACCAATCACCACTGGCAGCCTCTGTCTGGTTTGGGGCCATCAGTTTACCGTAATGAACCTCCCAGTCCGATTTTCCATGCCAAAAGATATGATAGCTTCCAACAAAAACTGAACACTGCTAAAATGCTATAATTATTAAATATATAGAACCTCAATCTGAGGATGAAAACACTCACCCACACTCTACACTTACTGCACTTGAATGCTGTATACAAATACAACAGAGAGTTCAAAAGTATGTAAATATATGCAAAGCATATGTAAATAAAGTAACTGATACAAGGAAACAAAAGCAGAAATATAAAATTTAGCAAAAAGAGGGCATTTATAGTGGAAACAATGAAACAGGTTACACACCTGAGATTGGCCATGATCGCAGGCTAATTATGAAAAAAAACTATATTGGCTAACATGAAAGTACCTTTTAATAAACAGTTAGTTTATAACACTCATTAAGTTTATTTATACCCACAGAGTCTGGGTAGCTCCGCCCGCCGTGAAATCTTATTGATCTAAATGTATACTAAACGTTTTGACTGAAAGCCTACTGAGTCAGTGATGTGGGTCTGTGTTCTTCATCACAAGACATTATAATGGTACAGTAGAGTGCTGATATGCTGAGGGTTGGCTTGATCATGGTGTAAATTCAGAGAGGGAATAATTCAAGCTCCAGTTGATTGTATTCTCTCCTTTGTAGCAGAATCATTGATCCTTCCTTCGCTTCATTCTGAGCTCTGACTTGCCCATGAGATCACAACCGTTACACATCAAGAGGAAAGAAGCTACAACAATATGCCTTTTGTTTCACACTACCAAGATTCAAATCTGAATTTCTGTGTAAGAATGAATCTCTTTTCAAACTATAGGCCATCGTTTTGCTCCACTAGTAGTCACTTCTCTTGTTCCAGTGGTCAGAGGTAGGAAAATTTCAGCTCTTAAAATGGTTGTGGTCTAGTTTCAGCGCTGCACCATTTTTCACTTCACTTTCCACTTTCTCCCTGCTCTGTTTATGGGTTAACCACACGCTCACTCATTCATTCAGCACAGCACAGATGCTGCTGTAGGCATCATGCGGCCTGGGTACATGTGAAGCATATGGGTGCCAAAACACTTGACTTAAGTAAGTCACAGAATGCTAAAAATATATTGATTTCAATAGGAAGGTGTGCATCACTATGTAGAGATTCAGAAAGAAATGCTCCCTCATACAACTAAATTGAGAGAATTAAAACTTTTTCTGCAACACGCTAATAAAGCTGCAATCACATTTCCATGTATGAAATTCAGTCTTTCCAGTAGAAATCAATGCAATTAGGAAGTTTGCACAAAGGTGAAAGATTGTCCTTCTCAGATTTCACACCAGGTTCAAGTTGGTCACATAAATGGGCTGCATTGACGTATTAAAGAGAAAGCTGTATTTTTACCAAAATTGTGAACAAAACTGTGGACAAATGAGATTTCAGAGGGTGTGGCTACCTGGCACAATGGTACAGAAATAGAAACCAAATGCATGTATAAATGTGTATATATATGTATTCATCTAAAATCTGTATGCAGTGTCTAATTTAAGTGGATCTCACCCTCTTTTATCATCTAACTCCATCTTTGTCTGTCCCCCTCTCCCATATAATGCTCTTAGGTCAGGACCGTTACCTGTTACAGACGAGGGGGCATGTGCATGTGTGTTTGTGTTACTGGACTTCAGGATGTGAAGGCTCACTATATTACCCCGTTTCCTCTTCCTCTCTTCTCCCTTATGGCTGACATCAGGTATATTGTCCATGGGAAAAGGAAGAGAGTGAGACGAAAGGGCGCCAAGTTCCCATAAGAGTTGTTCCAATTCTCAACAATCCATAACCAGGTTAACCAGCTCAGGTCAGTCGAGGATTTGCTTTATTGTTGTGAGTTTATTAACACTGGAGCAAATGATGGTTGATTGAAAATGACACATAAGTACATCAGTTTCAACCAATTTGGTAATTTGCCAACCTACAGGCTCTCCATTTTAACAAAAGCACATGCCAAAATACCTTAATATCAGTATATGATAGTAACTCTTCCATAAATTCACTATTTAGCCCATGTTTGTTGATTTAGAGAATGTGTTTTTGTATTCCAATATGCTACTTTTCCATTGTTTTTCTATGTAAATTTGCACTGGACGGACATCTTTGATCACATGAAACAACATTTTAAAAAGGTGGCACTCAAATTTAAAAAAAATAAATAAATAAATCTGTCTCAAGACCTTTTTATTCCATTCCACAGCCATGCACTTCTTGCATTTTTAACCACAAGAAGTGTGTTCTGCATGAATGACTTTTGAAAGGAATGCTCTGGGTACAGAAGTTAAGGTAAATTGATGTCATTTGTGGCATAATAGTACCACAAAAAAATATTTTGACCTTTACTCTACATGAAAGCAAAATCTGGGTTACAGCAAGGCACTTACAATGTAAGCGAATGGCACTAATCCAAAAAATATTACAAAACTCACAGTTTAAATAGAACATAAACATAAACTGACTTTTAAAAACTCAGTCGTGCTATAACAGGTGTATTGTTATATGCACGTTAACATGATCTTAGTGTAAAAAAGTTAGTTACTAAAGTTTTCTTCTTCCACAAAAATAGACCTCATTTACTTGTTGTAAGTGCCTCACTGTAACCTTGATTTTGCCTCTTTTTAATGAAAACGTGGAATGAGTCGAAATTATTTTTTGAGCCGCACGTTCTGTCGACTAAGCTTAACTTGTACTGAACCTGGAATATTCCACCCTTACTGTAAGTGTCCATGGTGGTTCATTGACCTTCTTGAAGAGGCCTTCTGCTTCCATTACACAACATACACAAACACACTCAAACATTGAGTGTAAATATGTCAGGTCTTTACATGGAAATGGTTTGGTTTGGAATTGGAGGATGTTGGGGCAGGAGAGGGACTTCTGTAGCCCTCAGAGTGAGGGATGTCCTCTCACACATATGCACATACACACTGGGCGCTTGAGGTGAATTATTGTTCGCAAGTGGAAACTTGGCCCCCCGGCCCGACTGCCGGTCCAGTGCTGACTAAGAGCGCTGTCTGTGTTTTTGTCCCCCCCCCCCTCTCTCTCTCTCACACACACACACACACACACTGTACAGCTGCAGTCTTTCTCCACTGGGCCATTCACCTCTGAGCTCCTGCTGTAAATTCCACTGGAAACTGGAAACACAAACATGCCCCTGCCCAAAGTGGACTAACATCTTTCTTGCGGTCTTATTTTTGAATGTTATACTTTAATGTATCCCATAAGCCCGCCCTGGCTGCCGTTATGCTCATTGACGCATCATCAGACTGCATTATGTGTGTTTTGCGGGATGCACTTTGTGCGAACGTTATTTCTACCCTCTCATGGAAAATAAGCCAGGACTGTCGCTCTGTCAGTGAGGGGAGTTTATTGTTGACTTAATTAAGGAGTCTTACACCACACAAACCCCATATTCACCCCCATGTAGTATTTCTGAGAAGAGACAATTATTGTAATTACAGCTGTCTGATGACATGTTTGGTATAATGAATGTTTCTCATTAAGTTTCTCTAACCCCAAACAACCTGCCCCAATAGAAACCCATGCCTGTTTCGCATACTGCAGCAGTAGCAACGTCTGATAGCGGGAACCCCATGTTTATAGGATTTAGATCGTTTGAAATTGTAATAACGTGTCTTGCCACTAAACATTGCTTTTAGTTATATGTTTTCTGGTATTTTATTATACAGCGGCCCTGGAAAGTGTTTGGACGCTTATGAATTTCATTGCATTAGATAAATTGTCAAACAGAGTGGCATTTTTTTACAAAGAAATATGGCATAAGCATTCTTTTTAAAGCAAATATGACTTAATTTTTTTGCAAGATTTTAATAACAGAGTGAAACAGTAAGCATACAGTTCAATATGCTTCCTTTATGCTACAAAGGCAGAATTTAAGGTATCAAAATACAGTAAAAACAGTAATATTGTGAAATTTTTTAAATATATTTTATATTTTTTGGTAAAGCTGAATTTTCAGCAGCATTCCACCAGTCACATGATTCTTCAGAAATCATTCTAATATGCTGATTTGATGCTCAAGAAACATTTATTATTATTATCAAAGTTGGAATCTGTGATACATTTTTTTTTATAAATAAGTTGAAAAGAACAGCTTTTTTCAGTAGCAGTCTTTTGTAACATTATGCATATATCTTTACTGTCACTTTTAATCAGTTTAATGTTTCCTTGCTGTATACAGTATTAATTTATTTTTTAAAAATCTTACTAAGCCTAAACTTTTGAAATATAATGTAACTTTCCGGTGTCAGACATTAGCGGAACATGTTCACACTTCATTTGAGGGAAATTTTGTGAACTAAATATCACATTGATGGTTAAAAGTACCAGCAAAATGACTCAGAAAAGTGAAGTTACAGTAGTTCTGAGAGAGAAGCTCTAACGTTGTTTATTTGTATATGGCATTATGTTTGATATTTTATTATCTATGCAACAAAATGTATATATTTCAAGTTTGGCCTAAGCGTCCACAAACCCTTTGAGGCCACTGTATGTATATTATTATAATGCTAAATATAGTCAGACTTCTGTCTTTTCTCTCTGCTTTCTCTGTGTTTTTTGTGTCCCATCCCCTTTGTGAAGGAAGTTCTGTGCTGACACTGTGGAAAAAGCTGTAGTAAGAGCCAGATTGCTGGAGAAGGGAGATTGGTGATCAGAGGAAGTAATAATAGCGTGTGTCCTGACTGATAGGGTACTGGACCCTCTTGTGTAAGTCTGTTAATGAGCCATTTCCACTGTCCTCTTCTTCCACACTGATTTGAGTCAGCTGACATTCCATGACAGCTCTTTTGTCATCTTCTGCAGAGTTTCAGCAGTGATGGTGTTAAGTCTTATGATGGCTTCGTTGCCTGCCCTGAGGAATTTTTCCTGTCAAAGAAGTATTTTTGACCCAAGAATGCTTTGTTGTTCACTCTGAACTGCTTGTTAAGCAAACATTCTTATCTCAAATCTCGATAAGAAGCCAAGACTGCCACCAACTTCCCTCTTCTGACTTCACAGTATGTGTGGCATAATGTCCAGCAAGGTCATATTAGTACTCATGTGATAGTTTATATATTTTTATATATCTATCTATCTAGAATATAGAATATGTTTGTATTAATATTAGTGTAATTAATGATATAATTATTACCTTTTAAACTGTAAATTTACTGTAAATTTTCTTGTGGTTCTATGTTTATGGACACTCCAATGTGCATTTTAAATATTAAATCCTACCGTGAAATCCTAAACTTTGACACTGCGCCGTCGTAGATAGTGAACGGTCGCACATATACTGTATGTATCTGTATAAGATAATATGTTAAAGAAGTAAAAAAGGTGGCTGCACTTGCGCATCCGTGCACTGCTGGGACATCTGCTCAAGGGCCAGGCATCACTGTGTGCCGCCAATGGGAGAGGCTCCAAATAAAAATCTCAGAAGTGGAAACTGGAACAAATAAAAATAGGATTCATGTCCTCTCCACTTCAGAGGTTTTGGAAGCCTGGAAGGAAACTTGTTTGTGGCTTAGCAAGGGCTATATGTTACTTTTAGATGAAAATATGGTGCAAACCAAAGCGGTCCGGCCTAATAGATTAATCCAGAGATTCCTACAGCAAACATATGCATCACATGCTCCACATTTACAAGCTGCTTGCACTAAAGCTGAGCAATCAATGCACTCGCTGACACCTCCCCTCCCCACACTATCTGATTGAACATTAGCAAACCTTTGAGCCTTGCTTAATGCAAGTTAAAATTACATGGTCTTAAAAAGTTGAAGTTTTGCTGTATATCAAAACCCAGTGCTCAAAAACGGTCTTGTGTTCTTCTTGTTAATGATAAAACCCATTAGGTGGAAGGATCTTGTCAGTAGCACCCAGCATAAACGCTGCTGCCTGTTTATCATCAACTGTGTGTTTTTTTCCCCAGCAGGTTGAGCAGAGGTCCTTTTGTGATAGTAAAACCAGGAGATGTCTTGATCTTTGGGTTCCCAGAAAATTATAGCTACTGGATGGTGAAGAGTCCCTGTCTATATAAAGGGTCAAAACACAAAGATGGTGAGAGCATGAACCTCATCACAGTGGAATAATCTTCTGCCTAATCAGCAGAATTCCTCAAAATCAGATAACCTTGAAGACACAGCACTCACTTGAATACCTGAATCATAACATCATGACCCTCTATACTAAGGCAAGTTCCACTATATTTAATTGATATATGTGTTACTATTTATAGTAGTAGTAATGGTGGCATTTTGTATTTTTGGCATTTAAGTATGTAATATTGTCATTTAATTGTAATTTGGTACATACACACACACACATTGGCATTTTGTTATTTAACATGTAGTCATTTAATTTTAATTTAGTAAATTTATATACATGTAATATGTGTTGTTTGTCACTTTGAATAACCCCCAAATGAATACCTGTAAATATCAGTAGAAAAAAAAAAAAAAAGAATGAACAGAATGAAGAATGTGATGTGGTTTCTTCTAAGGCCTTCATGAGGAAACCCACAACACAGTTCCACTTTTGGCATCATCTTTCTAGTGCACCACAGTCAACAAATGACAACAATGGTTACCATGACAAAAATGAAGCTGTGAAGAAAGAAACTAGAGGACTTCTCAGCAAATCTTAGATGTCAGGTGTGAGAAAACGGGTAACATTGTGCCTTTATGAATAATTGGTTTCAATATCATTTCCAGTAGATTTAACATGTTTGAAGAATTTAGCTGCTATGGTGTATGTTTTTCTTATCTATAGCCTGAATCCTTACACATTTAATTGACAGAGCATTCACATGTTCTATAATCAAATTAGAGTGAGGTGGTGCTTTAAAAAAAAAAAAAAAATCTTATAATCAGTACTATTGCATCACATTTGTAATAGATTAGATTAGATGGTTAAGCTCCAAGACTTGCAGCACTCCACCTCAGGAACAGGATATGCCATCTATATCATGATTAAAGGAAGCTGCGGTATCTCATGCAAAATGATAAATATTATAGTAACGTAAGTATTTTTTGCACATCACCCCTTTAAAAGACATTTTTTGTTTTTATTTCAGTTTTTGTTACCTAACCAAGGATTTTCATTCGCCTCTGGTACAGGTAGTCCCTGACATGAGGACTTTGTAACAAAGGTTCACAAACAGAAATGCTCTGGGCTTGTACTACTGCAATTTTTAAAGGAAGATGCCAGACTGGCTGCTAGACTATAAGTGCTTCAGTGGACATGAGTTTGATGAAAATGCAGAGAGAAAAATGCTGGTGATGCAAGTTCACTCCATTAGCATGAGATAGAAAGAACAGAGGATTGCACAATATTTCGCACAATCTGTCTGGTTATCTATTTCAATGAATGAATGAGCCTCAACCTGATTCAAATAACCAACAGTAATATGTTAACCACCTGACAAATGTTTAATTCATATTCTTGGGAAAGCGCTGCAGAATGCAGTAATCCGGTTCAGATCAGCGATCGTGATGAGTTTCTACACACTGGCTGCGAATCAAACCGACGAGAGAACGGGCGACGTCATGGAAAAAACGACGTCGGGTTTAATTAGCCGCCGGGGAAGACTCGTCGGTGACTGTGGGCGGGGCTTACAACGCCGGCTCGCGCTGAAGCGTGCCGTTTATTACGTTAAAATAAACCACGACGCCGAACAAGTCATTTTACACTTAACCGCTCTCAGAAACATCATTATAAATTATGTTAACGCGCGCGGACGCTGGGCAGAGGGTGCGTCTAGCGTGATTGACATCTCGTCTCAGCCAATGAGGATCCTCCTGCACATCAGCGGCCGTCCTCCTGACGCGCGTCACGTGTCTCAAGAGACGCGCGACTGTGGGAGGGATTTCTCTGCAGATTGGAGGAGCTCGATAGACGGCAGAGTGAGTCTGAGGGAGACCGAGAGAGTGAGGGGGGATCTCTGAGGCACCGTTCGGAGAGCATTGTGAGTGTAATTTCACCATTCCTCGCATGCATGCTTGTGTTACTGCCGCGTTTCAAATGCACCATTTTTTTGCTTCTTCTCCGCTGATTGTTTACATTCACCGCGCTGTCCGTTAGCTTGCGTTATTATCAGCTAGCCAAACAGAGAAAGGGGCAAGAAGGCAACCAGGCTGCTGTGCATTTTTAACCCACACCTGCCTGTTGTCACTGCAGGGGAGGGGGTGTGTGGAAAATCAGTGGGGTTTTAATGTATCGCACCGTGTTGAGATGCAGGGATGATGTGTAGCGCACGCTGGAAAGTTGCTTTTGACGTAACGTTATGAAGCTTGTGAAATGTGCGCGCGCCGCGTTTCTACATCTACGATCACGCGACACAGTGAATATTTTAGAAATACTACTAATAAAATAACGTTATTTTATTATAAACCAACGATTTAATAAAATAATAAATGTGCGCGGGAGGTTAAACATCATTTAAAATATATAAAAGGAGCATTTTTGTGTGTATGTGTGTGGTTTTTGACATGTTATCTTAGACCCTAATGTTATTTTAACGGCCGTCGGTGTTTTTGAAAGCCGCTGAATAAAAGGCTCGCGCTGTGACTGTTACAGATCCGTTGACTGTCATTCGTTTGGTCTGCGATAAGAGCGTTAACTCGAGTGACACTAACGCACTGTCTCTATGATTTTCTCCGTCTCGAAGAGACAGTTTATGCTCTTACATGAGCGTTTTGGCGTTTATTGACAGTTCGTTCTTATGAAATGCTGTCAAACGAGCGAACTTGCTCCGCTAAGCGACCGTCTCTGTCGGTTTAACAGCCGGTGACTTGTGACATTAGCCGGGTATTTTCAGAGTTTTGCCTGAAAATGAGTGTTCGAGTCGCGTTGGAAAGTTGGAGACCGCTTCAGTTTCGGGTGAGGCAAGATGTTGCTCTGGTGTCGTTATCAAGACTAAACAGTACTCTCTTTTTTGACAGGATGATTTGAGTTGAGACCGCTAGCAGGCTAAAGCCAAATGTGAGGACGCTTCAGCTGTCAACTTGATTTTCGACCCATTACCTGCTTGTCAGTTACCGCATTTCGATGCGTATTATACAACAACCGTTTAGACGGCGTTCAGAAAGCTTAAAATGTCACTTTGGTCATCGTTTACTCACCACTATGTTTGTCAGAGTGACAGCCGCAACCGCCATATATCACTTTCATTGTGCGTTACTGACTGCCCTCCGTAACGACGATATTTTGCGAAGAAAGTAAGGTGCGTAACAACATTAGGGTGAGTAAATGATTTTATTTATTTTCGGGTGAACTGCCCCTTTAAGCTTGGCGCGTCCGTGTCAACAGTTGTAGTATACAGTCCTAATTCCTGCTGTCATGTGTGACTCGGCACGGGGACTGGAACAAGCGCTGTGCGACACGTCAAATTTGCTAGGATCCTATTTGAAGGAGCAGATGTGCAAAACACAATGTACCCAACCTAATCGGCTGACTTATTTTATCTACTCTCTGTCTAATGTGTTGAGATTGAATATGACACCTAGAATTTCTAGATAGACCCCGGTGTGCGTTTAAATAGCGTGTCAGGTCTGTTGCTCCTTGGCGTACATCATTCGCTGCCCTGTTGCTTCTTTTGCTCGAGCTTTTATAGCTCCTGATAATACCTCGCTGTATGACAGCAATGCTGAATTTGACCTTGAGTCTACAGTGCATATTCAGCTTTATTTAAATCAATTTGTAAGGGTGTATTTGTAAGTGCACTTTTTTGATCTTCACAGAATGCTGTTGGTGTACACTGACCTTTGACAGTTGTAGACTCGGGGGCTTTATTGAGATTTAAATGTGTTTGTAAGGAACATATGATGTCATTGTAAAAAAAAAAAAAAAAAAAAACATTCCTGAGAAAATTTCTCCAAGACGAATTTGGAGTAAATACTGTGTGTGTACAAAATCATGATCGTTGCAACTGCTGAGCGTCAAACTGTCTGTTAAAAGAGACAAGTGTTTTCTTATTGCAGGATGGAAATGTAATTTTACTCAAGTAATTTTTTTAATGATTTACCCCAACATTAAATAAACTAACCTTTGACACAAGTGAGCTTCAGAGGCCTTTGGACTGTTATACGCACAGGCATGGCCTAGTTGTATATCTATTGATGTAATAACATTTTTTTTACCTAGATATTAGTATGCAATAAAATATTGAGTTTCTTGAGCTTTATAGTAGAATTGTTACTTATAGGCACTGTGAGAAGAAGCTTGCATTCAAAAGGTTACGATTAGTCTTGTCATGCTTATAATTTAGTAGCCTATATTATTATTATTATTATTATTATTATATTATAGTGTTATATCTCACGTTATTTTAGTATCATTGAGATTGAGATGTTTTTAATATTTTGAATTAGGCTAATTTTTATATTTTTCGTTTTCATTTCATTTGTTAAAAGTTTAGGAATTTTGTTGAGTTTTTGTTTTTTTAAAAGTCTTGTCTATATAAATTTTGAATAATATTTTTTTCTTTAGTTATTTTGATGCAAGAAGTTAAACTAAAGGGCAAATTAGAAATTTAAATAATTAAATTAAGGTTTATGTTTAATTTTATTTCAGTTAACAATTGTTTTTTATGGTTTTAGTTTTAGTTAACTATATTGACCCTTTATTAATTTAATTTAATATAATGCAAAACGATGCATTATTATTTTGTAAGGTGCACATGCACATGTGAGATTGCGTGTTGGTCTTTAGCATATGTTTTGTTTAAATTGTAAACCCAAATTATTTAATTATGGACCATGGCTGTACATCCAGTAATGCTTTAACTATGGTTTGGTCAAACAATGTGTGCATGCTTTTGTACAGCGCTTGTAGTACAAGCTGTAATGTTATATTATTTTAATTAAGTAAATGTGAATGTTTTCCATGCTGACTGGAATGGAAAGATGGTAACTTAGCCCCTCTCTCTAGTATTGTTTATGTAAGAGGCCACTGCTTTAGTGTCACATTAATCTGAGGTGACATTCAACCCCTCATAAGCTATTATAAACACCTAAAAATAGAGTGCTTTGCTATTAAGTACATTTGAATAATGTTGCAATTTAATTACTGTCTAGCATCATGCTTTTATGCCTTAATCAGTCATCGATGACAGAGATAAAATAGGCATCGTAGGGGCAAATGCATTTTCTGTCCACAATCTAAATGAGGTCTGTAAAGAAGAACAGTGCACACATAGTTATTTTCTCCGACCTCAAATGACTGGGGTAAATTAACACCTCCAAGTAGATGAAGGATTGCTGTTCAGGCTCTGTTCTCATTAAAATTCTATTTGCAATCGAAGATTCGAAGATCGAAGCCAAGATTTATTATTTGTTTTGATGCAATCCATTTGATGCTCTGTAAAAACAGTTAATGAAATCCTGTTTCACCGCAAAGGAATGTGTGAGCAGTACTGTTTGACTGCTGCTTACAGGTGTTGTCTTTAAAAAGTGCATCTAAATATAAAACGGATTGTGTTTGGAAAACAGAACCTTTAGTCATGTCAGTCATGCACACACACATCAATTCAAAAAGTGACATTCAATGAGTTAAGCAAATATAAATTCTGAAGCCTCATCGTGCCCATTATCCCATCACGTCTAATGGTTCGAGTCATCCCTGATTTACTGTGCAGTGTTAGACATGGAGGCAGGGGTCGGAGCAAATGGCTAGTTTGTGTGCTGTGAATGGCAACCATAACAATCAACTTAAAGGTTCCCGTTTTTGAAAATCACTTCTTTAGATATGCTGTTTTAGGCCCCGGTGAGAACATGAAAGCACTGAGCTTTTAAGTACGTAGCTATTTGAATGTAATATTTTTCCTACTGTGCTCATCTTACAAAGCAGAAGGTATAATTAGGGCCTTATGAAATCTGTTTTATTTTTTCTATAGTTATGTGTTTTTAGTTTTAACTTTTCTAAATTCAGTTTTAATTGTTTAATAAGTTTTTAATAATCAAAAAGGATATCTAATTAATTGAATTTATAAAAAAACTGATAATTTAATAAATGTTAGCAATGATAGAAGTGTTTACAATTTTTTTTTTTTTTTTTTTTTTTTTTTTTTTTCATATTTAAATAGCATTCTTTTTGCGGTTTAGTATTCACAGAGGCTGCATCCAAAATCGTACAAGTAATTAGCGAAAAAAAAAAATATGTTCTATATTTAGTATGAATACGGTAGCATTAATTGAAATTCAAACCTACTATATTTATTTTGTCATTGTCATGTGACCTACCAGCATCACTGCCATTCACAAATCCTCTCCTGTAAAGTGTCCACTGGATGCACAATTCAGAATCTCGCTGGAAACAGTAGGCCATCCGGAGACTTTTTGCCTACTGTTTTATGAATACTGTGAATTTGTACATACTGCTGTTTTTGCTTACTAAATAGTAGACTAGTATGCAATTTTGGATGCAGCAAGACACTAGTCCATGTCATGATTTGAGTGTACAGCTCTACTTTTCATTTATTCATCCCAAAAATTCCGTGACATTCTGTGTCATACCGTGAATTTCATTTTTATGTCTGGATTCTGTGATTCTGTGTTTTTTGCATCACAGAAATCAAAAGTTCCTAGGAATATGATGTGTTTTATTTTTCAGCAGTTGTTTAATGGGCTTTTTTTGGAGGTGTCATTCAGGTTCTTCTTGAGGTGTTGTGCTTTTGAGTGGGTGGCCGGATGGCTGCTGTGAGTTGGCAGGATCAGTGTCTGAGGGTATAGTAGAAGTGCCCAGTCGGTGGTGTGAAGTGGCCTTAAGTGCACTGAGACATGTAGCATGAGTAAGGCAGGGCGTCTCTGCATTGTACCCTCCACATAGAAATGGCCTGACCCATTTCAGCAACAGCCAGCAAGGGGGATGGGGAGTGGGCAGTCTGAGGCTGCTAAAAATACCCCATTACCAACAGCTCCACTGCAGAGGGATCCCTGGAATCGTTGTCCTTGACTAGCATGAAGTTGGCTTGTACAGTATAGGGTCTCCAATTGCCAACCAAGACCGAAAGGGTTTTCCTTGAGGTTTTCTTGCAGCTGCACTTCTACTGCTTTCAAATCCATTGCATTCTGTCATAGAGGAGCTCTCAGACCACATGTGAACCTGCCTATTTATTCACAGGTGCATATATAAATGTGTAGTTTTTAGGGAGGATTGAGTGGTGGTAAAATGCATGAAATTACACACTACGATAAATGCCAGTTTCTTTGTATGAAACAACATACAAGTATATGATGTGATGCTTAAATTATTAGTCTGAAGGCAGGTGGGTGCAATCCACAGGCGCTGGTCCAAAACTGACCTCTAGCTTTGTATAGCAAGGGTTAACATTACTGTTGCTCAACCGTACTGTGGTAGCTGTTAGTTTGAAGATCCAATCACAATGATTTTCCACTGTTGTGACATGTGACCTACTCTGCAACCTGAAACTGTCACGGCACAGCAAAGATTTGGCACTTCCCTCATCGTGGTCAAGTAGTCACTCATAGATGATAACTTGGAGAAAATAAGCTTGCTTGAAACCTGCATGCGTTCTGTTATTTACAGTCTCATTTCTTTCTGAATTGTCAAAATGAACCACGATGATGAAATGTGTACCACGGCTGCTTGAGATGATAGTCATTTCAGAAAGTTCAGCTTTAAACCTTACACATTTTAGGACCAGTTGTTTCTTCAGAAGGGAGGAGCACAGTTAGCTGCTGCAGTCCGAAGGGTGTTTCCCTTTTCACTTCCAGTTTTAATAAGAGAAAACCGAGCTTGTTGACTTTGACGTACTTGAGACTTTATTTGCCAATGCTAATGATGTCTTTTATGGTATTTATTTTTGGTTGTGCAGGAAATCTTTTTGTCGGAGCTTCATAAAAAGGTCAATTCCAGAGTTTCTGTTCCTGAGAGTAGATTTAACTGAAGGGTTTTTCTCTTAATTTGTCTGCAATGTTCATGACATTGGCTGTGGGAGAAGTTGATTGCCCAGCTGGTAGCCTGTTACAGAGCAGCATGCTGTTTCACGCTCTGCATGTACTGCTGCAAGTAAATCAGTCCTGGAGGGCTACTACACTTTTTACTTCTGCTTACAGAGAGAAAGCGTTCTTAACAACACCATCTTCTCATTTTCACAGTTTGAATTTTCACAAACTCATGCTTTTGACCTCTCTTGTCCTTCTTAAGCCTGTTCAGATCATCCCTGCTGCTGATCTGGTCGGCACATTCCTTGATTATATTTATATTATAATTATAATATAATGAAATATTGTTGATAAAGGCAAGGATAGCGAACGTACTGTGAGCCCTTGTAGCTGTTGAAATGGTCCCAAAGAATTTGTTCATTGACAGTTCAGTGGGGTTAAACTGTGAAGTCTGATATGATGTTTGGTTTGAGGGCATGGTATTGATATGGAACTTTCTCTTCTGTTTGTGTACATGAAAATATGGAACATCATAGATGAACTTTGTCCAAGCAGTCCAAGGCTCATGGGGCGTATTTACACTGTCATTTACAGTGTCACTTCAAAGTGTAGTCACTGAATTTGTACATTTCTCAGATACTTTTATCCAAAACAATTTGAACTGCATTCAATATACAGTTGATCAGTTTATACATAGCCTGGGAATCAAACTCATGACCTTGGGACACTTATTGCCATTGAGATGACTGGGAAAAATTGCCCAATAAACCTGAATTAACCTTACATTTTAGAGACTGGTGCTGTAATTATTAATAATAATGATGCCATTTTGGAAGTGAAATCTATATATTAACACTTAATATACTCCTTTCAGTTGTGTTCTATTCCATAAGTTTCCAGATTCAAAGCATTTTCATGTTACTTGAAAAAGCTACTTATAATGTTGGGAAAAAGGCTTTTTAGTCTCTTACATAGTTAAGATGGCAGGTCAGTTCCCACGCTACTTCTCAAAAAAGCCCACATAGTTCTGCCTGTAAAAGTGGGTAGCATGTCACCTTGAAACTCAGCCAGTGAGTTTGTTCTTACTACTCCAGGCCCAATGGAGAGTTTTCTAATCTTAAGGTGTCTGTTGATGTTTTATATTGGAGTCAACATGTATATCTGTGTACATTTGGGTTTTGCATTTGTACATACACATTCAGCAATAATAACATTATTATTATTATTAATAAAGCATTCCTTTCTTTTTTTTCTAGGTCTCCTTGGGCTGATTGTGTGAGGTTTCATTCACAATGAAAGCAACGCCACAGGCTGAGGGGAATGGCTTGTGAATTATCCCAGTCCTGCCACCTGCAGTCGGGCATCCTCCTCCTCCTCCTCCTCTGAAGGACGTCAGTTGTTTATGGGAACTACTGGCATTGGTCTCCTGAGGATATAGCTCTCCTTTGGGACGCCATTTTTCCACCCTTGCTGAGACGTGGTGTAGCCAGGAGACATGGCTAACAACTCATATAGCGGGGTGAAGAACTCTGTGGCCGAGCCCAATCACGATGGAGAGTTTGGCTGCTTGCTTAAAGATCTGCGCTCTCTCATGGAACTGCGGGGGCCTGAAGGATTACACAAAATCCAGGAATCTTATGGGGACGTTAATGGACTTTGCAACAGACTGAAAACATCACCCGTAGATGGTACATAATCATTATCTTGCACTTGCTTTGCTTTGCAGAAATCGAAATGCAGTTCCAGGAGGTAAAGTGGAGGAAGCACCGACTCTTCAGATGGTTTTAATTAGCATTGTTGTGTCTCACTCTAAACATATAGCTCTTAGCAGTAGCGAGCAGGTCAATTACACTTGAATGGCTTCTTGCTGCATTTTAGTGCATCTGCAGTCTATTTGGAGGAATGCTGCTGCTGTCCCGTTGCTGCTGCTCTGGCAACACATGGACAGTGTGTTGATATCTTAGACAATCGACTGTTCGCAAAACCCGCCCACCCTTAGTAACTGTTGCCATGACCGACAAACAGTGCCACTCTCACACTACACATCATGTTCTCACGCAGTGAAAAATACATCGCAGAGCAAAGAGGAAACTGACAACACACCAACAGAGGAGACAGAGCAGGTTACTTCTGATATGAAACAGCTTTTAAATTGTGTCATTTTTAAAGAAATTACAACAATAAATACCGTTATGTGGCTCTTCAGTGTGTCGTGACAGATCACTGTATTGCCTCAGTTCAAACACGTGAACCGATCGTCTTTTCATATTTACTTAAAGCACGAAATGAACATGAATAAACATCAGAAAGTGTTTTATTTCAACCGTGGAACACACAATTTTTCAAGTCCACCGAAGTTAATCTGCTCTTCTGTCTGATTTGTGGTAAAGGCTGGAAGGGAAACAGCTGCGGCTACTGGGCATGCTCATTTACATATTTTCCGAGCCAACAATATAAAAATGGTTTTAAAAAGTACATAGCGCCATAGTTTCAACACTTTAGAGTGTCGCAGTGACTGTCTTTTTGCAGTAAAGGACCTGTCATAGTTTAATGAGTGGGAAGATGACATGAAGCGTTGCGGTTAACCTGCACTGAAAACAGATGAGCGCATATGTGCATATACAGCTCCCATTCGGTGCAAAGTTCACGGGATTTTGTCCACAGAATGATAAGAGCACACGTTTTAACATATTTTATTATTTCACACTCAGTATTTTAACTTCAGCGCTGCAAGCAATGACAGGTTTTCTGGTACGCAAAACAAGTATTAAAGGAATACCTTAGCCTATCGCTGTTACCGTGGCAACCAAAAACAGCACAGCTTAACCCTCTGTACATTTATATATTTAGTTATATTGAAAAAGTTTCAATTCAGTCAATCTTTTTTACCCTGTTTTAACATGTATTTCTATGGAGACCAGCCTTAGCTGTCGGGCAAGATGGTGGATAGCAGCGGCGGCACATAATATCCGCGTTCTGATTGGTCAGATCACCTGTCAATCAAGCTCTTTGCGAACGGTCAATTGAGACATAGATCTGTTTTCCTTACTAACAGGTTAGACTTCATAGAGAATATCCTAAATTTAGCCTGTGAGCATTGTCGGTGTGTTTGACAATTGAAATAAAAGTCCTTAATGTCAAACACAAATGCGTTTACCATCCCGTCTTATAGTCTGTGGAACTGCAGTTACAGCAGGGATGTTACAGCTATTTTTAGACACTTTCTCTTTGTCCATATTTTTGTACCCTCACTTTACTTGTCCATAACTGTTTAGATTTTTATATATATATATATATATATATATATATATATAATGCACTCTATGGTCTATTTCAAGTAACATAACACCTGCTGTTAGGATGCACTCAATTAACTTTATATTTATAACATTTACCAATAAGAATATATCAGCAATATAACAGCATACACATATTAAACAGCACAAGCAATCTGTCGGAGCACCTGACACTCCACATGCAGCCATATGCTTATGGCTATTTTTGAACCATTTAAGATCAAATCCTTCCATTCTTGGACAGCTTGGTTCATGAACTTGTTCCTCCCAGTTAAAAGTCCAAAGTGGCATCATTGACACAGATTCTATGTGTCACATCAATTGAAATTATCAATTCTTGTCATTGTTTTTTTTTTTCCTTTTTTTTTTTTAATTTCTTGTTTGGTTGTTGCAGCCCTGTTTGTCCCTTTTTGCTTGCCCACTGTCTCCGTTTACTATTTCACATTTTCTTTCGCTTTCTTTCATCGGAAGGGGTGTGTGAGCAGGTATATACAGTAATCTTTAGGGTAAGATATAGAAAAGTGCAGAGTCAGTGTGCAGCCCACAGCTGCAGCTCCATTGGTTTATTACCTCTCTGTAGACATTAGGTTTAATCGCTGGCCTGACCTTGATTGAACTCTTGGGGGAAGGGATTTTCAGTTTGATCCCAGATTAAAACGGCACCATGTCCATAGCAGTTCTCTACAGGCTCTTTGAAATGCAGTTCTCTCGTGCGTGAACACGCAAGGTCTGCAGACTAGAGATGTGCGCTATGACTAATTTGACTGTCGTTTAAACGGAAGTTTTGTATCTGACTAATCAACTAGTCTAAAAGCTAGAAACCCCCAAAAAATGGCAAAAGAAAAAAAAGTGTGTGTGTGTCTATATAACAGCCTACACTTGAAATACTTAATCTTTGAATCACACTGTCAATTCCCTCAATGAATTCTGCAAAAAATAGGTCACGATTATGCCGTATGCTTGCGTCGCGTTATCATCAGTTAATTTTAGGCGGTCGTTAAACAGAAAAAAAGGAAGAGCATACACTCAGCATAAACCAGTGCATAGCTTATTTATTCAGATCGGCTGGAGCAATGCAGAAATGGAAAATCAATCAATAGACTGACAGAATTCTTCATTTTCATATAACGTTAGCCAACATATTAAAACACAAGTCAAAAACAATAGGAAAGTTTATCAAGGAATAGCATTAAAACGGCTTTTAAAAATGTACTTCATGTTGGTTGGCCATATTGTCTAAAAACAAAACAATGCTAGTTTTACTTAGACCATGCGCATTTGTTCAGTGAATTTACCATGTTAACGTGGTCTGACGAAAGAGGGGACTAGAGGCGATTCTGCACTTGAAAAAGTGCGCTTGGCAGGAACTGAAGTCGCAGGCACGCAGAGAGATAACTACAAGCAAGCAAACAGTTGCTAAAAGAGCCTGGAAATCCTGCACCACCACCGAAGTGGGTCTTCGTTTAGAGGAATAGACGGCACGGATGGGATCGTGGACCGCAGCGGCGGGTTGTAGTGTATGACATGATTGACATTTGCTGGCTTTGGCTAGCCTCCAAGCTAACGCATACGTGCCTGTATTGAATATGATTACGCATCGCTCCAGTAGAGTTATTGTAAGCCAATTTGACATTACACAGTTTCACACAACTTTTAAGTTTCCTTATAATTCAAAATAATCCCACACCTTACTGGTTCTTCGCGTGGTCATTTCGAGCTTGCCGCAACTGACATGAAGAAAACACATGTGAGCCGAGGTAAAAATGTAGTTTCCGCACAGATACGCTTTTAAAAATATTTATATATTTACATATTTTGATATGTATTCTTTTTCAAAAGTTTTATTTTAATGATAAAATCATGTTTGTTTGTTTTTTCTCTCATGTAATCAACTATTGTTTTCAGTGTTGACTAGCAGGAGCTGTATCGTTTAGTCGACTAGACCCGCACATCCCTACTGCAGACCAATATTTCATTGTGTCTGCTGGGGGATTCTGGCCAGTGTTTCCATGAGAATACTTCACTTATCTATTTAACATGCAGGCCTGATCAACACTAATGCTTTTTTGGTATTGAAAGTCAAAATGTAGCACACATTCCTGATAGAGAGCTCCTAAGGGACTTGCCCTCTCCAGTATTAGTGTCTTAACCCTTAATTAGTTAATAACCCTTAATTAATTAGTTTTGCTTCTACACTGAAGAAAATGTGAAAAAGGGTGCTTGCTAGGATGTTCTGGTTGGTTACTATTCCAAGTTTGTGATATTTTGGTAGATAGGGCTCAGACTCAAGCCCCGTTTACACCAAGAACGATAACTATAAAGATAAAGATACTAGCGTCCACACCAGCGGACAATATCGTCTGTTTATTCCAAGCACGTGCTCATCTGCCGCTTTAAATTCTCAAGCTCATTATAGCAGGATGGATTCTGATTGGGTGTCAATGTTTGTATCGTTCATGAGCTGGGAAAAAATAGTTCTGAAAATGATTCCAATGATATTGTTTCTCTGTGCCTTTATTGTTATAGCTGTGGTGTGGACTCTGCTATTCTTTGATATTGAGAAGTTTTTTTTTGTTGTTGTTTTTTGTTTGTTTTTTTAGAACTATATAGTTATCGTTCTTGGCGTAAACAAACCTTAAATCTATGTACTGTGATGGTCCATTCCAATCACTTAGAAAAGTAGGTTTGAGGTATCATTCATGCCCGTACCACAAAATATTTCTGTATGAATAATAATAATAATAATAGTGATGATTCCATTAGTGTTAATGTTGCTCCTAGGTCTTAAACGTATCTGACACTTGGCATCATAAATAATGTGTGGCAGAGGACCAAAATCAATCTTTCAGTCTTAATAATGAAGTAATTCAACATGTCTGATATGTACGGCAAGTTTGGATGTTTATATGTAGTGTCACCTGCCCCGTCCTGCCCTCACAAGGTCTGACTTTTATTAGCAGGCGATGAAATACTGAGTGATTGAAACCAAAGCAGTAAGGAATCCAGAGCTGTCTGGAATCCAGAGCTATACCTTTGTCATGGTGTCATTGGAAACTATAGCGTCAGTGGAAATGTATATTTCGACTTCGCTCAAATAATGGGGTCACACTGATGGCATCGATATGACTCCTAAAAATGTGTGTATTGTTTCCTGAATAGACTGTCTGAAACTTGGCCCATGCTGTGCCTGAGCTTTGTATACCGTGTGAATTGTGCATTAGTCATAGAAGAATAGTCTAAGAATTTCCCCCCTAGATATTCTATTCAGTGGCCAGACTGATAGAGAGCCCTGTCGCTTAGCCATTCTCGCTACTCGGCACACGTCTAACTGAGATCGGAGCCCCACAACGATCCACCAGTTTAGCTCTGCCCTGTTCCCTCCGCTTCACAATAGCACGCTGGCAGGCAGCCCTGCTGTTATGACACGTTTTACAGCTTAATCAGATCACTCAGCTTTGCCATAGGAAATTAAGCAGTCATTCAAGATTAAAAGAGCTTTGACAATTGAAAAGGGATTTCTAATTAGTAAGTAGGCCATTTCTCAATTTCGTAGCAAAGCCACCACTAATCTTTCTACTCTTTCGAATTTAACTAGTTACTTTTTACAGCTCTTTTGGGTTCACTTTGAATCATGGCGTTCTTCTCATTTTATTCGGGTGAAACTTTTGAGTGGCCGGTTCCTTGAATCTATTGTATTACACAATTTGCATGTGTGGACACGAGGGATGTCTACTGCAAATTAAAGGCGTGCGCTCAAGATTTGTTTTAACTGATGGGATTTTTAATTGAAAGAGCTACTAGTATACATAACCCAGCCTTTCGTGGGCCCTGAGGATAAACATTCCTAGGGCGTTAAGAGTCGAAAATGAGTGGTAAATTCATATTCGCTAAATGACTTAATAGAAATATTTCTAAAGGATGTCTCAGAAAAGACTAAACTTCTTAAATCAGGTGGGAAGTGATGTTTGTACGGTATACAACCAGTCACAAGCTTCATCCAGTACTTGTACTACATATGATCTGGGCTCTGACACATAAGTGTGTTAAAAGTGAAGTGTGGGTTTTCTAGTGCTTTCTTCTGCCTCAGTTTCATTTGTAGGTTGATTTCTATGAAAAATGTGAACTCTGAGACACTTGAGGCACAGAACGGCACTACATTAGCTCAAAGAATATTGGAAGTTTGAAACCGAATTGTATAGAATAGTAGTTCTCAATGGCAGTTGCCACGTCCGGACCAGAGGCACAGAAATTACACACTTCACCTTTAAGTGTGGCTGTACCTGTCAGTAATATCTTTCTGTCTCTCAAGCACATACTACAGGTATTTATGAATGAGATCTTAGTAAAAAATTAAATATTGCAACTAAAATTTAACCAGCATGCTATATAATCGGAGCTAAGTAGAACGTTGTGTTTGTGAGAGCAAATTATCAGCAATGGCTTTGTACATGTTGTTGTCTGTATATTGAATGGATTGATGAGCATAGTTATTTATTGTTTAATGTTTTCTCTTGCCTTGTCTAGCTTGTTAAATATTTATCAGATGCTCTGTTAGTAATGTGCCCTGTTTTTTGTTTTTTTTTATGGATTAACGCATTAGAGATTAGTAAAAAAACATTTTCTTTTCCATAGAGGCCCCTGTTTTTGTGGCTTTTAAGGTCTCAGGTGAAAGTAGAAATTGACGTCAGATGATTTGGTCTCTTTTGAGAAACTGCAAAAACCTTGGAGTCTTTGCAGCAACTAGCGCTAACACAACTTAAAAGGTTTACAACCTAAAACACATTAGCACTTTCCAGCAATCACAATGGTACTTCTGCTCTGTGAAGTAGCATGCAAATGAATAATTAGCTGTCTAAATGCCCATGTTTTGAAGGTTTTTTTCCCCTCTTCTGTTGAGTTTAATCTTCCCCTCAGTGATGCTTCCGAGTAAGTGTGTGCATGATCTGGAGTGAGAGTGGAATTGAGATGTGTATTGCAGCATAAATGCATTTTTGACAGAGGCGTAAGACCTGACTCATCTGCTCCTTAGCCCACTCTCCAAACAGGGACACAGAATGTAATCCTCAGCCTCAATTTCCACACTACACAAGCCTGGATTTAAAGGGTACATAACACGCACAGTTTCACCCAATCTCACGCTAATCTTGAGTACCTATAGAGTAGTACTGCAACCTTCATATCTCCAAAAAGTCTTTAGTTTTATCAAAAGAAAGATACAGCTTTACGATTCTTTCCGAAAAAAGCCGAGCTCCTGAAGTCGTGGCGTGTGGGTGGAGCTAAAGCTCAAGCACTTGCGCCGATTGCAACAAAACACAGACATTTGATGCCGTTTCACTTACCGTCTGCAGGTCTGAATCATGACCGGGATCTTTTATAGCTGGGACCGCTCCATCTTTCAGTATCAAACGATGTGCAAATCCAGCATCGAACTGGGCCTTGTTTATAAAACGTTTGTCAACAAACACACCTGAGAAACTCTGTTGCTGCCCCGGAAAAACAAACTGCATCCACTGTTCACGTAACGCTGGGTTCTTTTGGGAAGCTGAACAAGGTTATCTTTCCCTTACAACCAAAAACACACTTCTTTAGAGACATTCTTCCCGAGCGAGTCCCGTTCAGTGCAGCCGAATGAAGCGTGTTGATGGGCGCGCTCTCGCTCCGGTCGATGCATGCATGGGCGTGTGCTTCCGGGAGAAATGCCCATTTAAGGAGTTCCACCCTCGTTTACGTCACCCTCGTTTACGTCACTTGTAGTAAGATTTATTACAGAAATACTCTGTCATATGTCCAAATTATTTTTTGAAACTTTGTCCATGTCTTTAACAGTGTAAACAACTCTAAATGCATGAAACAGCTCCCCCCCCCATGCACTGGCGTTGAATCAGGAAGAACTTTTCAGCACTTAGCTGCTGTTCTTTCATCGAGAAGTACCTTTTGCATCAGTACAAGCAAACAAAATTTGAATTTAGTTTGATTCATTGTTAATAACCTTAGTAATAGGGCTGGGCGATATATCGAACGTGATATTCATGCGCATCTAGTCAGTAAAGCCGGTTCCGTGATTAGCGCTAAATCTCCAACGCATGAATATCATGTTCGATATATCGCCCAGCCCTACTTAGTAACCGATTTTGACCTGATGACTGCAACACCTGGGTAGGGTTGCACCAGCCATTCATAAGTTCTTATTTAAATTATAACATTAAGTCCACACTAGAGGCTTAGTAACTGCTAGCTAGTTTGTAACTAAATCTATACATTATTTGGTTGCACCAGTTGTTCGTAAGGCAGGACGTAGCTAGTAGTTCATAAGCTCTCCGTAAAGTAATGCGTAGTCGCATAATATGAGGTTAACCCTAAATCATCCAATAGAAACCTTCAAATACGCGAGCAAAACTTGTTTAAATGCTATGAATTTTAATTTATCCTTCATTCTAACTTCTTTTGCCTCATGTATACTAACGGTAAAAACAAGTTTCCATTAAAAACGATGCATTAATAACATTAGTCTACATGTAAGCTATATTTATATGTGAATAACATTCAGAAACTGTAATTGAAATAAATAAGGATCAATAAATACTGAAAGAAAAAAAATATAAGACATACCATTCATTTATTATTTCATCTGACATGCGCAAACACGGACCAAAGTGTAGATGGGGTGTTGAAGACACGATAAAAAAGAAACAAAGTACGATTATTCACATATTTTTCTCTCTCTCTTTATATGAACGTGAGTGTAAATGTCAGCAGCATCATATATGCCTAAAGGATTGAAGGTTGTCAGGTAAAAGAAGAGCATATTGATGCAGTTCACTCTGTCTGCTATTTTATTCCAACCGTTACTCCTGATCAGACGCTTCCTTAAATATTTAGTTTATACGTAGAGTTACACTTCAACTAAGTGTAATGGTGCAACGAAAAAATATTTAGTAGTACGTAAGTTGTAACTTAGTGCCCATTTACGTCAAAACTAGGCTAAGTTGTAACTTACATACAGCTGGTGCAACCGGCCCCTGAAGATTTGCCTACTGATCATTCAGGGTCTGTGTACTGTACATGTCATTGCAGAAGTGATAGTTCAAATCATAATCTAAAATGCTGTTTAAAGCTCATGTCACCTCAAGTTTATAGTGTAAATGCAGTAAACAAAAGATTTTTTTTTTTGCTATCACAAAGATCATAGAGTTCAGGTTATTCTATAAATGTCCCCTAGAATAGAAGCCAACAGAGTTCGAGA
This sequence comes from Spinibarbus caldwelli, assembly GCA_039654775.1. Classification (NCBI taxonomy): domain Eukaryota; kingdom Metazoa; phylum Chordata; class Actinopteri; order Cypriniformes; family Cyprinidae; genus Spinibarbus; species Spinibarbus caldwelli. The sequence goes on along the minus strand of CM077228.1, from coordinate 12,281,495 downwards.
AATATTTAAGCAATAGTGAAGACATTATGAATCTGCAAATCTAGCTTTATAGTTTTTTTTTCTACAAGCAATTTGGAGTAGAATTTACTTGGCGAACTGCAAGAAACATTACAAAGAAGCAAATAGAGTTAAACTTGAAATGAACATGAAATAGTATGTTCTTGTGAAACGTTCTGTAATCTTTGTTTTATTCACAACTTCAAAAAGTGTTGGTAGAACATAGAACTAGCTGCAAGAAGGTCATAGGTTTGAGCTTTAGAAAATGAATCCATATGCTCTCATTTACATTAATGCATTTGGAAGATGCTTTTATCCAAATCGACTTACATTGCATTCAAGGTGTACATTTTATCAGTTCATGCATTGCATTCCCTGGGTATCAAACCCATGTCATTGGAGCTCCTAGTGCTCTGCTGTTTTGAGCTAGAAGAATGCCCATATACATTGCTTTGAATGCAATATATGTAGCTTTAGAAAAAATTAATTAATGCAAATCTTGAAGACACTGTAGTTGTCCAGACAAAAAGCTCTTTTGTTGTGTGCAGTCAAAAGCCGACTGTAATCCAGGAGCAGAAAGGTGCTTTTGAGACACTGAGTGTTAATATGCAGTGAAACCTTCAGCTCAATGGGAAAGAGCTATAGCCGAGCAGCTCTATGGCTTTGCTGAGTAATGTGGAGGATGTCGTCATGACAATAGGCTCTGCTGACCAGGCTGCTCTCTGGTCTGGCAGGCAAACCATCCCGTTCAGTCACACATACACATTCATTCTGACACCCAGACACTAGATGCATAAACACACATGCATGCATGCACGCTTTTTGTCCACATGGCTCACTCACCACATCTAGCCATCCCTTTTTTTTTTTTTTGTCTGTTAACATGCGGTGACTGTGAGTGAACTGAATGCACACACCATGACTTCTTTGAATACCTTCTTTGAATATAGAGAGTTATTCAAATGGGCAAACCAGAGGACTGCTGTTAAACCAGTGCATTTGAATGGTTCCAGAGAATGACCGCGTACAATGTACCCAGCGTTTGTTTTTGTCCTGTCAGTTTTGGTGTTTCTTATTTGGCCTGGATTAAGTCAAAGTTTGCAAACCCAGGAAATTCTCATGATCTTGTGTCAAAATCCCACACGCTTTACTGCTGTAGTGGCAGTATTAATGGATTAGCTGTACTAATACCTCCTAATCGATTAAATGCATAACTGTGTAAGCTGTAATTATACACAAAGTAAGATTTTAGCCTGGACATGGACAGACATGGTTAAAATTGTTACTAGTTCTGTCAGACACCTGTACATGACTGTTACTGTATAGTTGTAAGAGTGCAGACGGTTAAAGAATATCATACAAAGTAATATAATAGAAACAAATAATAATGAAATTCTTTTTTTTTCAGCAAGAACTTTTTAAATTGATCAAAAATGACAGTAAATGTTACAAATTTCAGTTTTACAATATATTGAAATATGTTTTTAACAAAAATTTTAATTGAAAATTTAAAAATCTTACCACCCCAAATGTTTGAACGGTAATGTAAATAGATGTAAATGATAAATAATATACATTCTAAAGAGGTCAACCATTTTCTATTCCATTTGATCCAATCTGTGAAATATTTGCCTAAACAAAATTTAATTTTATATTTGTGGAGATAAATCCCTCATTTTATTCATATTGCTTCTCTGTGACCTTTTGATCTAATTCAGAAAGTCTTTATCTTTAAAAGCTACTGTTGCTGACCCACAGGTCCTTTCTTCCTCAATAATCCTGACTCTATTAGAAACTCATTAAGCATTGTCTGCTGCTATATAAGAGCTGTGTTCAGTGTTTACTTGAATTATTAATTTTTTTTTTTCTTACTCTTTTCTTCCAGGATTAAGTGGCCAGCCTGCAGATATTGAAAAAAGAAAAGTAGCATTTGGACAGAACTTTATACCTCCGAAAAAGCCAAAAACCTTTCTTCAGTTAGTATGGGAAGCATTACAAGATGTAACATTGATTATTTTGGAAGTGGCAGCAATAGTTTCTTTAGGCCTTTCTTTTTATCAACCTCCGGATTCAGAAAATAGAAGTGAGTAACCTATTTATTTCCTTCTGTTTTATTTATGGTTCATGATCTCAGTTTCAGGTTGTTCTGAGCTAAGTTTTATTTTGTGTGTGTGTGTAGATTGTGGGAAGGCAGCGGGTGGAGTAGAGGATGAAGGAGAAGCTGAGGCCGGATGGATAGAAGGAGCAGCTATCCTCCTATCTGTTGTTTGCGTGGTGCTCGTGACGGCCTTCAATGACTGGAGCAAAGAGAAGCAGTTCCGTGGCTTACAGAGCCGCATTGAACAAGAGCAGAAGTTTACGGTGGTTCGGGGAGGCCAGGTCATTCCGATCCCTGTGGCCGAGATTGTCGTCGGGGACGTTGCACAAATTAAATATGGTAAGCTGACATAAATTTGCAGAGAACTTTCATTTCCTTTTAAGAGAGAAAATCATGAGTATGAGTGTAGCGTTTAAAAAATGTAACTCTACCAGTCTTGCATTTCACTGGTGTTGCGTAATTATTACCTTTTCCTGTATAGTCACCCTGAAATAAATTCAAAAGCTGCTGACGGTAATGTACATTATTGTGATGGGATACTTTCTTCATCAGGTGACCTCCTGCCTGCTGATGGCGTTCTCATCCAGGGCAACGACCTCAAAATAGATGAGAGCTCTTTAACTGGAGAGTCTGACCATGTGAAGAAATCAATGGAGAAAGATGCTATGCTGCTTTCAGGTGGGACATGAAATTACAATCTACAGCAACTGCAGCAATAGCAACGTTTGGCTACACAATCCTGTAACATTTTAGCATTTTCTGTGTCCCGTCTCACCTCTACCCAAAAGTTCAGCCAAACCAAATAAATGTCCAACTTGGGAGTTCAGATGTTTGCAATGTAGGACCTGCTCCCTCTCAGCAAGGCTATTGCACATCTTCAGCTAATCCCATTTTATGAAAACCAGTTGATCCTCTGATAGAATGACATTGCTGTGTGCCATCCCAGAGGAGATGAGGGGGGATTTGTGAGCCTGAGTGGGCAATTCTCCAGCAAAGCCTGCGTTAGCATGCTGAGGCTACCCCAGCAGAAAACCTCTCCCTGACATTTTTTCATAGACCCCCTTCTCAAGCTTAAACAATTATCGAGAGCTGTATTAAAGCCCACTTCTGAAGGCCAGAAAAATGGCCATTCATTTCTGGACGACTAATTGTGTCATAAACTGTGCTGTGTGTGAATGTTTTAGATCCAGTCGTGAATATATTGGCACTAATATGAGCAGTTTTGTGCTTCGTCTAGCCCTTATTCACCTCATCTTCCTCTCTGCAGGTACTCATGTCATGGAGGGCTCTGGAAAAATGGTTGTCACTGCTGTCGGAGTCAATTCCCAAACTGGAATCATCTTCACGTTACTGGGGGCGGGAGAAGATGATGAGGATGAAGAGGAGGAGAAGGAGAAGAAAAAAGAGAGAAAGAAAGAGAAGAAAAGTAAATTGTCTATATTATTCGGTGTCTTTTTAGTCTGCCTCAGAAATTAAAATAGAGTAACCGGTGATCTTTTCAATCTATAGCTACTGTGGCTGCAGAGAAATGAATTGAATGGGCTGCACATGTGTGTGTGTGTGTGTGTGTGTTCCAGAATTCATGAAAGTGTGCTTTTGTCAAATGAGAGATTTTTTTTTTTTTTTTTTTTTTTTTTTAATTTAGAAGTATATTTCTGTCTGGTAAAAAATGCCTGAAGCAATGACTCATAGAAAAATGTAACGATTTCTTGTGCGCTCCATTAACTAACTGCCATTTAATGCATTTCTGCAGCCCGTGGCTCACGTGTTGGGTCTCCAAATGAGTGCCTGCAGATACATGAATATTTCAGTACTTGCAGAGGTTGGGCCCCAAGTTGCTGTTCAGTGACTGTGCACCTCATTGCAATTTTGTGCGTTTGTGGTCTAGCCACGGCAGTGGATTTAAAAAACCTCATGAGGTCGTGGCACACATCTGTTCGTAAATATTCGAGGGCCTTTTCTCATTCTGCTAAATCAAAGAGAAGATTTGCATAATTGGAAATATGTTTAAATGTGCGCTGCACAACTGTTGCTTGCATAATGGTGAATAATGAATAAATTAGTGTTTGTTATATGACTTATCTTTCTCTCTTTTTCTCCAGATAAAAAGCAGGATGGCTCTGTGGAGAACAGAAAGAAAGGTGAGTAACCCTGTTGACTTAATGACATAATGAACACCATATTGGCTTAGAAGGCCAGCCTCTTACATGCTGCAGCCTGCATTAAAAACATCGCCTTAACCCATTAGTGCTATTGGATCTTCATTAAAGCTTATCCACACTAGTGTGAGGTGCAAAGAAGTGTGCATGTGTGAAGCTTTGAGAAGTTAGCCTGTTTTTTGGAGTTTGATTATTACGCTACATTCAAAAGCTTGGGAGATTTGAAAGAAATACTTTTATTCAGCAAGGATGCATTGATTCAATCAAAAGTGACAAATCGGCATATTAGAATGATTTCTGAAGTATCATGTGACACTGAAGACTGGAGCTTCTGAAAATTCAGCTTTGCCAACACAGGAATTAATTACGTTTTAAAATGTATTAAAATATAAAACAGTTCTTTTAAATTGTATTATTATTTCACTATATTACTGTTTTGATCAAATAAATGTAGACTTGGTGAGTGTAAGAGACTTTATTTAAAAACATTAACAATTCATACTGTGTAGCTATGTTCAGATATCCGCACTTGTCTCCCTGCAGACCTTTTATTATCCAAAATCACCTGCCCAAGCAGGAAAGAGTCCACAATCAGGCCGCCCTGTGTTCAGAAACCAACTCTGTAGCATTTACTTTAAAAGTAGCGCACGCCTGTGTTTACTGAAGCCCCAGCTACAGATCGCCCTGCCAGAAATGAGCTCTAATCCACCAGACAAGCATTACAGCTCTGCGAGTAGAGCGCGGCAACACGGCACAGTAGAATAGCAGTCTCACATCGCCCCTTACCCCCCGCTAATTCAAACGCAGTCGCATTACCTCACATCACACACCGGTTAAATCCTGCACACAGGCCGACTGCATCATGCTGCAGCAGCAATAGGCGGAGATGCCCTGCTGCGTGCTTGTCTGTATGACTGCACGCATGCTGAGTTCTTTGTTTGTGTGATGCCACCTCACTGGCAGGCTGTACTTTCAGCATGCAGAGCAACGGCCTGGAGATCAGGATAAGTGTGTGCATGTCGTCTTTTATTACCGATAGTGATAAGTGATGGACTGGACATCTGAGTGTGGTGACGAGGTTTTATGTCTCCTAAGATACTTGGTCACATGGGTTTGCATGTGGCTCCTAAATGTGAGGATGATCTTGAGCTGTTTTCTCTCCAACTGTAATAAAATTATCATTCATTTATAATCACTATTATAATTCATTTATCTGCTCACTTAATTATATTTGTCACGTGAGGGGAACCACAATTTAATTAGAAAATGCTTCCTGTGGTCCAAGTGTGGAGAAAATCATAGTCACCACTCAAATTCACTGCATATTTACAGTTTTCTTTCTTTCTATTTGTAGCTAAAGCCCAGGATGGTGCCGCAATGGAGATGCAACCTCTAAACAGTGATGAAGGGGCTGAGGGCGAAGAGAAGAAAAAAGCCAACTTGCCAAAGAAAGAGAAATCAGTTTTGCAAGGGAAACTGACCAAATTAGCGGTCCAAATCGGAAAAGCAGGTAAGCATGGTTGCTTTGAGATCATTATTATGCTAGTGTCTTCTAAAAACTTGAAATAAATGACACTTTAGAGGGTAGATGCATTTAAAAATGCATACTTCTCTGGGAAAACAGTCAATTTCACAGTGGTAATGGTTTTTGCTGGGACCTCAGATTTGTGCAGCATGTGCTTTAGAGGTCTTAATGTATGTGTTCCTGTGCAGGTCTGGTGATGTCAGCCATCACAGTGATCATCTTGGTGGTGCTGTTCGTGGTGGACACTTTCTGGATCCAGGGACTTCCTTGGGAAAAAGAGTGCACTCCCGTTTACATCCAGTTCTTTGTCAAGTTCTTTATCATCGGTGTGACCGTACTGGTGGTGGCCGTCCCTGAGGGTCTTCCGCTAGCTGTAACCATCTCGCTGGCATACTCTGTCAAAGTATGATTCTGCATCTTCTGTTAAATGTTCATGCTCTGGACCGACCATCTTGTGACATTAGCCCTCTGTCTAGACTTTGTTAGACAATACAGTACATGTTGATCCAATAATCATATGAATTGCCATATCTTTTTGCATCTATTAACTTCACCTTGTTGCTGTTACAGTTATATTACTTCTCTGGATTTCTGCCATTTAATTGGGGATTAGTGGGCTTTAATGTTTAATCTTGCGCTCAATCTGTTTATTGTTGATCTGTCTGTGTATCACCCCCCTCCCTCATTCCATCTCAATTTTTTCATTGTTTGCAGAAAATGATGAAAGACAATAATTTGGTGAGGCATCTTGATGCCTGCGAAACCATGGGCAATGCCACAGCCATCTGTTCGGATAAAACGGGGACTCTGACTATGAACCGGATGACAGTTGTTCAGGTTTTTATTGCTGACAAGCACTACAAGAAAGTCCCTGAGCCCGATGTCATTCCTGCCAGCATCATGGACCTGCTCATAGTGGGCATCAGTGTCAACTGTGCTTACACCACCAAAATCATGGTGAGTTCCTAGACAAGCATAATACCCATAAAATTAAATTTTTTAATTAAAAGAAAAATTAAAACTTTTTATTGAGCATTTTTAACTACACGGGTAAATCTCACCAGTGTTGTTATTCTTAACTAAACCTATTAAAATTATCGTTTGGCACATGAATTAAAGCGAAAATATAATATATTACATGAAACCTATATAATAACAAAATAACACTGAATCTCACAAGCTTTAAGTAAACAACACAGTTATAGCTCTAGACCATACTACTACTGCTTCATGGGCTGTTTTGGCACAATGACTGAATAAAATACTGCACAACACCTCAAGGTGTTTTAATGCATATATTATAGTTTTTATGTTTTTTAACTTATCTTCTTTTTCAGTCCCCTGAGAAAGAGGGAGGCCTGAATCGTCAGGTGGGCAACAAAACTGAATGTGCCTTGCTGGGCTTTGCCTTGGACTTGAAAAAAGACTATCAAGCAATCCGCAACGAAATCCCAGAAGAGAAGCTTTACAAAGTCTACACCTTCAACTCCGTCAGGAAATCCATGAGCACCGTGCTAAAGAATGATGACGGAAGCTACCGGATGTTCAGCAAAGGAGCCTCCGAGATTCTGCTGAAGAAGTATGCCATCCTCAATCATAAATGTTTGGTCATTGTTAATGCCTGACACAAGTTCACGTCTTAGCATCTTCTAGGACAAGTAAAACACTGTAGTATTCTAGTGCTTTCCTTAAAGAAACATGTGAGAGGTGTGTCAGCAAACTTGATTGGCAGATCAAATGCTTCACCTGCCCCTCCAAAGCCCCGAGGCTGTGTTACTGATAGATTTCCCTGGAGAAATTACTTGGATGGCTCAGTTGCTGTGAGCTGTTGGATATCTGCAATATCTTACCTGCTCTCTTCTCACCCAGGTGTTATAAAGTCCTGACAGCAACGGGCGAGGCAAAGATTTTTCGGCCCAGGGACAGAGATGACATTGTGAAGAGAGTGATTGGACCAATGGCCTCTGAGGGCTTGAGGACCATCTGCCTGGCTTACAGGGACTTTCCTGCCTCTGAAGGTGAACCAGACTGGGATAACGAGAGCGATATCCTGACCAGGCTCACCTGTGTGTGTGTCGTGGGCATTGAAGATCCAGTTAGACCAGAGGTACAAGCCTTAGCTATTTAAAAGGAATTATTTTAACTTAGAAATACACAAAACTATATCATTTAGCAAGAGAGACTAGACTCTATTGCGCTAGCATGTAATGTCAGATAATAAACTCTCTCAGTCAGGCTCCCTTATTCTTTCCTGCTCAGGTCCCTGATGCCATTAGAAAGTGCCAGCGTGCTGGAATCACGGTGCGCATGGTCACCGGGGACAATCTTAACACTGCCCGCGCTATAGCAAGTAAATGTGGCATCCTGCAGCCAGGAGATGACTTTCTTTGCTTGGAGGGCAAAGAGTTCAACCGCCGGATCCGTAATGAAAAGGGAGAGGTGAGAGGCACAATTTATTAGCACCAAGACTCGCAGAAACACACAAACTCACAAGCTCATAATATAATTCCTTTTTTTTTTCCAGATTGAACAAGAACGGATTGACAAAATATGGCCTAAACTCCGGGTGCTGGCGAGATCTTCACCGACAGACAAGCATACACTAGTCAAAGGTACTTAGAGACTCGCTCCTCCAGCATGAGGAAAAAAAAAAAGTGTAATTCTGCTCTGTAATGTCATGCTGTTTGTCTTGACGCATGTCTTTTCCTTCAGGTATAATTGACAGCACTGTTTTGGAGCGGAGGCAGGTTGTGGCTGTAACGGGAGACGGCACCAATGATGGCCCTGCCTTAAAAAAGGCCGATGTTGGGTTTGCCATGGTATGTGGGTCTGCCTGACGTGGCTACAGAAAAAATGATTCCTCCAAGGATTCTGTGTGCTAGATTTAGTTTTGAATGGCTTTTATATAGTGTGCTTTTTATTCTCAGGGCATTGCTGGCACAGACGTGGCTAAAGAAGCCTCCGATATCATTCTCACTGACGACAACTTCAGCAGCATCGTCAGGGCCGTCATGTGGGGGCGGAACGTTTATGACAGCATTTCAAAATTCCTCCAGTTCCAGCTCACTGTCAATGTGGTGGCTGTGATCGTGGCCTTCACTGGAGCTTGCATCACACAGGTATCACAGCTATACACGGCTATAAAAAGCTCTATTCTAGCATGAGGCGAAATGACAGAGTTGCGACTGACGGAGCTGTTAAGCTAAATAGTGCAGCTCTACGTGAAGGATTGCGTGTTAACAGATGCACCATGGTGGCTGATGGAAGCAGCTGATTGCTACCCATCCTGTGTGAAGTGATTGGAAATTGTTAGTCTGAGGCAGGAAGACTTGCAGGCAGTCAGCATGGGACCTGGCACTGCTGTCCACAGGCAAAGCACCAGTCTGAAATGAGCCAGCTCTCCTTTGTTAAATGGAATGATAGTCGGGTTGATTGCAGTTGAGGTCCTGTATTATTGCATAATGAATGGGAGGATTACATTTGCGCTTTGCATTGCTGTCAGTAGCCAAGGCTGGACGTGGCCTCAAGCCTCAGGTGTTCTGCTGGTTTCGTGTGTAATTTTCCCTGGAAATTGCTCATGAGCAGGCTGACTCGGTATCAGACCCCACCAAAATTTAAGCACCTGTCATTCACAGCGATCTTGTTTAATTATTGTCTAATCTGATTTTTTTTTTTTTTTCAGCTCAGTATTCGCATCTTTAAATTCATAATACAGAATTCTAGAGGAAATGAAATAAAACTTTGTGAACGATTCAGTACTCGTGCAAATGTACAGCTGAGAGGGTGTTTTTGAATGTTGCGAAGGTGGCAGCAGTGAATGAGGTCAGAACGGTCACCTCCTGTTCTCTCTCACTCTCCCAGGACTCTCCTTTGAAAGCTGTACAGATGTTATGGGTAAATCTGATTATGGACACATTTGCCTCTTTGGCCTTGGCCACTGAACCCCCCACTGAATCTCTTCTGCTGAGGAAGCCTTACGGCCGTAATAAACCCCTCATCTCCCGGACAATGATGAAGAACATATTGGGTCATGCAGTCTACCAGCTCACCATCATCTTCACTTTACTTTTTGCTGGTAAGAACTAACAGCACATTTGATTGAGCCAAGTTATAATAGCATAAATCAAACGTCCGCTACAATGTTTTGCTTTCTGCTCATTTCTCAGGTGAAAAGATATTCGACATTGACAGTGGACGTAACGCCCCTCTTCACTCCCCTCCTTCTGAGCACTACACAATTGTCTTCAACACCTTTGTGATGATGCAGCTGTTCAATGAAATCAACGCACGGAAGATCCACGGAGAACGAAATGTTTTTGAAGGCATTTTTAACAACATGATCTTCTGTAGCATCGTCTTTGGGACTTTTGTTATTCAGGTATGCAGTGAGTCCCTCAAATCCCTGTATGAATGCCCATAATCAGAGTAGATACAGAAACTGGTGTGATCTAAGCATGTCATGAACTCATTTTTTTCCACTTAGATCGTGATAGTGCAGTTTGGAGGAAAGCCATTCAGCTGTGTGGGGCTGAGCATTGAGCATTGGCTATGGTGCACCTTCTTGGGCTTTGGGTGTCTACTATGGGGACAGGTGAGCATCATCTGACTTTTCCTCCCTATGTTATACAAAGCAGCTTCTTGTAACTTGCTCTCAAAACACCAAACTCCTTAATAGTAATAGAGCAGTGCCCCCTAAAGGCAGTGAACTGAATTACTGGACTCTTTTCTGTATGAAATGGCCACTTGATATATATACATCTATGCCATCATTCAGATCATCTCCTCGATCCCAACAAGCCGGCTGAAGTTCCTGAAGACTGCTGGTCATGGAACGCAGAAGGAAGAAATCCCAGATGAGGAGTTGGAGGAGCTGGAGGACCTGGATGAAATCGATCATGCTGAGCGCGAGCTCCGCAGGGGGCAGATCCTTTGGTTCAGAGGCCTGAACCGCATTCAGACTCAGGTAACCTCTCGAAAACCGCACAACTCTGCAGTCCAAGCTCAGGAACCCAAATGCCTGCCTTGCTTAATCAATTTTGATTTCATTTCCCTTTCTCTGATTATGGTTTGAGTTAGTACTCCCTCCAATCGATCCGCCACTTATGGTGACCTTATACTGGTGGAAGAGGGTTTATTAATGCAGTTTGTCAGTGCAATAAGCCGATCAATGCTAAAGGAAAATGTCAGGTCAGGTTCTTTTAATTCAGTGCCTTTTTTTTCTCTCTCTCTCTCAGCTGCTCTGTCCCTGTCTTCTTTTATATGGGTGCCCTTCTTTCTCTATCCCTCCTCTTCTCACTTCTTCCTCTTACTCGCTGTCTTTCTCTCTCCTGTGCGTTCTCTGGGCCTATCACACTCTCTGATTCCTTCCAGATGGATGTTGTGAGTGCGTTCCAGAGTGGAATTTCCTTTCAGGCGGCCGTCAGGCGCCAGCCCTCCAGCACCAGCCAACAGCACGATGTAACCAATGTTTCTAGCCCTACACATGTAGCCTTATCTCCTGCTACTGCCTTCAACACCGCTTCTGCCACTGTCGGGTGTGAGTGCGTGTTTATTAGTGCATGACAATTAACATTTCCTCCTCTCGCCTAACGGTCTTCATTCTTCTCCTAATGTCCTTCCTTCTCTCTCTTTCTCTCACTCTTGTTTGAAACGAAATGTTATCTCGAAACATCTTCCACATTGCTTCTCAATGTTAACGGCTGTGTATCTTAAGTGTTAAGGTTGAGGTTTCTGTGTCTGTGTTTAATGGCTTTGGCTGGGTTCTCACCGACGAAGAGTCGCTGTCTAATCCCGTCTGGTGTGTCTGCAGCCCTGCGTGTGCTCGCCAGGCTCCTAGTCTGCTGCGAGTAAATTTTTTGAGTATATGCCCATGGTCACACCGATAACCTGACCAATCGCAGCAAATTGGTCTTGTGAATGGGTTTGTGGGATATTTTTAAAGTGGTGTTCTGGTAAGTATCTGTAGAATCAAACAAGATGATTAATAAGATGTTGTTCTGTAGTTTAGACAAAAATGAACTTCCTCTCCTCTTCCTGTAGTTTGTCACATTACCTGTTGGCGTCAGTTCACTCATTCTGCAACATTGGCGTTACTGTAACACGGTTTCCTCTTTCTCACACTGTCTCATATTCTACTCTGTGCCAGTTTTATCATCCTCTTTCTCTCTGTCTGTCCTTATTGATGTAACTTCGTTATTTTACAGGGAAGATCTGGGACTGGATGAAAAGCTGGTGGAATCATGTCGTTTCTGTTCATCTTTCAGCTCGATTTTTTTTAACCACATCAATATTTCCATCTTTCATCAGGTCCTGGCTGTCCACAAACCCTTTTTCTCTGTTCAGGGCACTTTGTATTCTGTTTGAAACTGTCTCTTGTTGTAGTCTTGCTAATGAAAAGCACATTGGGAAACAGGGTACGACACTGACTGCCGCATATTCCTTCTTAGATTCTGTGAAATGTGTCATGGGCTATACTCAAAGGTTTACCTCTGTTGAAACACAAGGTAGTGCTGCTCTGCATGGGTCCAGTCTCTAGACTGTTTGTGAATTTACTTGTGCTGGTTAGCTTAAACTTGCTTGGCTGCTTTAAAGTTTTGCGTCTCGACTTCACAACATAATCAGTGATCGATCCCTCCCCCTCCAATACAAGCATGCACGAAAATATTAACCTCATGTGTTGAGCTGTGTCCTCTGGGGTTACCTTGGCATCTCTCTTTTCCTGTCTCTTCTGTTCTCTCTCTCTTTCTCATTTGCATTTTGAAAAATTGGCTTTATGTGATTTACAACTGAGAAGACGCCCAAGTTCTTTCCAGTTTATTTCTCAATCCTGAGAAAAGAGGATATTCTGTCCCTCAGTCAGAGGATAAGCTCACCGTAACACAAGCATCAGGTTTTCAAGAGTTCGTCCACTCTTTCTCTATCCCTCAGTTGCACGACATCTGACCGCTCACACACTCTCTCTCTCTCAAACGGTTTTGGTGCGCTAACCTCACTGCTCTCCACTCATCAATTAAAACCAGCCCATTTGGCCTTTGGTTTAACCTGTACTTAAGTTTAAAAAAAAAAGTGATGTTTCACGTTGTATGCCTGTCATGTACGTGTGTGCAAGCGAGCGGTAGATCTCTGAGTGTCAAGGCTGACTTTGCATCCCGTTCTCCCACAGATCCGAGTGGTGAATGCATTCCGCAGCTCGCTGTCGCCCTATGAGGGCCTGGAGAAGCCGGAGTCTCGCACCTCCATCCACAACTTCATGACCCATCCGGAGTTCCGGATAGAGGACTCAGAGCCCCACATCCCCCTCATCGACGACACTGACGCGGAGGACGACGCCCCCACTAAGAGAAACGCCACACCGACGCCTCCTCCCCCACCCTCGCCCAATCAGAACAATAACGCCGTAGACAGCGGCATCCACCTCTTCCTGGATCCCAGCAAGCCAGCCACACCCTCAGCTCCCGGGAGCCCCATGCACAGCCTAGAGACGTCCCTTTGATCAGCTCCGCCCCTCGGTACGACACACGACACCTGCTCGTCTCCACAGAGACTAAAACCTGGAGAACTCATTGGATGAGAGCGGCGGAGCCAAGGAGCTCTCGGGAGCTTAGCTCTTAGCTTTTGCTTCTCTTTATCTGGATGGTGTTGTACATGTGTTTGTTTTTTTTGCCCTTTGCTTATTCAAACACTGATTTCTGCATCATTTGGCTGTTAATATTTTGAATTATTTATGTTTTGTTTTTTTTTGGAAGACACAGGTCTGTTTACAAAGTTTGTAGATACTTTTTTTCTTCTGTTGGTTGGTGGAAGAGATTCCTGATGCAGAGAAATGGGGACAAATTAAATAAGAGAAATATTTCAGATACTGCTGTATTTTCAGGAAAAAAAGGGTGTTTCTATGGAAACCAAACTATTTTTGCCTGCAAGTTTTATTTGTTATATATTTGTAGATGCATAGAACCTTCAAGCCAAATAGATAACACTAAGGCTTGTATAGCAGTGAGCAGAGGTATTGAGGTCCATGGGAGGTTTTTTTCATTGGACGGGTGAGGAGAGGGAGCCGTAGACGAGGATCTCTGTCCATAAATCTCCTCTCATACTTACTACTTCACCCCTTAAAGTCATCGTTGGGTTTATTTTTAAGTTCCAAGAGTTCCGAGTTTCATGTCTCATTCTCGTTTGAAAGTTAAGGAGTATCTGAAATGGCTGGAGCTGTAGTCTTCACACTTTTAATGGTGTGATTTTGAAGTGGAGGCTGCATCAGGTCCGCCTTTAAAGAATGAATGCATCTGTTATTTAACTATTTGAAATGGTCCACAGTCAGTTCATTGACATCAAGACATTTAAGTTCCTGCCAATGTATCATAAGTTTGTTTACTCAGGCTGAAAAAACAACAACTAGCAGATTGAATTGAAAAGGATGCAATGATTAAAAAGTAAAGCATTTTAACTTAAGATTGTCTTTTAGGTAGTAAATTGCTGTCTCAGTTAAAAGGAAAAATAAAAGAAGGAAAATTAGTGAATTGTTTTCAAAATTTGTTTCATGTTGCTTTTTTTGATTCTTTGAAAAAAAAAAATCCTCAAGTGTTTTGTTTGTTGATCATATGAAAAATGATAAAGTTTGTACTTTATATTTTCCTTCATATTCCATAAAGATTGCTGTCAGTTAAAAAAAATATATATATATATTGCTGCAGATGTTTGTAGAATATATTTAAGACCTGAAATACTGGAAACGCAAAGGAATCAACATGAAAAATTTTCAAGACAACGTGCATATAACACTGGTATCGCAGCATGGGGTACTTTATTTCAGATTCCCAAGGAACATTTTGATACAGACCATATAAATAAATTGTATTTTTATGTGGAAATGACAACATCTCAACCTGCTGAACCAGACCTACAGGGATTTTACATAAATTATATATGGTTGGGGGGGGGGGTCTCTTTAAACAAGGGTCGTGATTGGTTCTCCAAGTAATATATTACTCAGGGTGGCTTATAGCATGAAACTTATGGTCAAAATACTAACATGTTTTGTGTTTTTTGTAATGTTTAGGAATAGATTTATTTTTTGGCAGCAGGGTTCCAGTTCAGACTGTTGCTTCTCTCCACTCGTTGGTTCATTAAGGGTGTAATAAAGGAGAGGAAAGGAAGAAAAACAGGAGAAAGGGATTTGCATTTCTTCAGTCATCGCAACTGCACTTTTTTTTTTTTTTTTTGAATAAGTTATTTCGTTTTTCATGTTTATTAAATAAAAAACTGCTTAAGTTTGCAATTTAGAGCAGATACATTAAAAGAATCCATAACTTTTTTTTCTATAGCGTCTTCCTATAATGGGAATGAATGTTTATCCATCTGTTTTAAGGATTTGTTTTTTGTTTTTTTTTTAAATCTTAAAGTTTGGAAATAAAAGAACATGTCTGTTTATCTTGCGCAATGTAAATGGATATCGTGATTTAACTTACATTTTAAACTTGTCGAGTATCGTGTATGGTTTTTAAGAATAAAAATTGATATTTAGCGTAACCCAAAGGCCATGTTTCGTTCATGTTCAGCACATTTTAGATTTAATAATACATGCAAGATTTTTCTTATACAAAAGCATACTAAAAACAGTCCATACAGCTATTACAATTCTAAAGAAGCCAAACGATTTGAGTGATAAAGACACAATTAAGTGATCACTGGTTTAAAAAGAACCAACTGAACAGAACAACTCGAGCATAATCCAGTTGTCAAGTTTCTGAGTCGACTGGTGCTTTTCAAAAGTATGGTTTTGAAAACAGCTGCCACATAATCAATCAGGCTTCATGTGCTTCCTTCATATGGCAGGCCAAGGGAGTAAATATATATATATATGGGTATATTTATTTACACTATGCAATTTATTATAGATAACACAATGTCTATATCTAATGTAGATTACTAACATTTAGTGACTTAAAACTGAAAAGAAGAAAAAGGATGGTAACCTTAAAGTTTCATTTACAAGCAAACAACACTGAAATGTTACAAGCATTATGAGCAGATGTCCATCATTACAGTCAATGTCTGTTCACATACTTCTGTTGGCTGGGTGTAATGTCCAAACACATCTTTAATTCAGCTGTCATCTGCAGAACTAGTTATTAAAACAATCTGCACGTGTTGTGACTGTCATGAAGCATCATGTTGTCCAGGTGTCAGACTGAACCTGAAGCCTGATTACCCCGCCTAGTGGAGCGGGTGGGAAAATGCACCTCAGTTTCACTTCATATTTTAGTGCCAAGGGTCACACATTTTCATACCATTTTTTTATTAAACGTCTATGAGGCAGATCATAACCAGTTGGTCGTCAGCTCCCTCTTGTGGCCAATAAGTGTTTCAAGCGTTTCATCAAATGTCAAACTGAAGTTGTAGGTGTTGTTGGCGAGACGGCCGAGATTTAAATTTTATATATTTTACAACAAAGCTATATTTTTGTCAGGGTCTCGACCAAAAACACAACATGGATCTAGTATAATTTCGGTAAACTATCCAGATCAGCTCTCAACTGACATGGTAAGACAGGATCAAATGTTGTGTTGGCCTCAACAGCAAATTTACATTGTATAAAACACAGCACAAAAGATCTTACTAGATCCTTTCAGTATGTCTCTGGGTAAAGTAGATGCTTGTTTTTAATCATGTTAATTGACAATTTGGCTATTTGTATTCATTTTAATAAATTTCATAAAGTCTGTATCAAAACTATAACTGATATCTAAAATGATATATCTAATTAAATGGCTCTGGTGGCAACTTTTTACTGACAGGCCCATGGTTTAAACCAGATCAGTGTGTGTCAATAAGCTCCCTCTTGTGGATATAATACATTAAAACAATAAAAGAAAAGGTTTTTTTTATTATTATTATTGTTTGTTTTTTTTCCTGTTCCTGGTGAGCCACCCCAACCCGGATTAAAAACACCTGAAACAGATTATCAAGATCTCCAGGACTACTTTTTTAAAATACAAAATGTGACACAGTTCATTTTAATTTATGTTATTAACAGGTTATGTATGTGTTATTAGTTTGAGTTTGACAGAGACTTAATAAGGTTTTTAATTACCATCATCGTGATTGTTTGTACATTTGATACAACACTTGCCATGAACACTGACATTGTGGTTAAAGAAATTGTTTGGAATACTCTTTTTCTCAATTTTTGCCACATAAATTCATATGGGACAAGGTTTCTTTTTTTTTTTTTTTTTTTTTTTTTGGTACAATCTACTGCAGATTCAATTTTGAGCAGCACTAAGTGTTTTTAAGGTCATCTTGATGTACTGGAAATTAAGTGATTTATATTCCGGTAAAAGTTGACCAAGCCAAGCCCGCATAAAATGCTCTGAGGCTCAGAAAATAATTATTTACTTTTTCAAACATCATAAAATCTGTCTCAACAACTGATTACTTATCTGTCAATTTCGGTTTAAATCCTACAATTGTTAATGTTTTCATCATATAAAACAGAGGTCTTAAAATCATTCCAAAAGCATTGTGTCATGTTGTTAGGCTCAGTGGCTCAGGTGATAAACCATTGTTTTAGTCCTGAGTTCAGCTCCTGCTATTGCTAAAATTAAATTGTTATTAAATCAAACAAATGTGGCAAGGTGGGTGATGTAATCCTTCCTGATTGGCTCATTGGCGTGTGATTGTCACCCACAATAGCCTATTAGAACCTGTCTCCCCGGGTATTTAAGGCCGGAGTTATGCCACCTGGTGTGCGTCACAGCTTGGTGTGCATGTAGATATGCGTGGGATGGCCATTTGATGCGTTGGGTTACAGACTGTCCACTACATGTCAGGTATGTGTTCGCTCGTATTGCGTGCTGCTCGTTTAGCGTCGGGTGATTGTTAACCAGTGTTTACTCACTTCCTAGCTGTGAGATTCTTCGGTGACTGTGTCTTCTGGCATGAGCTTCTGTGCTTATTATGAGTTGAGAGCAACTGTACGATTCATGCTGCACAACGATCTGCTTCGGTAGGTGTGATCCGTTTTCTCTTGTTCACAAGAAAAGTGATTTTAATAATTTCCTCCTGTCTTTTAGTGCACTGAGGCTTTTCTGACGCCGTGCTGGTTAGTCGCCGGAGAAGGCGGAAGTGTTTACACTTGGCGTTAGAGGACGGCGTTGCTGTTTTCTTTTCTCTTCTCTGTTTGTTTCTTCTTTTTTTTGTGATACGCCCCCTTGTGGTTCGGCTAAATATTGGCCGTATATCTGTTTGCTGATGATCACTGATCACTGAATGTATTAACAGTTTTGAACTGCCCCATTGTGGCCGAAGGCCTGATTCGTCGGGCTTTTGGTTGTTTGCATCTGGGATTCTGCCTGCGCTGTGAAGAGGTTTTATGCGGCTCTTGGAGAACTCTGACTTTGAGGTTCTACCGGTTCAGCGAGCAGTCAGATTGCCAATTCGATCGAGGGTGTTCTGGCTTATTTCTTTTGTTTAATTTGAACATAATATTGTGTTTGGTTGGTTTATATATTTTGTTTTTGTTTGTTTGATGTAAATAATTTTGTGATATTTTGTTTCTTTACATAGTTTTCTTGTTGATTTAAGTTGATGGATGTATTTTTATGGTGTTATTGAATGTAATGTTTCTTTTTGTTTATTCTAGGCACTGTCGGGCCCCGAGGCTGGGAGGCTAGCTGGTTGCGAGTACTGGTGGTGGTATAATCGTGTGGAGTGCAGTGTTTGGATTCACGTTTCACTTTGTGTGTGTGTGCGTGGGATGCACCAGTGTACAGCTAGGATCTTCACTTCAGCTAGCCTGCCTCCTGCCGCTGGAAAGCCTGTGCCTGTTTTTGGTTGTTTTTGTTTTGAGTATTCTTAAACTGTTTCTTCCTCTGGTGTAGTACACAGAGCCGCCATTTGTGATATGTTGTTTAACTGTGACCCAACACTTGACATTGATGCCATTGAGTTTTAATCAGTTGTGAGTTTTAATTACTTGCCGTGACAATTTGAATAAAGTGTTTGTGCATTGTTCACACGTCTCTTTGGGTTTTACTTGGCCTACGAACCTGTGTCCCTTATTTGGGTGGTCATTTCCCCGTTTCTTTACGGGGTGGCGTAGTCGGTTTTTAGTTTGCGTGTGCTCTGACTCACTTATACATGATGTTTCCTCCCCCTTTTTCCAGCGTTGCCACACAAAGTTCCCTAAATTGTCTTCCTTGTAACGAAAACCACAACGGTGCATTGGTTTAACAAGTTATTTGCAGATAAAGAATGCTGTGATTGAGACATGGGTTCAAGTCTCTCACGCTGCAAAATATTTTCATCCTATAATACAAAGCACTCTATAAAATGCCACCCAAAAAGTGTTTTAGCTGCACAGACAAAGTGGCTCAGGAGATAAAGTCTTGCTATTTGGTTTTGGAGTCCTGAGTTTGAATCCCACTATTGCTTACAATGAATTGAGGTTTTAATTAATAATGTATCTGAGCTGAAAATCTAAATAACCCTTTAAACAAAATCTCAGCAAAGATAAAAAGTTTGTTGCTCAGTGGCTGATTGCCTGCTTAATGATGTAACTGTTAAAAAACTCAGCCAAAACACCCAAGCTGCTGGTCAGGTTAATTTGCTCAGGAGGTAGAGCATTGTGTCTTAGTCTTGGAGTGCTGTGTTTAAATCCCACAACTGTGGCTGAGTTTGTTTTTGATGCTGGATCTAAACTGATGGGGTTTAAAAACACTGCAGAAAGGCTACAGGCACAGTGGATGAGTTGCAGCGTACCATCAATGGAAGTCTGGGTTCAGATCCTGAGCTTGTTATGTTCGTCATTATTTAAAACACTCAAGTACTCAATAAATCCCTGTACAAAACATCAGCTAGCTCCACAGGCTCAGCTGCACAGTAGATAAAACATTGAGAGACCTGAGTTCAAATCTCACTTCTGTAGTTAATTTAATGCTTTAATTAAGCTAAAATAGTAAATAACCCTTAAAAATGAAAGCTTACAGTGCTAATTGGCTGATAAGTTACCTATTGTGGTTTTCATATCCTATAATTGTTAATGTTTGTCATCATATAAAACAGCTCTCTTAAAAAAAAACCTGTCCCAAACATCTTGTTAGACTCAGTGGCTCAGGTGATAGAGCATTGTGTTTTAATCTTGAAATCCTGAGTTCAAATCCCACTCTTGATTTTTTGAATTAGCAATTGGGTTGAAATAGTTAATAATCCTTAAAAAAACTATAAAGCCATCACAAATTGGCTGATCGCTTATTGTATATAAACTTTTGGTTCAAATCCCATAACTCTTAATATTATCATTATATAAAACAGAACTCTTAACACAAACTGTCCAAACACCATAACAAACAAGTCTGGCTCAGGTGGTAGCGCAATGTGTTTTAATCTAAGACACCTGAGTTAAAATCCCACCTTTACTATCCTTTTTATTTTTCATCCTATTACACAAAGCTATAAATAAACCACATCCAAAACAAGACTCAGCTGCTGTGAAGGCCACAATGGTGCGGTGGTTAAACACATGGCATTTGAAATAAGCTTGTGACTGAAACATGTGTTCAAACCCCACAAAAGAGAAGTTTTATTTTTTCATTTAATATAAAGCACTTAATAAAGCTCCACCCAAAATACCTTTCAACTTCAATGGCTCAGTTGATAAAGCGTTGCTCTTTAATCTTGGAGACCTGAGCTCAAATCTCACAATCACTTATTTTAAATTGTTGTCATTAAATCAAATGAAGCTCTCTAAATGGACATGACTGTCGTGAAAGCCACAGTGGTACAGTGGCTAATCACGTCATGTGAGATAAGGCCATGACTGAAATGAAGGAAAAGGGTGTGGTGGCAGAGGTGGATACCTGAGGCTCACAGGGTATTCATATCTGCAGCAGAGAGGGATTCATACCCTGGTCTCTTGCATTAGGTTTAGCTCTAGCGCTTCGAGCTCGGACCACTCAACCACGAGAATCTCACACTGACTGATGTTCTCTGGTATTATTTAAGGAAAAAGCAAATGCACTCATTTTGAAAAAAAAAAAAAAAACGGTAATAATAATTTGGAAAAAAAAATCAATAACGACTAAAAAATCTGAATCTAAAATTTTATTTTAAAATTAATAAATCTAAATTTTAAGTAAAGGCAAATGCATGCATCTTGGAAAAAAATATTAATTTGAAAAAAAAAAATCTGATTTTAAAATAAATGTCAATTTAGGGAAAGGCAAATGCATGTTGTGAAAAACTCTACACAGATAAAACTGACTTGATTACAAAACGACAGAAGGTTTCAAAAAACATCAAGAAAATTCTGCAAATTAAACCTGAACTGGATAAATTAGTGTCAAGAGTGTAACTGTAAAAGTAGGTGGAAAACATGTTTAACTGCAAATGAGACCCACAAGAATAATATTGACAGTAACATTAAATGTGCCATAAAGCAGAAGGAACATCAGAGCTTCACACAACAACATTAACAAACATGAATACTACAGCATGAGCATATAAAAGCACTATTGTGATTCTACTTAATATGCTCTAAATCACCTCCTCAGACTCACATTATAAAAGTAAAGCGTAAACAAAGTCTGTGATAAACCGTCATCTGCCTTCATACGTGTTTGGTTATAAAATAACTAATACTTTAAGGGTTAGAGTTTCTAAAGTTTGACGTTTTTAGAAACTTATAAGCAGAGAAAGAAAGAGCAGCATCATCCAAACACACTGAAGCCCCGCTTTGACATATCAGCAGAATAATGCATCAATACAAACTTGATTAATGACTATAATAATTATATGGTCAATTATTTAATGTATTTAAGTCACTGTTTAAGTGTTTGTTGGTTTGTAATTCAGATACAGAGCTCCTCTGTGAAGCAATTTAGTCTTTGTTTACATGCTGCTCTCTTGCTGAGCTCCCTGTCAGACCTTCAGAAGAACAAATGAATCAGTTATTGTTGCGTTACATTTATAATCTTTGAATTAATCATCATCTAATATTCATATTATAATGTGTAATTATAAGTAATCTTAGTTGAGTGTTGAGTTTTAGCTACACAGTATGGAGTGATGTGTGTTTATTTATGTCTTTCCTCTACAGAATAAGGGATGTTTGCACACTGGCTTTCACATTGAAGGCTGGTGTTTGCACCACTTTGTTGGATATAATGCAATACTTGAGCTTTAATGTAAGCAATAGTGGGGCTCGAACAGGACTCCATGATCCCAACGCAACACCCTGCATCCTTAGCCACTGGAACAGGTGCGCTAATGATTGTTTGACTGGATTCACATTGCTCTGTGATGGACTGGGTGTTTTCCTGCTTTGGGTCCGAGACTCTGGGACAGACTCCAGCATCCCCTCATAGGATCCTACAGGAGAAGCGGTTTGAAGAATGAATGGATGAAAACAGGCATGAGACCAGATGAGATCAGAGTCCTGATTTTAAGCTCCAACCCTGATGAAAAACAGCTGAAGCAGCTAATCAAGGTCTTCAGGATTAAAATAAACGTTCAGGCTAATGTGTTGGACTCGATTTGTTTTGCACAAAAAGTGGCAATTCATATATTTACCTCATATCCAGCAAAACACAGAGAAAAACACATCTTAACACCCCAAATTCAGTGGTTCAGGATTTGAAGTGTTGTGTTTCGAACACAGAGACTTGAGTTCAAATCCTACTATTACTTAATTTGCATATGGAAACCAACAACAAATTGTTGCAAACTTTGTGGCTCATAAAATAGTGGTTCGCCTTTGGATTCAAATCCCACAATTATTGAAGACGTTTTAGCTATTTTATCATATTACCATCTAAAACACTACAATAGCTGTCACCACAAAGTGGCGCAGGACATAAAGAGTTGTCTGTGAATCGTGGCGTCCTGAGTTCAAATTCCACTTTTTCTTACATTCAGTGGTTGTTACTGTGTCCAGCAAAACCACCTAAAACGCTCTTAAAATGTTTTCGTTCAAGTTTTTATTTTTTTATTCATTTAATTTTTTTTAATCACATGAATCAAAGCTCTGAATAAAACCCATCCAAAACAACCATTAGCTCACCTGCTCCAGTGGCTCAGGATACAGAGCGTTGCGTTGGGATTGTGGAGTTCTCAGTTCGAGCCCCACTACTGCTTACATTGAAGCTCATGTATTGCATTATATCCAACAAAGTGGTGCAAACACCATCCTTCAATATGAAAGCCGGTGTGGCATGAATGGCTAAACACATGTTACTTACAATCAGGACTGCTGTAGTGTCATGGGTTCAAAATATAACTTGTTTATTGTACACTGACAGGGAGAATAGTGAAATATAAGTTCCTTCACACTTTTAGCCAAAAGATCTGTGGCTCAGTGGTAAGAGCGCTGCCTCATGGTTTCAGAGGTTGCTGGTTCAAGTCCAGCCAGATCTCCGTGATATGAGTGAATGGTCTGGTGTGAGTGAGAAGGTGTGGGGGATCATGGCACCCCCCCCCGAGCTCCAGTACGATGTCCAGCAGGGGTTATACTTCTGCCTGGAAAAATTTTTTTTAAATTAATTTGCTATAATTGCTTTCAAGCGCCGTCCCTTCCCCACCTACTTAGGTTACCATCATTTGCTTTTCAAAGGGGCACTCCTTCAAAAAGAAAATGATGGTAACCTACACATTTACAAGCAAACAACACACACTGAACTGTTTAAGTTTTACCTGTGCATCAGCAGATGTCCATCATTACAGTCAATGTCTGTCCGCATGCTTCTGTTGGCTGAGTGTAAGGGTCCAAACATCCCTTATTCTGTAGGGAAAGACAAAAATAAACAGACATTAATCCTTACTGTGTAGCTAAACCTCAACATGTTACAGTATAAACTACATTATACATAAGCATTAATGTATCAATAACATTTTGGTTCAATTAAAATTGAAATAAAACTTTGCTTCACAGTAAATAACAGTATTGCTAAAAGGCAGATAGATTTTTTCAGCACATGACTGAATATATGATGGCTTTGATTAGAAGCAAAGCACTGCTGCTCTACTAAAGCATAAAGCAGCTTCACACACCAACTGACTCTGTTAACATCAGTCTTGTAGATTATTACCTACAAGACTACAACTACAACAATAGAGACAAAACTACGGTTGTAATTACGCTTTAAAGTGAATATTAAAAGATTAATTAAAAGATTATAAAGGTAACTCAACAACAGCTGATTCATTTGTTCTTCTGAAGGTCTGACAGGGAGCTCAGCAAGAGAGCAGCATGTAAACAAAGACTAAATTACCTGACAGAGAAGCTCTGTATCTGAATTACACATCAATAAACACTTAAACAATGACTTAAATACATTAAGTACTGCTAGACATGAGACGAAATACACTGGAAGAGAAGGAGACTTAGGTGAGTCGAGTGACATTTTCTATTTACTTTATCATTTTGTTTGTTTATGGGGTGAAATGTGTTCTGTTACATGACAATATGTCACTGAGATGTCATCTCATCTGCATAATTTGTTCTTAAATGCACGTGTTATTGTGACTGTTATCAAGCATCATGTTGTCAAGCAGCATCTGAATGTGTCAAACTGAACCTAAAGCCAGGAGAAGTGGTTTGCAGAATGAATGGATGGATAACAGGCATGAGACCAGATCAATGTGTTATTGTGCTGTATTTTAATGTTGGTCGTTATGGTGGTACTTGGAGAGCCAAATATTTTCTGAGGTGGTACTTGGTGTAAAAAGTTTGAGAAGCACTGCTCTAGGATCAATTTTTTTTTTTTTTTTTTTTTTTTTTTTTTAATGAGAGGCTTAATATCAGGCAGTTTGAAGGACTTTGAGACATATCCTAATAACACTGACAAATTAATAATATTCAGAAGAGGATCTATGACATCTGGAAGCACCTCTTTTAGTAGCTTAGATAGAATAGAGTCTAACATACATGTAGATTTTGATGATTTGACAAGTTTATACAATTCTTCCTCTCCTACAGCAGAGAATAAGTGGAATTGTTTCTAAGAGGATCTACACTACAAAGGCAAAAGACCTTAAAACGAGTTTAACTGAGAAAAACGACTTTAAAGCTTTTTATTTGTCCAGCCAAATTAATTATAGGTAGGAGGACACTGGAAATTTGGCAATTAGATGTTTTAGTAATAAAAATTATATACATAAAAACAATTTGAGCTCAAACTTGATTTTTACCCCTGTTTTGAAGCTACTGTACTCTGCCTTTGCATTGTCTGCAAAACCTGAGAAGTCACACCAAGGCAAAAGACAGTAACTTCCACATTACCAATATTTGGTTGCTGATCACCGTTTACAAAATCGTTACAGTACAGCTGTATAAATTCTAGTGATCATGGGACTATCTCATATAGGCTATTGCATATAGAAATGCGACTATTAATTTTTTATTATTTATTTATTTATTTATTGACCGTAACAAGCGGACTAAAAGTTAAACATGTGAGTGGATACCGTTTTGCAACCAATTTATTTGCTATGCTCAATAATGTTAAAGAATGCTAGACATCGCGTAATTGCTTTTATATTGACTTGAATGAAAATAGCCTAAAGTAAAAGAACGATTGTGAATTGATGTGAACGCCAGCAAGCATGCATGTGGATTAAACATCTCCGGCGACGTTCGTCGCAATGCATTGATTTTATCGGGTTACAAGGTAGGAAATGGATTTAAGTGTAAAGGAGCAACCATATCAAAAGTGCTAGAAAAGAGAGAGTCCATAGTTTCTGTTACAACAAAAAGTTTTTCTGAGCTATTGGATTTGCTGAGAAATTGAGACAAGTCAGGCAGATTATTTAAAAGCAGTCTTTTGTTGTAGAAGTGATGGTTCTACCATATTTGTAACAAGGAGTTGAGTGTGCAGCTTTAGCTATATGGAGTTTAGTTTACACTATACCAGATAATGGTCTATACCTCTTCCGGCTAGAATTCGATGCACACTCTAGTGGCTAATATTGTTCTGCACGGTGGATGAGGATTCGATTAGAACTACAAACATGAATAAAAAGTGGTAAAAACTACAAACATGGCGGATATGCGAGACCGACAAACAGATAGAAAAAGGGGTTTGAGTGATAAATAATCAGTCTAACCTGATTAAAAAAAATATATATATTTAATGTTATCCATGTTATATTAATCATATTCATTCATATTTAATCTGCAGCAACATTGTGAAGTTTTATAATGGTACATTTGGTCTTTAACTTTTAAATGCATCATTATGCAAACAAATGAGCAGAGTTCTCGGCCTGAAAGACCCGCAACTGGTGATCGGCTCCCTCTTGTGGGCAAATGTACCAGCATGAAGAGAGCAAATGCCAAACCGAAGTCTCGAACTGAATCAAGTTTTATGGGGAGTCCCCGCCTTTTTTTTTTTTGTTTTGTATTTCTTTTTGGGTTGTGGTAAGTCTTGCAAAATAAAAAATATTTATAATATGAAAAATACATATATATTTGATCATAATATCCATATGCCATACATAAAAGAATTGGCTTTTGTGTTGACCAGGAACAACAGATAGAAATGATAGATATATAACGATAGATAGCGTAAAGCGCTATTAAGGGGAAGGGAAAGGGAAGTGGTATGTGGCCAAGTATGGTGACCCATACTTGGAATTTGTGCTCTGCATTTAACCCATCCAAGTGCGCACACACACAGCAGTGAACATGCACCTGGAGCAGTGGGCAGCCAATGCTGAGACTCGAACCCACGACCTTTGGGTTACAAGTCCAACTCTCTATCCATTAGGCCACGACTGCCCATAGAAATGACTTTAAAAAAAATACATTGAAATGTCTATTAAAAAAGAAAAAAAAAAAAACAGATTGCTTCCAAACTCACTGAAGGCTGTCACTGCAGTAGGACAGGAATAATTTACAGGAATCGTTTACAAGTGAAAATGTCAAAATTCCAGCCTTACTGAGCAATTGCGCTGCCTGGTGGTGATTTCACAAATGGGTTTCACATGTGACTGCAGGGACATGCAAAGGGGGGTGGCCCCTCTGCCCTCATCGGCTGAGGTGCCCCTCTCACCACAAAAACTTTCTGTCAATAATAATTTGCTCTTGGACTTCTAAAAGTGCTAACAACTTGTGGTAAATATCCACATTCTTAGAATTAGAATTAATCAAATTATTGTACCTGATCAGATGTCTCATAAATAACACCAAATTTGCTGTTGTTGGCACATTTTGTTAGACAAAATATGCAAAAAAAACAAAACAAAACAAAAAAAACAATGCCTTCACAAAAAAATGTCAGAGAAAGAGAGAAAGAGTGAAGGCAGGCTGCTAAAGGCAGTTCAACATTGCAAATGGGTAGTTGAATTAAATCTAAAAATTGGACTGTGTCCTATGCTGTGACATAGCAAAAATGTAGAAAAAAAAACTTAACATACAAATAACATGAGACAAATGTATCTTCATTCTTAGAGTTACAAATAGCATGAGAGAGGTTTATCTTCAATGTTAGAGTTTTTTTGTTTTTTTTACATTTTTCCGTCACACCATAGGACACATTGATACGTCAACTACCCAAATATGGATTTGCAGCCCTACCAGTCTCAACAGCCACTGTTGAATGCTCATTCTCAAAGTTGAAGCTGGTGGAAACTAAGCTTCGCAATGTATGTGAACAAGAACAACTCTCTGATCTTCTGCTTCTGGACATTGAAAAGGACATCCCAATCATAAAAGATAAGGTTATCAAGATCTTTCAGAACATGGTACCAAATAGAAAGGTTTTGCTATAAAAAGGAACAAGTAAATATCAAAATGTAAAACTGTAAATGGGCTAGTTTCTGTTATTATCAGCAATGTGTAATTGTGATGTTCTATCAAAACATCTACAATAAAGTCTGAAATTATTACAGAGTGTGCTTTCTTCTCTTTTTATTGTATATTTGTAACAACTGGATAATTTGTATTAACAAGCACCCACCCCTTAGTCCCCCTTTTTTGGTTTAGGCCACTGCCCCTCAAAATGTCGGTGCACGGCCCTGTGTGACCGGGTTGTGTTTCTGTGACATAGAATGTCATGCATGATTATTTTGACTTATTTTTGACATTTTTGGTCACAAAATAATTCATTTGGATGCCACAAGTCAGTTTTGATGACTTTGCGATAATTGATAAAGTGTTTAAAATAGTAATAATGAAAAATGAGTGCATGCTTCCAATTTATGTAGGTAAGGAACACAAAAGCACTGACACAGACTGGATGAATATAGTAGAAAGACAGAGAGAGAGAAATTTACCTCTCAGAAAAATCAGTAGTCTAAGAATCTATCTCTTCCTGATATCGAGTAGAGGTTTATTAGTCACCATTTTTCACTAAAGCTGGCTTCACCGAAGCAGCACCAAGCAAGGAGTAAACTTTAGATGATTAATGATTAATTCACAACATTCACTGTATACCGTATAAAACTGTGAATTTAATCAGAGTTGTCTTTATCTTTACTAAAATAAAAATATCTAGGGGACCCCCTAAGTATATTTTTTACTTCATAAGGGGGTCCCAGATCCCCCCGCCCTCAATTTGAGCACTGGATAAAATCATGACAGTTCAAATCTGATGTCTTTAAGCATGGCTGATGTATACCCTAGGCCTATATAAACAAAACAAGTGAGAAAATATATTCCATCTTTTTGGTTTAAGTAGATGTTTGGTTTAAGTTTACTTATGCTAAAATATTTTCTTATAATTTTTGTTTACAACTAATTTTGTGTTGTTTTGTTGGGGATATTATTGTAAAACCTTAAAAGATAATAGCCTATAAGTATATCTGCATTAGTAAATGGCAACAGCACAAATGGATACTAAGCCATCTTTTAAAATGCATGTAAAATATTGTTCTTTTGTAAAGCATATGATCTGCTTAAATACAGGGAAAATCAACAATCTGGATAGATTTTATGCTAAATCAGCTGAAATATTTTTCCCACTTTGTGGCTTTTTTTAAATAAGTTAAGGAATATTTGGGGGTCACTCCTGTGTGTTTAAATGCACGATTATGGTACTCAAGTCCTAAACTGTATTTTACTCTTTTGGTTCATAGTAGGTGTGTTTCATCTTTTTGACCACCAGATGGAAGAACCTTTTCTTCAAAAAGCACCTAGCAAAAAATTTAGCTATTTTTAAAATTTATTTGGCAACTTTTAGCAACTGTGACTCATTTGATAAAAAGGCACACATTTTTTCTCTAGATTACACAAAGAGGAAATTTAAGGTGTCTAGCAGTACACATATGACGTAAATTACGTGTTCTGTAATAATTGTTCATTTATGTTATATAACACCTTGTTATTAGTTTGTACCTGCACTTGTTGATCAGTTTAAAAATATTGTAGAAAAATGGAAAACCTGTGAAAAATCAATACAGAAAATTCCTTCAAATTATCACAGTACGTTGTGTCCTATTTTATAGGCTTTTCTTGAAGTGTAGCATACTAACTACCAATACACTGCTTAAAAATATATTTGTTCAGAATGAGTATTTCTAATGAGTAAATAATCCTACATAAAATATAATCGTTCAAAAATGTGTAAATGTTCAATAATTCAATGTTGTAATTTTAAAAATATTTATATTTTAATATGATTATATTTATATTTTAGTTTTACTAACAAATCTAAATTAACATTTCAAATCATATTCATAATCATATTTTTTGCTAAGATTTGAGTGATCTGATTGTATATTCTATGCAGTTTTGCGGTGTGATTACATAATAATGCATTTGCGCAATGACCTCACAATGTCATTTAACAACTTTTAGCAACAATTTGTCCTGCCTTTAGCAACTTCCAAAAATTAGTTGGCAATTAGTTTTTTTTTTAAATTTTATTTATTTATTTTTTTTCAGTGCAAAATGTTCCTGGATCAACATCCTTGTTGATCCTAGAACAACATTTCAAACAACCAATCAGAATTGAGAGATAAGTTTACAGGAAATGTCAGTTTCAGCCTTACAGACAGAGTTAGGTGCTTCTACACCCTTGTTATTCAACTATCATTTCCCTCTGATTTTAGGGATAAATTATGGGTAGTGTTAGGTTTAGGGGTAGGGGTTCTCGTTTATTTAATTTTCAAAATAATGTTTTATTATTTTATTTTATTTTCAAATCATCCTGCGGGACGGATTGGACAGACTCTTAGTTAGTTCTATGTTGTGGAAAATAACACTTGGCAAAATCACGGTGACTGAATATCAAGTCATTTTGATACAGGCTTTAATAATCGTAATCCTTCTGTCTTGAATTACACACATCCAACCAAGCTATACTATAAATCCTGACTGAATCTGCAAACACCAACACAACAAGACGAAAACTACTGTGAATAATGTTTTAAAAATAATTTTAAATACATAAACGTCCAATCTACCTCACTCATGTCATAAACAATCAATTCAAAGAGTTTTGGAAGAGTTTTGTCCTGTATTATTTGTGTTTATGACAACACATGGAGTAGGGTATTATACTGTATTAGCTGAGAACTGAGAAGTAAACCTGGAAGATTCAACGTTGATCTACTGGGCTAAAATAAATAACTGAATAAAAATAAGAAAAATTTATATTAAAAATAATAATAACAACTTAATATTAAAAAAAAACCAAATTGAAACTGTCCACATCGAGTTTGGCGATTCA
Organism: Spinibarbus caldwelli; assembly: GCA_039654775.1. Lineage (NCBI taxonomy): Eukaryota > Metazoa > Chordata > Actinopteri > Cypriniformes > Cyprinidae > Spinibarbus > Spinibarbus caldwelli. The sequence goes on along the minus strand of CM077228.1, from coordinate 12,251,054 downwards.
AGTTTTATTACTGTGATAAACTGAAAGGGAACCGGTGATCACCTGTTTTTCACATATCCTAAATTTAAACTAATATATATGGACTTTCACTTGAGTAAACGATTGTTTCAGCAAGCAGCGACCATTCCTCTGGTAGATATTATTGCAGTTTACCATCCGCTCCACTGGGGGCGTGAGCGAGCATTACTTCGAGCCCTAGACCTTTGGATGCTTGGCAACACGACGCTCGGTAAGGCCATGCTAGTACGGATTGTGCAGATGACAGCTCGACATAATCATAATCAAAAAAACACCCGACACACACTGTGATACAGCGCAGGAACCGAGAATGTCACACGACTCACCTGTAAGTAACTTTACGCATTAAGTGCGTTTCTCTTGTCAGACGGCTAGCACGCGTTATGTAGCAGTTGTTATTTTGCTTACAGTTTGTATCAATCTATCATAGCAAGGCTGTCCTAACAGTTTAATTCGCGTTATGATGCTGCTGTAAGTTACTTCCTTTAACAAGCGCTCGTCTCTACCTCTCACTCCAGCAATAAAATACCAGTTTACTATGTTAATACAACACAGTAAAGCACGATAAAATAAACCCTACCCTGTCCGCAGCAGACTGAAGGTGAGTGCGGGTCTGCCCGTCGTGTCAGCAGGGAGTGGTGGCTTCACGTGTCTCTGTTGTGCATCCCTCTGCTCGCGGTGTATCTGCACATCCCTCCGCCACAGCTCTCACCTGCGCTCAACACCTGGCGCCTCTCCGGTCACTTCTTCTCTTTCAGAGGCAATCACATCTTCTATAAAGGTATATCACAAGCTTTGTTTACAAACTGACTCTCTTTCTAATTTCTGCTACTACACACACACACACATATATATATACATGACATAATAATATATTCCCGTTTGTCACTAGAGTCAGTTGGTGTTGTGGGAAGCTCTGATGTCCTCTTGCTGCTTCATGGTTTTCCTACTTCCAGCTATGACTGGTATAAGGTAAGTCGTTTTGTGCTGTAAAACTGCTTTAACATTTCAATAAAGCAGCAATAAACAGAGCAATTAATAGACAGTGACCGGACACACTGGTGTTTCTTGAATCTCATTCTGTTGTTTTGAAGGTCTGGGATTCTCTGACTCAGCGTTTTAACAGAGTCATCGCCCTCGACTTCCTTGGCTTTGGTTTTTCAGACAAACCGGTGAGATGAAAGACATGAGTCACAAATAATGTCCTTTATTATCTGTAATTTGAATAATTACTTCTATCTAACAAACTCCAGCGACCGCACCGTTACTCCATCTTCGAGCAGGCCAGTGTGGTGGAGGCCCTGGTTGCTTATTTGGGTCTGTCAGAGCAGAGGATCAACATCCTGTCACATGACTACGGAGACACTGTAGCTCTCGAGTTACTGTACAGGTGAGCCCTAAGGATCCTTAAAAGTCTCTCGGCTTTATTTAGTTTAATGTTCCTGTCAATATGATCTGGGTGGTTCTCACGTGCAGTTAAACACACAGGAGTGACCATAACAGAAGCGGACACATCACGATAAACAGCCTCTGCCTCTCAAATGGAGGTACATCAGAGTTTTATTCAGTCAAATAATTAGAATATATATTCTTAGAGTCTGAATGGAGATTCATAACTTTGTCTATTTTGTTTTTTTTTTTAACTTTAAAGGAATATTCCCTGAGACTCATTATCCAAGATTGGTTCAGAAAGTGAGTGTGACACTTAAAACACGTTTGTTTTCGTTTTTAAATATGAGAAGTGAATATTTCTAATCTTTGGTCATCGTTAGGTGCTGAAGGACTCTGGTTTCATTTCACCTGTACTCACCCGCCTAATAAACTTCCAGCTATTCTCTAGAGGGTGAGTGGAGCATCTGGAATGGGAGTGGTGTTTACTTTTATGCTCTCTGATTCACAGTTCAAACTATTTGTTGTACTTTACACATATAATTATAAATCATTTACCTAAAGCCTTCAATTGCAAATATTATACATATTTATCCTACAGAATAAGGGATGTGTTTGGACCGTACACCCAGCCAACAGAAGCGGAGTTCTGGGACATGTGGACAGGAATTCGCTTTAACGATGGAAATCTGGTCATGGACAGGTGTCCAAACGTCTCCATGTGTTGCACTTGCAATGCTTTGCTTTTAATAATAACTGTCACCAACTATCGTTTGTTGTTATCGTGTCTTGCCCAGTATCCTGCAGTACATTAACCAGAGGCTGAAACACAGAGGGAGATGGGTCGGGGCTCTAACCTCCACTTCAACACCGTGTGAGTACACACACCATTCATACTGTGGTACGAAGTGCTGGAGTAGCCATCATGCTACAAGAATGAGGTGTGTGAATACTTAAAAACTCGGCTATGGGCAGTGCTATTGAGGCTAAGTAGTTTAATCCAATGAAAATCACTGTGGAAGCTGCTTAGGCCGTCTGCACCCCAGGCAATAAGAGTTTGAGGTGATAGTACAGTATCTCACAAAAGTGAGTACACCCCTCACATTTCAGCAACTATTTTATTATAACTTCTCAAGGGACAATACTATAAAAATGAAACTTGGATATATTTTAGAGTAGTCAACGTGCAACATGTATAGCAGTGTAGATTTACTGTGCTCTGAAAATAACTCAACATACAGCCATTATTGTCAAAATAGCTGGCAACAAAAGTGAGTACACCCTAAGTGAACATTATGTGAACGACGTATAGCTGTTATCACTTAAGGTGTACTCACTTTTGTTGCCAGCTATTTTGACAATAATGGCTGTATGTTGAGTTATTTTCAGAGCACAGTAAATCTACACTGCTATACATGTTGCACATTGACTACTCTAAAATATATCCAAGTTTCTTTTTGTAGTATTGTCCCTTAAGAAGATATAATAAAATAGCTGCTGAAATGTGAGGGGTGTACTCACTTTTGTGAGATACTGTATATATTAAGTAAACATTTACATAGTTGAATGCAGTAGTGTGGTGTACAACATATACACTATATTATACAAGCAGTGCAGCAGGACAAGCTTGTTAACACTCATACTGTAGGACAGGAGGGTTGGATTTTGTTTTTTATAAATAGTTTTGTGCTTTGGAAGATAATTAGTAGGTAAATCACTTTAGGCTGTGTAATGGGGCTATACAACATCCTTAACATTTGTACTTTGCAAACATCACTTTTTTTTTTACTTTGTAGTGCACATGATTTATGGACCACTAGATCCAGTTAATCCACATCCTGAGTTCATCCAGCTCTACCAGTAAGTATATGTCAGTTTATATTTATTAACTGTTTACACTAATGTTATTAATATCGCTGGTAAAGAAGAAGTATTTATAATTTTTCTTTTTTTTTTTTTAAATGTGCATGTTGTTTTTCTTAATCATTGCAAAAAATGTTTTATTTTTTTATGTGATGGTGTTGGCCCAGTGGTGAGAAATCATGGCACAAGCCTTTGTTCCTACATGAGAGCCCTGGGTTCAAATCTCGGGTGTTTTATTAATTTCAAAATTGGATAAAAATGATTTTTTTTAAATATTTGCTGAATCTTCACTTTCAAACCTCATATCGTTGACTGTCCCCCTCATGCAGTCTTTTTGTTGTTTGATTTCAACCCAAGCCTCTATTGCAGCCTAGTCCACAACCTACAAGTTTAGCCACTGCACCATCATGGCTGTCACACTAAGTGTAGCATTCTGTGATGGTTTGTTGTATGTAATGACAGCAACAGTGGGATTTGAACTCTGGTCTACAAGATAAAAACACAACACTTTATCTCCTGAGCCACTGAAACCATTTGAGTATTGTGGATTAGTTTTGGATGCAGTGCTTTGTTTTATATAAAATTTAAAAATAAACCCAGGTCTCTAGGTACAAAAGACAGTTCTTTATCTCTTTAGCCTCTGTGATTGGATGATTATTGTCTGTTTTTGGAGAACGACACATGGAGAAAAAAATGTAATAAAGAAATACTCAGATTTGAACCAAGTCTTTCTTTGTATGAAAGGCAGTGATTTATCCTCTGAGCTACAGAGTTGGCGGTGATGTAGATTTGAGTTTTACCATTTGTTTTAATTATTTCTTGTGCACAGCATGAAAGATCATTGTTACTTCTGTATGTCATTTTAAACGATGAAATTCAATAAGTTGCTAATCTAGTTCCTCATGAACTGAATCCTTTGAGTTAAAAGCACAGTAATTACCCACTACCTCAGTTTCTCCTAACTCCCAAGGTCTTGGAGTCTCTACTAACGAGCTGATGAGTTGAATCAGGTGTGTTTGATTAGGAAGAGTTTAAAAATGTGTACTGTTGGTGCTCCTTTAGGAGCAGGGTTGTGATGCACTGTACTACAATATCTGTGCCTAGAGGGTTCGTTCTTTATTATAAGTAACACTGGTGATTTCAAGTTGGAACTAATCATATAAACAAAGATGAAACAGCTAAGATGTGACAGAGCAAAAACAGAACAAGCTATTGCTGTAGATAATCTGGGAACTATAACACTGGACAAATTTTTTAACCACTTTTTCTGGTCTTTTCCTCATTTACAGGAAACTAGTGCAGAGATCCACATTATCAGTTCTAGATGAGCATGTGAGTCATTATCCACAGCTGGAGGATCCCACAGGCTTCTTTAATGCCTATCTCAGCTTTATCAACTCATTCTGAGATGAGTAACGAGTGGAATATTGCCTCATAAGTTTAGAAAATATTAAAATCTGTTTAACAAACTGCCGAGTATGTGAAATGTCAGTCATGTGTTTAAATGCATGAAACTGAAAATATTGCACCAAATACCCAAACAGTCATTACAACAGTCAATAAGAGTTTGCTCAAATACAATGCCATTACTTGTAAATACATTTGTGTTGTAAGCATGAATGCTTTTATTCAAATAAAAAGATCTTTGTATGAATTGCTTCAGGTTTTGTGTAGAAAAAAAAAAAAAAGACACAAACAAGTTTTGTACTGTTTCGGACTGTTTTATTATGGATAAATGAAAAGGTTTGTCGTAAAGGACTGTTTCCCCTGAGCTGTGACACAAGGTCAAAACAGCTCAAGTACCAGAGAAACAATGTTTAGATCTCTTCCACATGAATTAAAGTGGCACAATATTTTAGAAATCTCTCAGAACAGACCAAATAAAGAAAGAGGATGTTTCAGACTCAGAGGATTCATGTCAAGCCACAAAGATGGTTGTGAGAAACATTATAGAGCTACTATATAGATACATATAAAAGCACAATGACCCAGATTGATTGGCATATGACCAGGTCACTCAAACATTACTCGTTTAGCCGACAGAAGCCAGGATGACGTCCACCACATTCTCGTCTGTGCTCCTAACAGTCACCTGCATAGTGACCCCATCAGCCAGAGCCAGACGTGCCCTCACCAATACATCATGACCTCCCCTAAACACACCTTCAGAAAGACAAGATCATAAACCTCATCAGTCAGGTTAGAAAATGAATATCCAATACACATTTCAGGAACTAAAATTCTCTTAAAACAGAAAAACGAGTGATGTAATGAGTACATACCTGCTAGGAACAGAACATGCGAGTTCTTGTTTTCAGGAACTTTGTCTGAGCGCTCACAAGGCTGCATGCCCAAGAAGCTGATAATGTTATTTACTGCCTCTGTGAAGACAAACATGATAAAGAGATGATCGACACACATCCACAAACTCTTCCTGTTATAATCAAACACCTTTATTTGTTGTTATTACTGAGCATATTGAAAAAGATTTTAAAGGAACAGTTCACCCAAATATGAAAATCTGGTGATGGGGGATGGACTTCTTTTTTTCTTTTCTTTTTTTTACCGAGGAACCGTTATTATGGATTATAGACTCATATTTTGGCCAGAAGCAATGGTTTAAAATTAAAATGCTTTGATGGATTTTCTTACAAACATGCAGCTTTTAACTTGGAAAGATGGTAATTGATGGACTGGAGTTGTGTTGTTTTTATCAGCTGTTTAAACTCTCATTCTGACGGCACCCATTCACTGCAGAGGATCCATTGGTGAGCAAGTGATGTAATGCTTAATTTCCAATGAAGAAAAACTCATCTACATTTTGGAAGGCCTGAGGACGAGTATATTTTTCAACAAATTTTCATTTTGAGGTGAACTATTCCTTTAAACAAACTTACCATCTTCTGTATTTGAAGGATTCTGTATTTGGCACATGTAAACAGTCACATTCTTTACTTGCATAAAAAAAAATAAAAACACTTACCATCTAAAGTTCTGACTGTGGCCAAAGCAAACGTCTCTTCTTTCTCATTCTCGTCTCCGATCTCCTCCCACGCTGCACCAAAGTTTGGTTTTAACACCTTCTGTATGTGGTCAGCGACTGTCACCTCTAAATCTTCCAGCTGGGAGGGAAACAAGACACTGAGTGAGGAATGGCCACTGATAAACTTCCCATTTTCATCAGTATGAACTGATTTGGAAAATTCACATACCACATATTCATCATCATAACCATCATCATCAGGCTCTCCCGTGTTAGGATCACAGTCCCGGACCAGATATTTCATTGTACAGCTGAACGTGCAAGACACTTAAGACAAATGCAAACAACAAAACAAAAAAAAAATTATTATGGGAAACTTAACATCTATTTGTTGTTCAAATCTGCCCAAGCAAGAAAAGTTGACACTACACTGCAAATCAATCATGTCTGACCTGCTGTGGGGTCATCCTCTGGTAACCGGACCAGACTGTAGCAGGAGCCGGGCTGGCTGTAGGGGAGACTTGGTGCAGGTACGTAATGTAGCACCTCATACGCCTCCGACGGCTCCATCTGGACCATAACCCGCTGCAGCAGCTGGTCGTTCAGTGTGTTGGTGCAGTCGAACTGGAAGATCATGTGATTTGCGAAAGTGTGTTTGATACAGCGCACCACATACTCTGTCTCTGCTTCTGTTAACTGAACCGGCTCGGATGACTTGAACAGGGGCCCCAGGCCCTGGAATTCTGGGATGGCTGCAAGTTGCTCTGAGGGAGAAAAATAAGGGGACCAGTTGAAATGTGGTTTGCTTCAGACACTGGTTTAATGATGCCACATGCATTGTTTTGCTAATTAGCTTATCTTCTTACCTTGGTAAATGTCTTGGCGGGAAGGTGCAAGCTTTTCAGGTAGTTTGCTTGTTGCCACAGGTGCGATTTCTGGCATGAAAGAGAAACATGAAGTGAACTTGTGCAATTTGAGCACTTTTGATTAAGTTCTGCGATTTACCCCAAAACCAGGTTAAGACATAAGATGAATAGCATCCAAATTAGAGGCCAAACAATGGTAGAATGTAAACAAAATGTTTTTTTGAGCATACATTACTATGAAAATATTCTGCAATGGATTATGATGAGTAATGAAGTTATTGGCCTGCTCAAGCTCAGGTTCACACCTGTTTTCTGTTCGGTGATGGGTGCGGTGGCCAAGGGAACTGTCTTCATGTCGAACGGTTTCTCAGAGGGCTCCAGTGTGTACTGGTGGAGGGATTTCTCCAGTCCGGGAACAGATACGGACAGACCTGCGAACAAACCATTCAAAAACCCTTGTTAACTCTCATCAGCTAAATCAAATCAAATACAATATCAGATACACAATAAGAATCTTAACTATCCAGAACAACTGCAACCACCCACTTCAACACAAACCCTCACCATTGAAGATGTAAGCAGCATTCAAGGCCTTCTGCTTCTGCTGAAGGACGTTCACGTAGAATGTGGCCCTGTCCCTCACCTCATCATCACTATCCATCATACACCTGTCAGAAACACAGTAAATTAGCACCTTAAAACATTTCCCTCTAGAAATGGGCAATTAGCAACATTATGACAATATGCATACATTCTGGTAGATATTAGATATTTTTATAGAAAATGGTTTTAAAAAAATACTGGAAAAAAGTTAACAAAAAAAAAAAAAAAAAATTATATATATATATATATATATATATATATATATATATATATATATATATATATATATATATATATATATATATATAATTTTATTTTCCATATTTGAAAACAACAATCTAATCAAATAAACAAGAATTTTCACTTTTTGGGAAAAAATATATTGTTTTTATACTCTCTGCTTAGTGCTTTGCATAACTGTTTTTAATCCATTCAAATAAATTATTTCTTTTTTTTTTTATCTCTTTTTACTATTACATATAGAGAGAGAGACTATTTTCAGTTTTGCATCGTTAATCAAATAGTTGAAGAGTTTCTATTTACTATTTTATTTTTCATTTTGCATCATATTTTAATTAATTAAATTTAGTGCAAACATAATACTACTTTCAGTTTTGCATCGTTTTTAATTCAATCAAACAAATAAAAGGATTTTCTCTCTTATTTTTAATTTTTATTTTAACATTCACATTAATTTCCAAACATTTCTTTGACTCTAATAATCAGATTTCCATTATAATTACTTATAAGTGCTGCTGAAGGCCTACCTCTGCATCAGGACCAAGACGCTTGGCAGCAGGTCATCGTTTTGAGCTCCAAACTTGGCCAGCGCACTTACAGCAGCTTTGAAGAAAAATGTGAGAGGAGAGTCAGAGCAGAAGAATGCTTAAATGTCCTAAAGCTGCTCAGCTTAGTCTCTGGAATCAGATTAATTACAGATTATCAGCCCTGGTTAAATTTACTACTACTTGCAGTCGGACTGCAGTTCCTTATTGGGACACGTGTGTGGCGCTCAAACAAAGAATCCGTACTGCTGTATTGCAAACACAAGCTTCCTGAAATCTTAAGATGGCACGAGCAGGTCTTTAAGCTCATTGCAAGGAGGTTAACACATAGGTCAAAGGTCAAGCAAGATTACTCACCTGCCCGCACCGCCTCGCTCTCCAGCACCACACGGTTGAAGATGAAACGGATGTATTTGGAGGGGGTGGGGGTACGTGGGCCCTCTTTCCCCAGCAGGTGGATGATTTTAGTGGCCAGTACGGTGTGCTCACAATCCTCGATAAACTCACACAGATGTGCCAAGCCTGTTTCCTTACTCTCTGGGTTTTCCTCTATGATACTGATTATACAATCCACAATGGCTCTCTTGTACTCAAAGCCACCCTACAAAAGGGAAAAAAATTAAACATGTCTAACAGAAAAAGTAAATGCTTTTTCAGCTATTTTTGGCGATAAAAATTAAAATACAGATCAGAAGTAAACCAGTTGTTAAGGGTATCAAGTATAAATCCGGATGTGTGGTTTGGCACAAGAAAAGAGATTACGAGACTTCAGCGTAATAACAGAGAATGTCCTTGAATGAACTTACATCATCTCTCAACATGTTTGAAAGGAAGTTCATCATCACGCTGTGCTTTCTGGGATACTTCTGGCACAGGGCACTGATGGCCTGGACCACAACCACCTGGAAAACAAACACACCATTTGGTTATGAAAACACAGTTTACAGGAAAATGATCACAGGCAAAACTAACAGAACTCCTGAAACATGATTGAATATGCATCTGAAGCATGTGTTTGTTGTCGAATTTTGTTGAAATTCACTGTCTGGGTTATGAAGTCACCTTGAACTCGTCTGAGATCTCAGAGACGAAAGAAGAGATCTGCTTCATGAGGCGGTCCACGCTGCTCTCGCTGCCGGTCTTCAGCAGGGTGGTGATGGCCAGGGTGGCGATGCTGCGGTTGGAGTCAGTGATCAGATTCTCCAGGTCCAGGTTGCATGCGGTCACCGCTGACGGGTGCTTCATTGCCACCTGTGCAAACAAGGGAATTTTGTTTTTTTGTGATCACCTTTTCAGAATTTTAATGTTTCACCCCTTTTAAAATGTAGTTTTTGCACTGTTTGATAAAAGCATGACTTTAAACCTAAAAATGTGTTCTTTGGTGTCTCCATGTGGTAGCTGGTGATACTGCAACTAGTTACAAATTCAATCCCATTCAAACCAACCTTATTAAGGGTCCGTACAGCTGCATAACGCAGGGCTGCTTTGGGAGAGCTGCAAAACAGCTGGAGAACTATGGAAAGAGAAAGAAAGGCAAAATTCATTTGAACATGTAGTGTACTCTATTGTGTGTGCTGATAAGAAAGCAAAGAAAGACTAACCAGACACAGCAGGAGCCAGCTCACGGGCGGTACAGTTGGGCATGTGGACGATGGCGGAGGCTGCTTCATAAACCACCATCTCATGTTTATTCCTCAAGCAGCTCTCAATGAAGTCAAACAGCGGGCTATCGTGCCTGTTAAACCAAATGTAGACCTACTAGGTAAGTTTACATTATAAGCCACTGCATAACGTTAATGAGCCTGAAAAAGCTGATGTCCAACACACGTACCCTCCTTCTGTCTCCTCCAGCAGTTTACTGGCAATGCGAATCATCATGCAGTAAGCAAATGGAGATTTGAGGCCAGATTTGGTGAATTTGTTAAGCATCTTGGTCACAGCAAGACGGTCATTCTTCCTCAGGTGGTACAGAAGACCCAGAGCATGGTACTGTGGAGAGAGATCCCATTTTATTAGAGACAGACAGACTATCAACTCATAAGACAATGGATGCAAACATCTCACTAACCTGCACCATGATGTTATCACTTGAAGCCGCCTCCTGAGCTTCATTGACCCAGCGTTTTACCACATCAAAGCTCATCTTCACCATGTGCTGAAGAACAAATACACAAACACGGCGACATTATACAGAACCATAACGTTAGGGGTGGGAATAAGTGTAATAAACAGTTAAGTGTTAAACTGACTAGTTTTTGAATTAATAATAACAGATGGCGGTGGAGATGTATATATATATTACTAAAATAACACTAGGTTGTGATCTTACCAGAGAGGAGACCAGAGCAGAGCTGGAGACGCTGGGCACTTTGTCCACGATGGCCTGTTTCATGTATCGTTCAATCGCCTGCAGCATGGTGGTCTGATGGACGAGATGGAAGAAGCACAGTTGGAAGGATCATTTATATCAGTATTTTCAGTTTATATATAGTTTGTTTCTCACTGATAGCAAATTAAGTCTCCTATACACAGAGATAAATGAGTTTGCAAACAGCTGAGACTCACATCAGTGATCCTGCAGAGAGCTCTGATTGCTGGTCCTCTGTAAACATCCTCTTTACCAGTCATATCCTTTGTCAAGCTGAGACACAAACAAAACATTAATCAGCGTTCTTCATAAGGTAATATTGGCAGCGTGTGCAAAAATTTCCATTCCTCATCAAACAACATGTTTTTACACTTTTCATATTAGAAAAGGTATATTGTAAATATCTCAGCTATGGCAACATGAACTGCTCACCTGCTTGTAACAATGATCACATCCTCTGAGATGTTGGCCATCTCCTTTATAGTCAGGTAGCACATTCTTCTCAGGGTTTGCTAAAACAAGAAGCAAAAATGTAAAATTATTACATATAAATACATTTTATTCTGAATTTAAATTCAAAACGTCAGCTAACAGCAGGAAACACACATTATTTGCATTAACATTCCAAAAATTACATTTTTTCATGTGGCAATTTTTAGTGATGAATCTACACAGACATATTATTTGCATTAAATTATTAATTGTCAATTGAATAACTAAAATACTAAGCAGTGATTAGTGTTATCCTCATTATTTATTGTTACTTACCATTATAGTTTCTATTAATTTTTGAATTTGATTTGTACATTTCATTCATTTTATTTTAATTTATAGTAATTTAATAATGTTATTGTCTTTTTTTTATATCTATCGTTAATTTATTATTTTTTCCTCCCTCCAGTTAGTAATTATAGTGCTTCAACTTTAAGTTATTTCAGTTTGTTGCCAAGGCAACAGTTTTAATTTTCATTATAATATAAAAATATTTTTTAAATATGTAAAATTGTATATTTCATTTCATTTCAGATTCATTCCAAATAAATATTTCTTTAATAGAAACTCTGGGTTATTATTATTTTTAACAATAACCTTGGAAGTAATAAAGACAGATATATCACCCAGATCTGTATTGTCCAATAACTGTATGCTTTGGCAAATTTTGTGTGAAAATTATTGTGTATAATTTTGTTGCTGTCATTAATTATATTATATAACGCATTATGCAATATGCATCCACTGGCCATACCATCTCTAGATTTAGGTTTTGTCATTAAAAAAAAAAAAAAAAAAACAGTTAATAGGGCTGTAGAGTTTCTTACATCATTAGACTGGAACAGTCTTGTCATGGCAAAGAAAGCTTCAGTGGCCTCTGTGGTTCCAAAGTGCTCACCCTGAATGATAAAGGAGGTTAATGATGAATCAGTACATAGAGAGCAAAAAAGAAAAACTGTAGTAGAAAACTGCTGGCTAAGTAACATAATAATGCACCTGGTTGAGCAGGTAGATGATCTTCGTGAGGATATGCAGACATCTTCTCGGATTGATGGGTGTCTCGTTGAAAATCCGAGCCTTTGAAACAAACATGCAATGTAATATACAGTACTAAACAGACCTTTACCTAATTTTAAGATTTAGATGCATCAAACTCACCTCCTGTAGTACAGCACTCTTCTCCAGATGCTGAAAGGGGTTTGAGCCACTTCCTAAACACATCAAAATAAAGATGTCAATCATCTAAAGCTATGTGTCTTCATTCAAAAACAATATATAAAATCATAAGATGCCATTTCTTCTAGAAAAGTGCACATAGAATAAGTTTTAAAAGGACAAATAGCATCTTAATGTGACTCTTCGTCTGAGTTCACTTCAAAACAGCAATATTAGTCACACATATGAAATGTAAATCCTATATGCAAAGTAAACTAAAACCAAAGAGTTAGATTTTCTCAATCTGAACTGTCGGAAGATTATAGATTAACAGCATTATAGGTGAAGTTTTTTTTATGACAGGAGAGAATAGCATCTATGTAACCCCTTTGCATTCATTTATCAAAATTTAATCAACCTCAATCAGAAATTGCCTTTAAATGTCTAAAATGCAAAGCTTAGCCAGAATATCCACGAAGCAAATACATGATTTTCATTGTTGACATTTGTATTGTACATCAATAGATGGACTTGCTAGCGCATTAGCTTCCTAATTAAAGGCTAAATAAACACATACTACAGGATACTGCAAAATCACACAACTACTACTAGTTAAACCGCCACTCTTAGACAGGATTAAGCATAAAACTGGAACATGCACATTAATATTAAGTGTTAAATAAGTTATATTTTCAGTTACAGATGTTGCGCTGTGGCCTGCAGACGCTCTTCCTTAGCAAAACAACCGACATCATTTCGGCCACTGAAATAAGCTGTTATTTACACAATACTGATTCTATAATGGTCAACATGTATTTAATATTGATCTTACCAGACTCCTCATCCTTCTTGTCAAATTTCTTGATCATTTTGCGGAATGTTTGAGAGCAGTAAACGAGATGATCAGACAGTCATTCACGCTCCTTTCCTCCACGTCAACTGTTGTGAGCTGGCGGAGGTGAACATGGCGCCCACCTGGATCCTGCTTCAAAATAAAAGTCCGTGCTTAAAAGTCGGAATGGCAATGTTGATTTTTTGTTCCTACGTTCCATACGAAAAAATTAATAAATAAAGTTATATATATATATATATATATATACGTAGAATTTAAATAAATGTTGTAAATTAAATATATATATGTGTAAATTAAATGTAAATATTTAAAACTGTAGGCCATATATATATATATATATATATATATATATATATATATATATATATATATATATGGCCTACAGTTTTAAATATTTACATTTAATTTACACATATATATATTTAATTTACAACATTTATTTAAATTCTACGTATTTGCGAATTATAATATGCATTTGTAATGTATTTAAAGGTCCGCTGAAATGCTTTGAAACACGCAGCGTTATGTGTTGACAGGGCGGGACATATCAAGAAGCCCCGCCCCTTTTTAAAATAGCCAATAGCGTTCGTTTATATCACAGTTTGGGCTAAAGGCCGTTCAGAGCCGCTGAGCTCCGTAAAGCCGCATTTGACAGGGTGTGACAGCCACAATCTCATCCATATTGCTATAAAATATAGCATTCTGTGTAGAATTCAAATAGGTCCGATATGTTTTGTGGTCTGAGATGAGACCGTGTATCGTGTCTCTGGACCGGAGCAGAGTGTGTGTGCGGTGCGGTGGTTAGCGTGACACAGACTTATTTTTTTTTCCTCAATGGAAAACATATTTACACTGTCTGAATCGTTCCCTGTCCCCTATATAGTGCGCTACGTGCCATTCACCGTACAGAAAATACTAATTCTGTGAACTAGTGACCGATCTCAGCCGCGTCTTCAGCGTCTATTTATAGTGAAGGGGGCGGGCGCTTTGCATTCTAGAGAGCATTTGATTGGACAAAAAGTTTGATGAGAAGATGAAGTACGATGTGACGTCAAAAAAATCGTTGAGCCGTTTTGGCGGAAGTGACGAACTGCAAGCTTTGAATGCTTGTATCTTCTAAATTCGAATTTTGTCACTGTTTTGGAGCACACTGCCTTATAGATAACCTTAAGATACTAACATATTGATACTAACACCCAAAAAACTTCAATTTTGATTTCATGGGACCTTTAACAATAGATTATTTAGAATTATCTATATATATTATTTATTTTTAATATTTGTTCTGAGAGTCCAAACGTTGAACAGTGGGTCTCGATGACATAGCCTATATGATTTGGTATAACCCTCCTACAAATTTTGTTCAGTCTTCATCAAAACGTTGATTCAATCTGAAAAAAAGTGATCAAATATTTATAATTCATAACTATTTGCTAGCAGCATAAACAATGGTAGACTTCTCTATAATTATTGCATTGACTAGTCTGTCTAGTTGTGAAAAGTGAAAGGGGTGATGTTTTTATATATCTGTAGATTCTTATGTCTCTGCGTAATACAACGAAATTCTCCCTCGAAATAATTTCCTTCAAATGGACGCTTTGTTTACATTTGCATTTATTTATTTATTAAACGATAAAATAGTTATTTTCAGTACAAAAATATTCAACTGCCGGTTTTATCAACCCAGAGTTTTAAGAACTTTACAGATCTGTAACCATCAACTCGTGTATCTTATAGATCAGTCATTTTTAATACTAATCAGGTCAACTTTCATCTGAGATGTACAGACAAATTGTGTTAATGAAAAGGGAGAGATGAAGGAGCATTGGAAAATATGTTGTATCCCTCCGAGACACATATTCCAATCTTTGTCTCTTTGAAGCTTGACATTAGAAACTGACCAAACAATCTGGTTTCCAATTACCATATGAGTCAATTTGAAATAATTTCCTGTAAAACAGCATTAAATCTGACAAACGTGTCAAGCCCCCCTAACATGACCAAACAAGTATGCGTTTAGTGGGCAATAAATCAAAACCCAAATATCACCTGTTAATACGTTCCATTAATTTTCAGTAATGCTAATTTGTTATGCAACTGAAAACAACTTTTATTACATTATTAAATCAGAGATAACATGCCTCAGTTGGTAACAAAAAATATTTGTTAAAGTCAAATTAGTGACATATATTGGAGTTCATTTTCTCTTTCCAATCTGCGCCAGCAAGCGCGCGTTGTCGTCCGCCTTTGCGCGCAGGTTCTTGGCTTTGGCAATGTTGAAGAGGATGTTCATAATGTTGGTGGGGACATCGAGGGAAAGAGTGACCTGGCTGCGTCGGTCGCTCTTCGCACTATTACGGTACAGTTTACTCCTGAGCTGCGTCTGGCTCAAGTATCTGTATTTAGACGCGGGTATTGTCCTCCTTTGGCGCGGCTCCTCGGAGGAAAGCGAGTGCGCTGATTTGAACAGGAGGTTTAGACTGTCCAGCAGGGAATTAGCTGGTTGCCCGTTATCATTCGTCTCGGAGAACACTTCATTGTTGCAAAGAAAGTTGGACAGGGGGTTGTACGTTGGTAAGCAGAGGCTGGAAACCGGTGCGCAAAGAAGTGCCAGAGCGAGGAGGGTCCGCGCGAGCCACATCGTTTTGCCCTGTTGAACGGAGGCGCATGAGAATACATACAAGGCAAGTACTTCAAGAAGGCTTTTAGATTAACATTTTCTGCGTAATGATAACTTTATTAATACTTTTTGTAAGAAAGTTTGTATAAAAACTGTGCTATGCACCTATAATACGAAGTAGATGTTCAACTAAAAGTTAAAATTGTCATTTTGTACTAACTCTCATATTGTTCCAAATCTCTACTAAGTTTTTATTTTTTTTAATTTTGTGCAACACAAAAGGTGGTGTTATCCAGTCGCAATTCACTTTGTATAGCCTACATAATGCAATGGTGACAGAGGCTATCCTCTAATATTCTTGTGTTCCATAAATAAAGTAACAGATTTGGAACAACCTCTGGGTAAATTGAATAGTAAACTATTCCCTTGAATCTAATGCAAAAGTACCTTACCTGCACTGTTTGAATCAGGAGAGTCTTCTGAAGTGAAGCAGTGTTAGGTCAACCAGAACTTTTGGATCGTGAATCCAAAGGCAAGCAAGTCAACAACTCAGTGTCAACTTAATGTCGCGTTGAATCATAAGAGTGATATAGTGGGTTTGATATCTCCCTGGCTGCTCATAATATCCGCTTGGACTGGATGTGCATTCATTTAGTATAAGCCCAATTACGCTGCAGTCGTACGCCAGCAATAACGTCATTTATTGGGATCCTCCCAGTAAAATGAGGCGGTGATTGATGCGCTCGTGCACCCAAGGCGCGTCTACCGTCACCATATAGTCTACTTTGAGCTTAATATTTGAAGCCAGCCTGTTATTATATGAAAAAAAAAAAGAAAGAAAAAGTTTGATCTGATCATATCCTTTATCACCACCGGCTGACTAGACTACATTATCTCGATTATTGAACAGCTACATGCAATAACAAATAAATAAATATACATTATTGATTTAAGTTGTACATTTCATCTTATTACTGTAGCCGATTAGCTGTAGCTTAACCAACTCAATCTCATGAGGAAATTTAACTATTTTGTGAAGTGGCAAGTTTTCATGTGAATTTGTATGAAAGAGTGCGATTTTTCGTTAAGCTCTACCTCTGAACCTAACAGTCAGCGTGGCATAAGCAAAGCAGATCATAGGACAATTAATGAATGGGATCTTATATATTCTTAGAAACAATATATATTGTGAGATTGTGCTGGATTCATAGACTGTTAATAGTCTTTCTTCCATTGTAAAAAGTGAAGCCAAAATGTCCAATAAAATATTTAATATAAAATAAATACATTTGTTAAAATATGGTTTATAATTTGCCAGGCAAGTTGAGAATTCCTAAGGCATTCAGTACCATGGACAGCGCAGTACTTTATTTACTTTGCACCTGTATTAAGCCATTTATAAGATTTATAAGGGTCTGTTTTATTGTTTTCTCAGTTTTCAGGGTCAATGACCATATCTAATGTTTGTGTCCCTTTTTAGACCTCCCTGTGAGTTAATTGCTCTGCAGTTCATGCTTATCAGTTTAATGAGTTTTCTTCCCACTTCCCTTTAATGATTGATTGCTTTGCTATTAAGGGCTCAGAAGTTTGGAGACTTCATTAACTATCACCTTTATACATTGGAAACATTGTGCATTGGACTGGACGATAATATATTTATTCTACATGATGTTAAAGGAAGCTCATTAAACCTTTAAAACTACAGGCTACATTTTAAAGCAGGTGTAAAGAGCATCTGTTCTCTGTAGTGTACACAATGAAGTTTACTCAGGGATCCCCTTAGACACACTGTAAAGGGCGTCCTGTCTTCTGACTTGTACCATGGTCTCGAAATTGGACTACGGCCTGCTACACGGGCCCCCTGCTGCTGGGACATATGTAATAAGCGAGAAACCTCAGGATGCAACAGGGAGCAGCTTGGTTGGGGGATTATATAAGACAGAACAGAGTGAATGTCAACACTGTTAAGACTGGAAGATATGGAGGGGTAAAAATAATGAGGAAGGAAATGCATACATTCACAAATGTGCACAAATAAGCCACCCACAAATGCAGCTAGTCTATTTGCTTCAAATACACACACACACCTTCTTCGCCTGCCCCCAGGAGACACTGTCCAGACACGACTCGACAAACATTTCTGAAGAAAAGCCAATATGGCAGCATTTATACACACCACAAGGCCAAGCTCAGAGAACACGGTCCAAAATCAGAGGTCACGATGTGAAAATGTTCTCACGCACACACCCACCAACCCACAGGGAGCTATATAGCTCATTCAAAAATATATTCATTTCATTGTTTTAATTGTCTCACAACAGTCAGATTAAGAACACTTTACAAACAGAACCATTAGTGCAAAATGATAAACCTCATGGTGGACAGGTTATAAACACATATTCAGTTATATTAATAGTGCATTTACTCTTAGAATCATGACCTTGGTTTATAAGCATTAAAATAAAAACATGGCATATTTGTAACAAATAACTACAACAGTGCAACAATGTGTGGTGCTGTAGAAGAAAAATGCAAACATGATGTAGTATAATTTTTTTCTGCCATATAAAGCGGTTATAAACTAATATACATATAGGATGGCAATGTACAAAAATAGTAGTTTTTTGTGAGATTCAGTTTAACTGTTAAAAATAGCACATTTCTCCTCCTCAGGATCCAAAATCTGTAAATAGATAAGAAAATTAAATTAATTTTGATTAAAAAAATGTCTTTAGCATCTTTTGAACAATCACCTCTGATTATTTATAATAGAACCTGAAGTCTCAATTCTGATTGGCTCTTTACCTCTTCTCCCCAGAATACATTGACTCTCACAGTCCTGTTTGGAGCTGAAACGGTTCCTATTTCCTCCACAGCCACCATACACAAAGGGACGGCATTCTCCTGAGACGATGTAGTAGTACCAGAGCAGGACGTATTCAGTGCAGTGGCCCTCAGACATTGGTTCAAGGCACAGATCAGCGGCTAGGTCTGCATTTAATGGAGGCAGCTTTAATTAATCAGTTTCAAGGGAGTACAAATGCATTCAAACTAATGTTCTAATGAAATTAATGTTTCAAAAATTAATTAAATCACTAAAATTATGAATGAATTAAAAAGATATAATGATATAATTTAACAATGGTTCCACTTTTTAATCAAAATTTATCTTGAATTTCACTGTCAGGCAAATGTTCTGTCTCTGCCTTATCTCTTTTTCTCTTTCTCACACACATATACACTTGTATACACGCAAGCTTACACACTTGCGGAGTGATGATTTGAATGTTATTTTTATCAGTGGATTAATTCTGCTCTTATCTGTCTGTTTCCGTTCCTTGTGTCTCATATTATACTGTGGATGTGACAGAAATAGACTGTGAAAAAAAAAATGCATAAAATAATCTTGGCCATGTCCAATGCGTTGCGCTTTTGGTGCCAGGACCATTACTGTGTACTTTTTGGACTACTTTCCCGGACATAAAACCAAAATTCCCATTCCAAACCACTTTTATTCAAGGACCAGGTTTAATTTGTGCAGAAAATCTGACTGTATTGCTCATGTGATTAGTTTGTGTAGCTGTATTAACATGTTAAGAGCACTTGGAGCAGCAGTCAGCAGAGGACGATGTTCTCCTTGTTTACTCCACACATACCTGAGTGGAGTTTGAGTGCACGTCTCTTTTCTCTCTGCTCTCCATCTCTCTCAATACTGGCTCCTGAGTGCAACAGAAAAGCTTATATTATATTCAGATGTTTCATTTAAAGGAATAGTTCGCCCAAATTTGCTAAAAATGTACTCATCCTCAAGCCATCCAACATGTAGATGAGTTAGTTCAGATTTGGCGAAATTTAGCGTTACATCAGTTGCTCACCAATGGATCCTCTGCAGTGAATGGGTGCCGTCAGAATAAGAGTCCAAACAGCTGATAAAAACATCACTGTAATCCACACAACTCCAGTCCAACAATTAATGTCTTGTGACATGAAAAGATATGTGTTTGTAGTTAACAAATCCACCATTAAGGTGTTTTAACTTGGAATCGTTGCTTCTGGTTAAAATATGAGCCCATAATCCATTATAACACTTCCTCTAGAGAAAAAGTCTATTCTATGTTGGCTTCTCACTTCAAAATCTACTGACATATGTGACCCTGGACCACAAAACCAGTCATAAGTCAAAAATACATTGTATGGGTCAAAATTATCGATTTTTCTTTTATGCCAAAAATCATTAGTATAGTAAGTAAAGATCATGCTCCATGAAGATATTTTGTAAATTGCCTACCGTAAATATATTAAAACTTAATTTTTGATTAGTACTATGTATTGCTAAAGCTGTTTGGACAGCTTTAAAGGCAATTTTCTCAATATTTCGATTTTTTTGCACCCTCATATTTCACTTATTCAAATAGTTGTATCTCTGCCAAATATTGTCCTATCCTAACAAACCATACATCAATAGAAAGCTTATTTATTCAGCTTTCAGATGATGTATAAATCTCAATTTCGAAAAATTGACCCTTATGACTGGTTTTGTGGTCCGGGGTCACATATTTGTTTTCAACTGTTTTGGATTTGGTAAATGGTGCTTGGTTTCCTGTTTCAGACAAGACAACTTTTTCACTGGAGAAAGCAATATTATGGATAGAGGGCTCATATTTTAGCCAGAAACAATAGTTTGAAGCTATGCATGCAGGTTTTCGCTTCACAAGATATTAATCGATAGACTGTAGTCATGTGGATTACTTGTGAATTATTGTGATGTTTTTATCAGCTGTTTGGACTCTCATTCTGACGGTACACATTCACTGCAGAGGATCCATTGGTGAACAAGTCATGTAATGCAAATTTTTCTAAATCTTTTCTGAAGAAGAAACAAAGTCATCTACATATTAGATGGCCTGAGGATGGGTACGTTTTCAGCAAATTTTTATTTTGGGGAGATCTATTCCTTTAACACCAAGTACATCAATATGCAGAGTCATTGCACAAACATAATCAGATGTATGTGTCACAGGATAACATTTAGAAGTCTTCCGGATGGGGTTTATTTCATATTAATGATGGTATATTTTTATGAAATTACATGACTATTCACTGAATAAATTAAATAAACGTACAAGAAATACTGATTTTTAGTTGACATGATTTTATTAAATTAGAAGACGCCTGATTAACGTTTGCAGATCTCCAAGCAACACACAGACCCAGTAAAAATCCTCACTAGTAATCAACAGACTGACAGTCTGCACCATGCAAACACAGACAGATAAAAAATAAAGTCCAGAACTAACTGTTGTATAATAAAGATCAATTGTTTGTGTAATAATAGAAACATTAGCAGTCATCAGTGGTTTTGAACATTCTTTATTCTTTTTCCTTTATTTATTCTATGACACACTCAATTGATGATGAGAACCAGTGTTGTTAGGATATGATTGCCTGAAAAGTCTATTAATTAATTCTGTTTCATCCATCTGAAGTGGACATCATATAATAATGTAGCCAACCAGATAACCTGTACTATGTCTTGGTACTTATTTTGAGCGTTGATATTCATATGGTTGGTACTAAAAAAAAAAAAAAAAAAAAAAAAAAACCTTTTTTTTGAAGTGTGACTCAGTTGCTAAAAATAACACCAGAAAAGTAGACCATGCAGAACCTTTGCGTATGACTTTTGCGTATGGTTTCCTGTTTTCCATCAAGGAAAGAAAAACTGAATGGTGTTTATGGATGACTGAACTCATGCATAAAGATGCCAGAACAGGACTAATGTTCATAAGACACAGCAGAAGTTCATCTGAACATAAAACAGATTTTATAAAACTACACTTCTCCCATCCAAACCCCTACAGGCCCGAGGATAAACTATAGGGATGATATCATAAGAGAGAAACCATGTTATAACATATTGGTTCAAAGCAGGAATATACCTACTTGTAACGTTGGCATATGCTAATGTTGGCTCAGACTCTGAAACAGCAGGATGAACTGTAGTAGTCTCGTCCTCTGACTCTTCATCCCACACTCTGGGGTGGGTGAGCAAGAACAGAGAGGCAGAATCTGTTCTTCTCTCTTCCTTTAGGATACTCCCATCATCTGGATCATTGGTGTTCACCATCAGGAGTATTTCCTTTCCTTTAGTTAGAATATGACCATGCTTTAGGCAAACGTCATTAGGTTAACATCAAGTCATTTAATTTCATTCAAATGGACAGTAATTCACTTATTTGATCATTTTTTTTAAACCAGAGAAGTCATTACTTCAATAAAATGATAAAACAGTCCTATTTTTTGTCAATTTAGTTTTTGTATTCATGAATGACTTCCGAACATGGAGTTCTTCACAGTTTTTCTTCGGTAAGCGAGACCATAAAACACAACAGATGGTGGAACCCATGGGGTCCTGAGGCCTCCACAACAGGGGCCTCCAAACACATATACTGAGAGACAAACTCACACAAATACACAAAAACACACACTTCTAACCACCCACGTACGTGTTAATGAAGCTCTATTATTCAGTCATAATTTCACTTCAATGGACCGCAGTACAGTGCACAACTGAATAGTTCTTTTTGAAGGTAGAAGCCATATAACAATCTATTCAGCGGGTTGGATTGTTGTATATCTTGACATTAATTGTTCAGCTAGCAGTCTGATAGTATATAGTAAGACTTTATGCACAGCAAAAAAATATTTTCTTACTCAGTATTTTTGTCTTGTTTCCAGTAGAGATATCTAAACATTCTCAAATCAAGATACATTTACTTCAGAAGCAAAATGACTTTTAAGAATTTTAAGTATCAAAATGAAGTTTTGATAAAGTTTATCAAAAAAAAGTTTATCAATTCTCGCTATTAACAAACCATAAACTACAACTTTCCCTCAATAAACTCCTAATTTGCTGCAAATTAATAGTTAGTAAGGTAGTTGTTAAGTTTAGATATTGGTAGGATTAGGGATGTAGAATATGTGCTTTGTAAGGACTAATAAACAGCCAATATGTAAAGCAACTAGTTAACAGTGAGAATTGGTCCCTATATTAAAGTCTTATTGTTTTTATTCCTAATAATATCCTCACTGACAGATATTTTTTCTTGTTTTAAGCATTAACTTTTTTTGGCAGAAAACAAGACAATATCATTTTAATTCTCAAGTAAATGTCTCTTGATTTAAAAATTTTCAGATATTTATACAGGAATGTTCTTCTTTTTGCAGTGTATCAAATATCCTGACAGTTTTGTTTTGTTTCCATTGGCAGTAAATTGAACATGAAGTTCCTGCTAAGGTTTATTGTGTGTTTAATATTTGCAATTTGCATACACACAAACTCACCACACTTCTCAACCACCTCCTTTGTCACAAGATCCTTCACTTCCTCCACCTGAACAAATGGAAAAATTATCACAGTAATTATCAAAGCATCTAATCAAAGAAATCCTATCTGTAATCCATAAGGATAAACATATAATAGAAATAGGGCATTGTCAACATACACTGAGTCCTGGCTCCCCTTTTTCTCCTTTCATGCCTGAGGTTCCCACTTCCCCCTGCATAAAGGATATGTATAACTTTAGACTGAGCATGTTTGTGAATAGATTAAGTCCTGATTGAGTGGAGGATACAGTTATTTGTGTGTAGATGCCTTATTACATCCAGGCCTCTGAGGCCAGGAATTCCAGGGGGTCCCCGTTGACAGGCCTTTCCTCTGCCTCTCCTTCCCTTCTCTCCCTGGGATAGATAAAACAATCAAATCAAACAATGCTGGACAGGTAGTAATGCATAGAATCTGCACATCACCACGAAGCAATCACTAACCCTGGACCAATCAGCTTTGAGCTTGAGGCTACACATAACCAAACCAATGGTTTACTTTATTTTCAACTGAAATAAATCTAAGTTTAAAAATATATTGGCTGTTTTAGTACAGAAAAGCACCAGAGTGATACTTTACAATAATGTTTAATTCATAAACTTTACTCACAGAAAACGCCTCATGTTTTAAGATTGTCTGCTGATTCTGTGCTGAAGCACAGCTCACCTTTACTAAAGAGACTCTGTGAGCGCAGCTTGCTGAACCCTCTCCATTCCTATCAACATCAAGAGATGCCTAATTGTGGCTAAAGGCGGCCTTAGTGCAGTGTTTAGTTTGATAGCTCAAATCTTCATCCCAGCAGAAATAGCTCCTACCCCCCGTCTCTCTATCTCTCTCTCATCCTGTCTTTCTCGGGGTTAATTAGGGCCTTGTCCTCCTCCACGGTTCCTCCACATGAGGTTGAGTGAGATATGAAGATGGCCCTAATTACACTGGCTTGACTATTTATCCATCTATCTGTGAGGTCTGATGAATCACACAGACATAGGCATAATAAATTCAGCTCTATTATTGTGTATATATTATTGTCTAAGTGTAGGCAGGTGGGTCATACCTTCGGTCCCACTTCACCTTTAGGTCCAACCGGACCAGGCCGACCCAGAGCCCCATTAGTTCCTGATGCACCAGGAGATCCCTTAAACCCAGTGAAACCTGGGAAACCAGTCGCACCCTGCAGAAGAATGGGTTAAATAAATGATTTTGAAATTAATATATTTGAGAGGGAAAAGATTATCTAGAACAACAGTTCATCCAAAAATGAAAATTCAGCGATCACGCCCTCATCTACATTTATTCAAATTTGACACATGATGATGCAAGTATAGCTTTCGAATGTCTATTGTTACATGATAACAGTGTTTTTAGTATTATTTATTTATAGACAATTTATTAATATTTTGAATTTGCTTTTATTTTTATTTTTTTGTTTATTTTAATTCTAGTTAGTTTTTTGTATTTTTTTTTGTTTGTTTAGTTTTTATTATTATTATTATTATTATTATTATATATTATTATTATTGAATATTAGGTTTAATTGGGTTACACAGGTTTTGTTTTTATTTCCAGTTAGTAATTTTTTTAGATGAAAAAAAAGAAGTTTAATTTCAGTTTCAATTTAATTCAGTTTAATTTTTGTTTAAGTTTTAGTTAATGATAATAACCCTGCATGAAATGCAATTTAATATCTACATCTGAATGCAAGACATTTGTAACAACATACATTTCGGTCTGGTCCTCACACAAATATCATTTGACATTATTAGACTTTGAATATATGATTTTATTTATATGGTCTATGTTTATGATACTTTTATGGTACGTTTTATGGTTTTAGTTTGTTTTGGAGCTTGACAGCTTCTGACTGCAATGTGCTTCTGTTGTATGAAAGAAATAGTGTGATTTTTTTTTTTTAACTCTCTATTTGTGTTCCAGTTAAACTGGTTTAGAAGGATATGAAGATAAGTAAATGATGACTGAATTTTAATTTTTGGGTGATCTATTCCTTTTATTAAAACATTTTTAATTAATACTGGTCCTATATTTTTTTTTACCTTCTCTCCTTTTTGTCCAGGAGCTCCATCAAGACCGTTCAGACCACTATCACCTTTCTCTCCCTAAACATTAACAATAACAATTAATCTCTACTTAAACTTACAATGGTGATGAAGTTATCAATATCTGTTTGTGTTAGTGACTCACCTTTCGTCCCGGGAGACCGTTTAGTCCTGGAATGCCAGGCCTTCCAGGGTCCCCGGAATCACCCTTGTGTTTTACAGTCAAAAGAAATGTTCTTAGTGGTTTATTTAATCCAGTTTTCAATTTAAAATGAAATTCGATCAAAAATACCTGTTCTCCATCCAGTCCTGGACTCCCTATTCGACCAGGGAGACCTCTGAAGCCCTACAGGAGAATAAGTATTGTGATACAATGGTTACAGACAGGTGAGAACACAAAAACTAAAGACAAGATTGACATTTCGTACCTTCTCGCCTTTAATTCCTGTATCTCCAGGTAAACCAGGCTCTCCTTTCTCACCCTAAACACACAAACCAATGAGTCTATGTCCATGAACGATGTGTGTTACTTAAAAAAACAACTAAAAAACTCACAGGAAATCCTACTTAATTATTTAATCATTCATCTAAATAATATAGTTAGTAAGAAAGGTTAAGGAACGGTGTTCTCTCTCTCAGGCACCACTGTTGCTCAGAGAAATTTCTTATCACTTAATATTTAATTCAGATGATTAATATTCTCACCTGATCTCCCTTTCGGCCCTGCAGGCCCATGTCTCCCTTATCACCTTTCTCACCATCCAATCCATGTTCTCCATTACGACCCTGTGACCAATCCCAGCCAATTAGTGTTATTTAACAAACGTTACAGATGTAAAATATCCAAAAATGTACAAATTTGTTATGACACTATCACAACAACTAGGAAATAGGCTACCTTTTCCCCACTGGCGCCTGGCTCCCCTGGATCTCCCTGAAAAAACCATTTACTGTGATATAACATGCCATATAAAACTATATAATTCATACTAAAAAAATGCTTTCTTTAGCAATATACTGCATAAACTTCATAGCAATGCTAATTTTGACCTTTTGTCCTACTGGACCACGTGCACCAAAAGGCCCCATGCCTCCTTTAGTACCAGCCTCTCCCTTCAGCCCCTAAAATTACATGAAACACGTGTTAGAAATTCACTTTTTATGGTCCAAGTACATGAATCTCTAAAGGTATCTAAGTGTATAATTCACTCAGAATGGTGTATAAAATACCTTTGCACCGGGTGGACCATCTTCACCCTTCTCCCCTTTATCGCCATCAAATCCTGGAAGCCCACGTTCACCCTGCCATGTAAAATTCAGACATACCTTGGCCTGTACCTGTCATTTATACTTAAAAACAACTAAAAACTCAAACAGCTCACACGTATTGTTGAGTTTGCATAGTCAAGTATGGCCTTTGTGGGAAATATTATAGTGAAATGACAAATTAAAATGCAAAAATATCTCACTGGCTCTCCTTTCAGACCCTTATATCCTCTGGGTCCTGGCATGGAAAGAGGACTACCCTACAAAACCAGGAAACCAATATGGTAGTTGGTGAAAGAATCCAAATAAGCACCATGCAGGTATTCGATCAACACTGATGCTGTCCTTACCTTGTCTCCTCTGTGACCAGGCACACCTTTGTCACCCTGTCAGTCAAAAAGTTTTGTCTTTATTAATTTTGTCTGGGGTATATTCTAAACAATTAAGACTCAACTGATATGTTAAATGGGCTGTTAAAGGTTTCTAGGGTTGTAAGTGATATTGTTTTGATGCTACAAATGTTCACTGTACATGTGAATCTCTCATATAGTGCTGAAGAAAATAAAACCAATATCATTCACAAATGACGGAGATTGTGACGTTAGTGCAAGTGTATGTGTGTCAAAAGAAAGTGCTGTTCACAGCAGTTTCAACCATTGAAAGATTGGCTTTAGCAGAGAAAGACGTGACGAGAAGGCACTGGCAAGTCAATACAGAGAGAAGAGAGGCTCTGTGAGCACAGCAGTGCTGTCAAAACTGCCTATAAGTCTTTGAGCAACAGAAAATGACCCTGGCAGAGTTGGCTTGGCTATTAATATTTAAAGCCCTTCTACCTTCTGAACTTGCTTCGAATTTCCAATTTCAAACTGAGATGGGTTAAAAATAGACACTCACCTTTTCTCCTTTCATACCTGTCATGCCTTTAGGACCCTTAATTAAAGAGAAAGGTCACAAGATGTTAACACATTGTACAGAATCACAATATCTTACTTCCTCAATACAGTCTATATTGACCTGTTCAATACTGATCACTGCATGCATGCACAAAAGCTACATTTAATCTTTTAGCTGATGCTTTTATTCAAAGTTACTTAAAAATAGGGGGAAAAAAACATCAAGCTAAGAAAGAAATAATATAAAATGTGATAAGAAATAATATAAAATGTGAGATAAAGTAATAGTTACAAAATCACTTGCAGCATCATAGAATACAGCAAGTTTTGCCAGGTATTGTGTATCAAATGTTATATTATCAATATTTTATTTAGTATTAATGTTTTCTTTCTAAAAATGGCAAAATTTATTGGATGTATTTCTCTTACTACCAAGATGGTAACCAGATTACATTTCTATACACTAAACCATCGATACAGTAAACTGTCTATTGCACCATGTTACGTAAGCAATGAACAAATCAATCTATAGAACGAATAAATACAGCAAGACAAATAAATAAATATAGAATGAATGAATGAAAAAAGAAATTCAAAGTAATCAAATTAAAAACAAAACTAAATAAAATAAAATATTTGAGGGATGCTATAGTGACATTTGAGGGATTTGAGGAGTGTCTGCCCATGAGTTGGAATCACACGTGACTTACCATGAGACCTGGCGGCCCGCTGGCACCGACAGTGCCTTTGGCTCCCTTGTAATGTTGAGAAAGAGTTGTTAAAAGCATTTAACACAAAATTAACATCAAATAACACAGAGAAAGAAAGAGAACAAGAACAACAACAAAAACATGTCACTGTTTGAATACTAGGGGCCAAATTTACTAACAGCTGGCACCAGTACAAACTTTTGGTGTTAAAAACTACTGTCAGGAATTACTTAAGGCTTGCAGTGAAAAATTAGCGATGAAAAGGCGTGGTAATTTTTGCAGCTGACCTTATTGCATATGCATTTGTAGGAGTTTCCTTTCAAATGCAACATTCATGGAAGGACAGCATTTAAGTAAATCATGCAACGTGATTTAGTAAGGTTCGCAGTGGTCAATTTACTATTTAACACTGCAAAAACAAGCATGTCTTAACTTATTTTGTGCTTAACATGGCTGTGATAGCTGCTAATTTGGTCTTGATAGATTGCGCTGGTCATTATGGAAGTCAGCTGTCTGCGTCTGTGTTCTTTCATTTGCACAATGTCAATACATCTTTTGCAGATCTTTCATCTACCATCAGTACTTTTATGGGATTGTGGTCTCACACAAATTGGCCCTGTTTAGTAAATCTGGCTCAAGGTTTTAGAATTCATAATTTATTAACTTCAGCAAACAAGCTAAAATGCTATTACAGAAACAAATATCCCTACAATCTGAAAGAGCAATTATCATAATATTACCCTGCGACCTGGGAGCCCAGGAATTCCTCTGTCACCTGGTTCTCCTGGGATACTGTCTCCCTAGTGATAGCAGATGAAACGTTTCACGTATGTGTACATTTATATCTGGTTGTGGGGTATTTCAACCTAACCTGGTATTATTGAGCATAAACATTACATGTAATGACTTACCTTTTCACCCTTGACCCCAGAGGGGCCAGGAGGACCCTGTAAAAAGAACAGCAAGTTCTCAGTTTATTCGAGTTCTTCACTTTTCACTCTAGAGTAAAAGTAGTAAAATATAGAGTAAAACTGCTTCCATTGTCCTCATTTGTAAGTCGCTTTGGATAAAAGCGTCTGCTTAATGACTAAATGTAAATGTAAATTCAGAAGCGGTACCTGCTGTCCAGTAGGACCAATTGAACCTGGAGTACCAGCCGAGCCATTCTTCCCTCGTCTCCCTCTATCACCCTTTAAAAGCATGCAAACAAATGAAAAAAATCATTCATTCAAGTTCATTTTTTGTTTAAATCTACAGTCATTACAATAAGGTAACTACTCAACATTGAGAATGGGCTGACATTACCTTTCTACCTGGTTCTCCAGGGTCACCTGGCTGACCTCTGTGACCTGGTGACCCCGGGATGCCAGGGTTGCCCCGAATACCCTGAATGCCCTGTGCTCCAGGTGGTCCTGGTTCTCCAGGCTCACCCTAAGTACATAACATTCAAATGTTAGTTAGTTAGTTAAGCAATCTCTATTATTCACTGTGTTTGTGTTTATGTTGGCATCCTCTCCTTTTTTGGATTGTACTGTATGGGAAGTTAAATTCACAGCATTGAAACCGTACACAGCTTAATCAATCACCTTTTGTCCCGGTGGACCGGCCTGACCAATGGGCCCACGGTGGCCAGTTCCAGGTTCTCCCTGAAATAAAAAGAACACATAAACAGATCAAAGGAGGCTAAAGAAATATGGGATAAACAGTTATTGACACCAAGTTGAAAATGAGTGTACCTTCTGGCCTTTTTCACCAATCTCCCCCTGCACAAATTCACAAGTGATCAGCCACTAACAAACACAGTTTTTCGAAGGCAAATAACAAAGAGAGTTTGGAAGTTCCCCATCAGCACTACAATATTAATAAAGACACTGAATCCATTTCAGGAACGGAGGAGTAAAAATAAAGCTCTGGGGCATCAAAGCAAACGGAAGGGCACTGTTGAAATTCCACCCACCCGGTTTGACTGACAGTAATAATTTCCTAACATTGTGAATGAGGAGGCGGGGATGTCATATGTGTGGGTGAGCTGCAGTCCAATCAGAAAGCAGGAATGATTATCTAACAGATTTTGGTTTGGGAACACACAGAGCTTAGACACTAATAAGAGCTGACGAGAACATTGCTCAAACAACATTATTTATCGGGATGGGACTATCATGCTTTATTAGTAAGAACAGATCGTTCTGACTTATAATGAAAAAGATTGCCGAACCTTAGGGCCCGGTTTTCCATTTTCTCCTGGAGGTCCCTGTACAAGAAAGGAAAAATGCCCATACAATGCACAATTTATTTACAGATATACATAAGACCACACTGAAAATCGAACTGAAATGAAAATAACTATGGAATAGGTCTTTATATATATGTGTGTATATCATAATTAAAGAAAGTTCTGCTATGGTTCAGTCAAAATAGATTTTATATAATTGTAATATAATTACAGTAATTACATTGGGGCCCAAAAGTCTAGACTAAAAATCTGCGACCATCATATGGAAATAAAAATAGAATAATATAATATAATATAAGTAAATTTTTTAGAATTATAGAATGTATTCAAAATTAATCAATTATTATAGATAACATTTATATATTGTGGATATGTTGAATATTTGTAAAACTTTACACATACTTACTTTAAGGTAATCACAGTGGGAAATACGGGGCCCCATGTCGTCTTCTCGGTCTGTCTCTCCCATCCTCTCTCTCTCCATCTTCTTTCTTTGTCTTTCCCATTCCATTCTTTGTCTCTGTAACTGTCTCTCTCTCTCCTCCTTTTCCTCTTGCTCCATCTCTGTCTCCCGCTCTAGCTCTCTCTGCCTTTCCAGTTCTTCTTCTCTTTCTCGTTCCAGTTCCATCCTTTCTTTTTCCATCTCCTGTCTCTCTCTCTCCCTCTCTAGCTCAAATTCTTCCTCTGTCTCCTCGCTGCCTGTCTCCTCATCACCATCACCTGAACTGTATTCCTTGGTCTCAGTCAAACCATCCTCTTCCTCCATATCCCACTGTGCCTCAGTTGTCTTTTCCTCTTCAATAATCCTTTCTTTGTTCTCAAGATAGACTTCATCTTCTCTCTCCCCATGTTCTTCCCCCTCTCTTTCCCTGTACACCTCTGTCACAGTCTCAGGGTTTTTGTTTTCTTGCTTCTTTTTCTACAAGAGTGGCATAAAAATAAAGTGAATTTTTTTTTACTGTGGTTGTATCTCTTTCCAAGACTTTCATAAATGTAATTATTTTAAAGGAATAGTTCACCCAAAAATGAAAATTTGCTGAAAAAGCGTTTAGATTATGGACTGTTTTTGTTTCACTGTTTTTGACTTCACAATACTTTAATTGACGGACTGGAGTCGTGTGGATTACTATTGAATTAATGTGATGAAGACTCTCCTTCTGATGGCACCCATTCACTGCAGGTGAGCAAGTGATGCAATACTAAATTCCACCAAATCTGTTCCGATGAAGAAACACTCATCTACATCTGGGATGGCCTGAGGATGAGTATATTTTCAGTTTTGGGTGAACTATTCTTTTAAGTTCTATGGATTCCTCATTTTTTAGGTAGATTAAACTCACTCACATTTTGCTTCTTTTTGCCTTGTGCACCTGAGGTGGACCGCTAAAAGAAGATGCAATAACAAAATTTTACTTTGTTCCCTTCATTTCCCTCTATTACATCATGTAATCACATCTGCAGCTCTCTAAGATGAGCTTATTCAATCATAAGCACTAAATACGTCACTGTAATTCAATTTTTATCACCTTAGATCCTTGTTTGTAACGGTTTTGTCCTCCTGGTGTTCCAGGCATGTAGGCCTGCAGAAGACACGAGATTCATGCCTTATTAAGATGCTTATTCTATGTGCAAATGAAATTCTCCTGTCAAAACATTAGGTAGACAGTTATGAACAAGATTTTACCATGTACTCAGATGAAGGAGCACTTCTCTTCACTTTAGATCTTGCCTCTTCCAGGCCGCTATTGTGGGACAAGCTCACCTGTTTATACCCAAACAGTCTTATAAACAGGAGTTTCATGTACATTTACATCACTACTTTACTGAATTAAATAGTTAAATCAGTCATTTTAAATGCTACAAGTGAATTTAGGCATCAAAACCTTATAACATACAGCATTAAAAAAAAATACAATTTTTTTTCATTTTGAGATTTGCTAAAGATCACATTAAACAGTGTTATTAAATTACAATTTGTTTTATTAACTGGTAACACTTTACAATAAGGTAAATCATAAATCATTTGACAGCAATATATTTTTACAGCATTTATTAACCTTTAATGTTAGTGGATAAAATGTTCATGTTTATTGATTAATTAATTTGCTGCAAATCTATTAGTAAATGTTAAGATTAACATTAACTAAGATTAATAATTGCTTTAGAAGTATTGTTTATTGTTAGTTCATGTTATCCTGAACCCTTATTGTAAAGTTATACTGATACTGATTAATTAAAATATTTAATACTGGTCAATAATTGACATGGTACCAATTTTTTATCAATATAATTTAGAAATATTATGAAGCAAGCATGATTGTGAAAGAATTAAACACACATAACACAATAAAGACTCAGGTTAAGACTGGTTTAGGAAGAACACATTTACTGACAGACATGCACAAACAGATCAAATATGAAAGAAAAGCAATATGCCATTGAATTTCACCAGTGAAAACAGGCAGCACATTATGTTACCCCAAATAAAAAAAGTAAATATGCAGACACACAAAATCTTTTTTCAGTCTTATCAATAAATAAGGAACTGATGAACAAATCGATGTTGAATGAGCTGATTTGATTCTCTATTAAAACAACTTAAAATAATGTCAAGAACCATTCATGAGTGTCCTGTGTTGTCACTTTTCTATGGATTATAGATGATTTAGCTTGTATTTGTTCAGTAAGTGTAAAAACAGCACATTACAAGATCTGTTCTTTATGTTTATACTGGGCTGGTCTCTCCTCAGAGAGTGCTGGAGGTTCTTCTGAATCTATCAAAGGCACTGCAGCATACTGAACGCTAGTCGTGGTGGAGGCAGCATGGACGAATGACATCATCATTGTGCGACGGGAAAGGAGGCTCTCCCAAAGTAATGCCGGCCAGTCAGATCCTCCCCCTCTTTTACCCTTCACAGTTTCTACACACTTGAATGTCTCTCTTACAGAGTTTAGGGGAGCTCCTGTATTAAGAAAATAAATATATTAAAGAAAACCCGTAGCTGATCTGTAAGAGCGACTATGAAGCACGTTTAATGTGTCATTCTGCATTGCAAGTGCACAAACCAGAGGAATCATGACTGAAAATCAAGTGCAGTGCATGCTGGGATGCCGGTGTGTTACTTCATGATGATATATTTTTATATTCTTGAAACTCACACTTTACATTTATACACTTAAGCTGGCTGTTTAAAATGCATTTGAACAATGTTTGCACTGGTGAAATTCACTGATGAAGTGAAGGCAATTATTTAGTCATGCAATAAAAAAAATCTATTAAAAGACATTTCACAAAACAAATGCCAATTAAATGATTCAAACGAATTAATTAATCAGTTTCAATAAGCTAAAACATCCAACAAACATGCTAAAAGAAGATTTCCCAAAGCTCTGTTTAGTTCATGGTTCAAACTGAAGCCACATGCAAGTCTTGGCAAAAGAGATGGAAGCCAGAAAGCAAAATCACAGACAAACTTTTACCTCCTCTCCAGTTTGTGTTGTATTTCGCACTGATATCAATGTGGTTTCAGGCTGATTCTGCAAAACACATAAAATTAGTTCATGTGTATCATATGCGGTAAACTGCTGAAACTAACATAGGGTCGAACAAGTACCTGCTCTGTGACTTTTGATGAAAGCAGCGGACTCTCTGTTGTAGTGTGAACCATCTGAGAGGACATGTTAAAATCAGCAAACAATAAACTATGAATGATCAAAAAAATTACTATGTAAAACATACCAAAACTACTGTTCAAAAATCTGGATCAGTAAAAGATTTTTGAAAGAAATGAATCATTTTATGATTAAAAAAAAATGATTAGAAATGCTGTTCTTTTGAACATTTCATTCAAAGAATCCTAGTTAAAAATGTACCAATGTTTTCACAAAAAATGTGTGTACAGCACAAGTGTTTTCAAATGTTTCTTGAGCACCAAATCAGCATATTATAATTATTTCTGAAGGATCATGTGACTATGAAGCATATTTAATGTTACATTCTGCATTGCAAGTGCACAAACCAGAGGAATCATGACTGAAAATCAAGTGCAGTGCATGCTGGGATGTCAGTGTGTTACTTTCACGATGATGTTTCATTAGTTATTCTTTTCATGTTCTTGAAACATACACTTTATATTAATACACTGATGTTGACTGCATGTTTAAAATGCATTTGAACTTGTGTAAAATATTGTTTGCACTGGTGAAATTCACTGATAAAGAAAAAAAATAAAATAAAATAAAATAAAAAATTATAATAATTTCTAAAGAATCATGTGACATTGAAGACTGGAGTAAAGGCTGCTGAAAATTTAGCTCTGCCATCACAGAAATAAATTACATTTTCAAATATAGTAAAATAAAAAAGTTATTATAATATTTCACAATATTACTGGTTTTACTGTATTTTTAATCAAATAAAAATGCAGCTTTGATAAGTTCAAAAACATCAAAAAGTCTTATCAACCCCAAACTGTTGGTAGTGTATATTCTTACCAGTGTAATCTCCTCTGGAGACTGTGTAATCAGAGAAGTTGTTTCACCCTGTGTAAATTTGACCATTTTTTGAATAGCATTTCTATAGCACATTTTTCAATAGCCTTCTATTCAACATAACCATTTAAAATTATTAGTAATATTAAAAAGAAAGGTTTACACTCTTACCTCATTTTCTTGTGTGTATATAGCTGTTGTTGCTGAGTATTTTAGCTGAGGACAAAAACAAGAGTTCCAACAGAAAAAACAACAACTTCAGCTCAGTGCTATAACATATTGTACAATATATTATTATTGATGAAACATTATTCCACTGTAACCTCTATTCATCTAAACTGTGACTGTCTGCAGTAGAGCTTCCAGTTGTGTATATGTGTGTTTATTGTCATTTGATTTGGTTTTAATACTCACCTCCTCCCCTTCACCCTCATCCTCTCGAGAGGTAAAAGGCTCTTCTGTGGGCAGCTCGTCCTGACATGATACAAACAAGACATTCAAAAATCCATGTGAAAAAAATATGGCTTCAGTGTGTAAAAAATTCCCTTGATTAAATACATAAACTGAAAGCAAGTGAGATTATGAGAAGAATTACTCAACATTAATTAGAAATGTTGTGATTACGGTTTCTTCTTTTGGCTGTGGAGTGGGAGTAATATATTAAGGCCCTGTTAAGTGTGACGTGAACGGTGTGATTGGACTCTCCGGTGCGGGTGCGAGGGAGGGAGATATGAGGGAAACTCAGGTGATTAGCGTAGGTTGTCAGTTCCCTTTCCATTCATTATAAATGTGTCAACACATTATAGACAAAATCTGATTATGAATCACATCGGTGTATTTGCCATCATACATTACATTTCACAGTAGGATCATGTGACAGACTTACCTCATATTCATATTCCTCATCGTCATATGATGCTTCCTCAACCTCCTCTTCCATTTTGTCTTGATCTTCCTGTAATTTACAGTGGTAAGAAAAATTATTTCTGCCTTCTAATGATCAAGTATTATTAGACAGAAGCTAAAAAGGTTTGTTTTGACGCTAATGTTTCCACAGAGAACAAACAAACATGTAAAAGTGTCAGTGAGAATAGATTGGAAACACATTAGAGACATGACTTACAGACACATTACAAACTAAAATAAATAACAATATTAGTAAACATGATTTATGGAGAATTTTAAGTGGTTATAATTCACCCAAAATTAAAATTCCATTAAAGACATACAGGTTGAAGGTGAGAAAATGGTGACAGAATATTTATTCATTCTTTGTACTTTTAGTGGGAGTATAATGACTGTGATTAATGAAATTTACAACATATTAGTTAGAGTAATTATACATTATTATGATTATCGGTAAAAACAGGTGCATTTAATGTTTGTTTATAAATCGTTTAGGGTTTATGCTGTTTTTTTGTATTAAGTACTTAGGCATCTTTAGACAAGTCTATGATAACTCTAATACATCAGAATATTAAAGTAATCACAAAAAAGAATAAAGTTCAATGTAATAGTCAAAAAGTTCACATTTAGTCACTATTGAGCTCCCTTGAATATGAATGATGTGTGAATGTCAGGTTAGGTGCGATGATGAAACATTTACCAAACGTTTCCTTTGTCGTTTTTGACGTCCTTTATTTCCTTTGCCCTGGTTGAGAGTTTAGCAGTTGAGAATCATTATAATTTATGAGAAGGCTTTAAATAACAATCATTAGAAATATTTAGAGGTTAGTGGCCATGGCATTTAATATTTAATTGTAATGTTTAGTTCTATTTATATCTGGTTAGGTTTTTATTATTACTGCACAGATTTCAATTTTCACCAGTATAAAGACATTTGTCTATTTAATAGCCAAAACCTGCGTATGGCTAATTTGACTCTTTATTAATTAGTATTCTGTTAATTTACAGTAAGTACAACACAGAACTGAGCCTGAAACTCGTCTATATAACAGAGCGAGATCAGTTTACCTTTCCCCTCTCTCTGCCTTTCTTCTTCTCTCCTGATGTTTTCTTCCCTGTGTCCTCATGGCTGTGGAAAACTGTCTCCATACTTACCTCTACCTTCCCAGAGCCCAACTGTGAAAAAAAAGGTTTTACTATTTTGAAACTTGTTTTTAAAGTAGCCAATAAATGGAATTATGTTCAAATAAATCTGAAAAAAGACAAGTGATGACAAGTGATGGGGTGAAGTTTTGCATTTTTCTATATAAACTACACTAAAAACACTTTAATGAGCTTCAATACGATAAATAAAATTAAATATCACTAATAAGCATACCCTCTCAGAGGAAGTGTTGGTTTGGAGAAATTTCAAAGATGTTACATCACTGAAGTTGATCTCCGCATGTTTCTTTTCTTCAACATCTACCAACTTGTCTTTGGTTTTACTCTGGTTGGCCTTTTTGTGAATAGTAGAGATGTTCAAAAGGATAGGACCCACTTCTTTTTCTACAACAGGCTTCTTAAAATACAAGACAAGGCACCAAAGCCACATTAAAAAACAACGACAACTGTATTGCTTGCATGAAATGTAGATAACACTATATCAGAACAAATCAGTCAAGTATATCTGAAAATAACTGAATAAAGTATGTTGATGTTCGGTTGGAAATGGATTATGAATAATGGTGCTGTAATTACTGATACAGGAACGAATGTATGCTTACAGGACTGGGCTCAGGAATCTGCCCCTCTTCAAGATCAGACTCTTCCTCAGTCAAATCTGTATCAGGTAATGACTCTTGTGGGTGACTGTACTTTACTGAGCTCTGTGGATTAGAAAGATGTCTTATGATTCAGATAGGCTTAATACAGCAAGAACATTATTGCTAATAGTGGGTATTTATCATAAACAGAAAATCTGACTAGTAATCAGAGTTTTTTTTTTTTATTATTATAGTAATTCATTTACCTGAGATGTTTTGTAAGTTCAGGAGGCTACTCACTGTGTATTCAGTGATGACGTTTGAGTCTGGCTCCTGTCTGTCTCCTTTCACTCTTCTGCTGGTGCTGATTTCATGAAGAAGCTCCTCCATTCCATCCTGAAGCAGCCTGTCAATCAAGGCCTTCAGTAGCGAGAGCTATGAAAGTGTTTTTTTATTGTAAATGTGGTAATATGTTTTATTGTAGTGTAACATCAATGCAATTCCAATTTGTTACAATTCATATAAATATATAATTCATATGAGATGTCAATAAAATGGTTAATAATGTAGCAGTGACTTTTATGATTTTCATTTGTTAGTGAGTAAACTTTCATTTCAAAACAAAAAAGTCATTTAAATTATTTGTATGTTATGGATGTAATGGATGCAGCCTTAATTGGGAATTTTGCAGTTATCATGTTCCAAATTTGTATTTATATTTTTATTTATAAAGTGTGTTTTTAGTATTAATATTAAATATTAACCTTTCATATTAATAAAAAAACAGTGCATGTAACTAATATTAAATAGCAATATCTAAGCAAAATTGAAGTGAAAGTTAATCTGGCAGCCAATTTTAGTACATTATTATATTAGTTCGTCAAACACCTATTGCACTAATACATATTGTTTTATTTATGTTTTTAACATTCAGTATTCGGATATCAGTAAAAACATATAGTCATTCGATTTGGCTTCAATAAATAAAACATTTCATTCAAGTCATTCCATTGCATAGTGTTGCCTGAAATATACAAAGTAACCCTTCCTCCCATAACTATTATTTAAAAAAAAAATAATCATGTAAATTTTAAATAAGAAAATCAAACATTATGCCTTCAGAACTCCTGATGGGTTAAAAGCGAACTTTTTAAAAAAATACAGCGTACTTACTTTAATACCATATGAATCAAACAAGCCTTCAATGTCCTGAAATAGAGCATAACAATATGTTTGCACCACCAAAGATCAGTTTTGTAATGAAGTAAATTATGTATGGGCATTGAGTAACCATGCAAACCTTCATTTCAACAGCTCTCCCCGGTGGGCCAGCATCACCCTGTTAAATAATACAGTGCCAGCTATCATTACTTCTGCAGCATAGATTTATGGAGATAACTTGTGCAATCAATGAAATGTAGAAAGCTTTGATACCTTCTCTCCTTTCAAACCCATGTCTCCTTTCTCTCCCTGCCAAACAAAGGAGAAAAATTACATATCTTCTGAGAAGCGTTTCATTTCTTCAAGGATTTTTGGTAAGCTATACTTTACCTTCATCCCAGGAGGACCCTACAAACACAGAAACATAATACACACATGTAAGAACTGAAAGTCAGTGCAATATAAATGCATGAAAAACATGAAAGCCCAGCCTTTTTATGTTGATTATTTGATAAAGAAGCTTATATTCACAATGCTATCAATATGACACTCACCGCTGCACCCGGGGGTCCCATTGGTATGGGAAATGCCTTTTTAATGTCCTCAATTGACATACCCTGAGAACAAACACAAATGCAATTTAACAACAGTCATGGTTGCAAGTAAAGTTTGTCTTGCTCAAACAACAAAGAAAAAATAATTACATCTTGGAGGACAATCGGAGGACCTGGCAAGCCTGGAGATCCTGGCTCTCCTTTTTGACCTTCATTTCCCTAAGCAGTTAAAATAATGGGCATAATAGATATAAACAAACCATTTAATTGTACCATAGTTAAAATTACATTTAAAGAAAGTATTGTTGCATTATGATGTGTTTGATTTTGTATTATCTTACATTTGCACCAGGTTCACCTTTTTCACCCTATGCATTAAAATAAGAAACTATGTTAGCCAAGTACATTTCCGCTGAAATGAATAGTTTGCGCAAAAATAAAAAAAATTGCTGAAAATTTACTCATCTTCAGGCCATGTATTTGTTTCTTTATCCGAACAAATTTGTAGAAATTTAGCATTACATCACTTGCTCACCAACAGTGATGGGAATAATGGTGTTATAAATAAACGGCGTTACTAATGGCATTATTTTTTTCAGTAACGAGTAATGCAACGAATTACTATGTTTCTCCCGTTACAACGCCGTTACTGTTACTGACAATAAAATGCTGTGTTACTATAATTTATTATAATATTACTAGAATTTTATTTTCCAGTTCATCTGAATGGATGCGCAGTGTAGCTGTATTTGACGTACCATAAACTCTAGTTTGAAGGCGCAGAGCTCGCCGTCGCTTTGTCTCACATGCGCAAAGAAAGAGACAGAGCGAGAAAGTCTTACATAACAGGCAGAATTGACGTGCTACATTCCTTTGGAATTCTTCAGCTTTTAAGAACTGCCGGTTTCTCTGGTAGTGGGCGGAGCTAATGCGAAAACGACAATCTCATTGGCAGGCGCTCAGCTATTATCATCTCTGTTTTGATTTCAGCAAATCAATTCGAGCGAACGCAGACAACGTGATTAATATTCATGAAGCCAGCAGCTCATTAATCCTTAGTGCATTTTATAATGTTATTAGTAATAGAATTCGTAGTAGTTTTGTTATCTTATCCCCCCCCCCCCTTTTTTTTATAGAAACACTGAATAACAAACACTAAATAAGCACCACCACCAGTCCTAAGTTCAGTCAACATGACAAATATGCATTCATACTTGGTTATTCTAATTACTAAAGTTCTATCATCACATAATTATCATAATATCACATTATAATGGTTGACTGACTGATGCTAAGTGTCAGTAGATAAATAGTGTAGATTAATGTACAATGATTTATAATAATAATTTATTCTATTTAGTGTCTATTTCATTAATTTAACATACTATTTAATATTGGGGGCATCCAAGTTATTTGACATTTGAACATTTTTTTAAAAAGTAACGCAATAGTTACTTTCCCTGGTAATTAGTTACTTTTATAATGATGTAACTCAGTTACTAACTCAGTTACTATTTGTGAGAAGTAACTAGTAACTATAACATTACTTTTTTAAGTAACGTGCCCAACACTGCTCACCAATGTATACTCTGCAGTGAATGGGTGCCGTCAGAATGAGCTGATTACAAATTGCAATAATCCACACGATTTCAATTAACACCTTGTGAAGTGAAAAGCCATGAGTCTTCTATCCATAATATTGCTTTCTCCAGTGAAAAAGTTGTCTTGTCTGAATCAGGAGAGAAATATGGACAGATCAAGCACTGTTTATAAGTGAAAACAGTCCAAAACAGTTTTACACAAATATGAATATGGATTTTGATGTGAGAGAACAACAGGGGAAAAATTACTTTTTCACTTTTTCAAGAATTATTATGGTCTGGTATATAAATAATAATGGATTTAGTAAACATGCAGCTTTTCACTTCACAAGACATTAATTGATGGACTGGAGTCGTGTGGATTACTTGTAGATTATTGGGATGATTTTATCAGCTGTTTAGACGGCAGAGGATCCACTGGTGACAAAGTGATGTAATGTTAAATTTCACAAAATCTGTTCTGATGGAGAAACAAACTCATCTACATCTTGGATGGCCTGAGGCTGAGTACATTTTCATCAAATTTTCATTTGTGGGTGAACTAATCGTTTAAATATAATGGATTTGTAGTTCATATAAGTCTGTTGTCCCACCTTTGTCCCATCATCACCCTTTGGTCCTTGATCTCCCTGGAGAAAAAAAAAACAAACAAAAAAAACAGTGGTTTAGTTTTATAAAAAGCTCAAAAGCATTTACAACCACAATAATATATTAAACTTACATCTTTTCCAGCTGCTCCACGTTTCCCATCAACACCAGGCTTACCCTACAAGAGAAGAGAACAGAAGATAAGAAAAAAGAAGAAATTATAGAGATTTTATGGTTTATATCTGCTGTAAATGTTACTATACTCACAGGTGTCCCAGGTAAGCCAGGCATACCAGTAATCCCAGCACGTCCAGGATCTCCTTTCTCACCTTTCTGTTAAACACACACACACACACACACACACACACACAAATGCACACAAAACCCTGAAAAGTGCAGCATTAACTCCAACCACTCTAATTATGATAATAATCTGTCATTCAAGAACTAAAGATAACCTTTAGGAAAGTGCATATAATTGTTGGATTTTTTTTTACATATTTTAGCTAAATTCTTTATTTCAGCTGACATTAAGCAAAATGACAAATCAAAAGTGTTCTAAAGACTCATTAGCAGACATTGTGTAGACATTTGATGCACTTTAAGAATGTTCACCGGTCACACACCCTGCAATTCAGTTAATGTCGCTGAAATTTAAAACATGAATCATATGATAAATTATCACAAAATAGCTTTTATTAGGTCTACTCACTGGTCCTGGGTCCCCTTTCTGTCCTGGTTCACCCTGTGTACACACAAAAACACTGATAATTATAACTTAAAACATACTTACACTTAAAACATAAATTACAACAGCACATAAGAAGAGAACAATTAGATGTCACCATAATTTAGAAAAGTTATACAGATTAAAATTGAAACAAAATAGTCAAACCTTAGATCCAGGCCTTCCCGGTAAACCATCCACGCCATCTCTTCCTTTACTAGATCCAGGCTAGAAGAGAAAGAAAACTGAGCTACATTACAGTATATAATGTGTTTAATTCTTTCATCTTCCACTTATTAAAAGGCATGTCATCTGAACATTGACAAAAATATGCAGAAAATAGTTTAATCTCAAATTAATAAGCATAATCAAATTCACAAAGGTGGACATGACTTTATATTGGCTCACCAGTGAATTCCCTGGAGGTCCTGGTTTACCTTCAGGACCCTAAGGGAGAATAAAAGCAAGCCATATCATTCTGTTTTTAATACATATATAGTACATCAAATAACGAAGCCTAACTTACAGATGGTCCAGGATGTCCTGTCTCCCCGCGGAGTCCTGGGAGCCCTGGCTCACCGGGTTCTCCCTTTGAAGACACCAAATACAGAGTGTATTTGTGTGTGTGTTTTTTTTTTTTTGGTATCTGTTAATTTGTAAGAATTTAAAATGTCAAAATGTCTTCTTTTACCTTAATGGCCCTGGTGAGAATGGTGTTTTCTGACGTGGTGAACTAGGGAAGAAGAATTATGAGAAGTTACGTACAATTAGGGGTAACGATTCATCGATATGGATCGATACATCGATACGATGTCTGATGATACGATGCATCGATGCCACGCGTAAAATATCGATATCTGTAGTATAAATAGGCACCTTTATTCTCGTTCAAACTCACGTATCAGGACTCAATATAAGGACTGCCCGAAGGCACAAGGTGAGCATAAAAGACGCTCCGGATTGTTTTGCAGAACAGTCTAGCGCTGAGTGAGAAGTTTTCTGCGCACACATCTGAAGCGCACACACACAGCCAGCCGTGTCTACAAACAAAACCAGTCTTTGTTCTATTGTATTTATTTTCTGCTATTGCTTGTAATTTGGTTATCTGTAGAAAAGATTTTTTGGACTGAGCCCATAGTAGCAGTCAGAATTGTTTTTCCAATTGTTTATTTTCTTAACTATTAAAAAAAAAAAAAAAAAAAAAAAAAAAAAGTGTAGGCCTATTTTTTTGTTGTGAATGTCCCAGTTGAGGTACAGGA
The DNA here is from genome assembly GCA_039654775.1 of Spinibarbus caldwelli. Lineage (NCBI taxonomy): Eukaryota > Metazoa > Chordata > Actinopteri > Cypriniformes > Cyprinidae > Spinibarbus > Spinibarbus caldwelli. Next base: position 12,207,490 of record CM077228.1, on the reverse strand, counting down.
TGTGAAAATTTCAGATAAATGCTCATGTTATATATTTTGGTTGCATTTGTGAGTTAAAATAGCATTTAAATAGGTATATAATATCATTAAATTGCATTTAAATAGGTATATAATATCATAATATCAATATATCGATCAATATACTCCTGTATCGAATCAAATCGTAATCGTATCATAGAATTTTTTGAGGTATCTGCAAATATCGTATCGCTGAGTATGAGAATCGATATCGTATCGTGACGAACCATCCGATTTACACCCCTACGTACAATATGTATTAACAAGGATAACCATGAGATTCAACCAAATAAATGCTTCTAAAGACAAAACAAAATGAGCAATATAGATTTGATAACTTTTGACGTGTAAAAAACCAACCAGCTGAAAATAACATGATTGCATTAATATTAATTTATGTTAAATAGCTTGATTATAATACCCAGTAAAGAGACTAAAACTCACTTGAGTGTCTCCCGGTGGTCCCGGCCTTCCCTGCAGAGAATGAAATATTAATACGGTGACTCCTACTCTTTAATTTATCACTGGAAAGCATGACAAGAAAAACTGACATTCTGTTATGTGAGAACAGAGCATGAACGGCTCTTGAAATATTGACAAAAAAATAGTATAAAAATAAAATCATCCTTGTGCTTTTTAATAGCAGCACGTACCGGCTCGCCTTTCTCTCCTTTGTTTCCCTCTGGACCCTGAAATATATGGGCATTCATTTTCAAACGGTATTGACTACTCTCTGCTATTATGGTTCATAATTCATTGGCTCTTTGGAAGTGCTTTAGAGAAATATTGATCAAATACGGTCTACAAAATGTAAAATAAAGGAAGCTGCTTACTGGTAACCCTAATTTCCCAGGCTCGCCTTTTTCCCCAGGGTCACCGGGTCGTCCTGGAAGACCGAGAGGGCCCTGACATTGGAAATGAGGAGAAGTGACTTTATGCTTTTATAACTAGTGTTAGGTAGAAAAGGATAAAATGTTTTAATTGGAAGGGTTATATTGCAAGGCAGATACAGATTATCTGATTTGAACATAGAGAGATGTTAGATAAAGAGCGTATGAAAAAATTAGAGGGAAACAATGAAAGAAAGTAGAGGTTTAGAAGAGAGACAATACCTTAACACCTCTCTCTCCAGGTTCTCCTGGTGAACCAGACTCTCCCTGTAAAAATAAATAAATAAAACCTGAAATCATCTGCATTGTAAAGATAAAAACAGCTTAATAATAAACATACTAAATAATGTCTAAATGAAAATGTACAGTTTTTGTGAGGTTGAGGGGATCCAAATTAACAATAGCTTAGTATATAAACATTTGAAGTAAATAATAAAAACAAAGATTGTGTAAAGGTATGGGTCTCTCTGTGCTTGTTGTTGATTCTCACCCTCAATCCCATCTCTCCTTTCAGTCCTGACAGACCCTGAAATCCATTAAAGCAGAAAATGTAATTTAATATGAATGAAGCATTAATTAAAAAGCAAACAATGGGTATTTTATGGCAAAGTAACCCTTCTATCTTTAATATCCTTAGTGCAATGATGCATAGCACACACACACACTCACATACACACACTCCCATCCTTCTTGTATCAGTCACTCTGGGCTCTCGATTTACTTACATCTTTACCTCTTAGTCCTGGTGAACCAGGGTTGCCTGGGAAGCCCACCTCCCCTTTCTCTCCTTTGGACCCATCGCTGCCCTGGACACAATCAAAGGAAGTGTTCATGTAAAAGATTTCATTTAATCTTTTATGCACTCTCTTTGATTCACAAATCAAATTCCACAGGTATTAAAATACAAGAGTGTAAACATCAGTATAACAAACTTACTTTAGGCCCAGGTTTCCCTGATAATCCAACATTACCCTGCATAAAAAAAAGAAGAAATGAGACAGAATGGTCTAAATAGTGTCTTTTTTTGTCTAATATGTGAATACAAGATTTTTACTTGTATTTGCAATATATATACTGCTTTAGTATACTTTTGATCAAATGAATGCAACCTTGGTGAGCAAAAGAGAATTCTTTCTAAAACATCAACAAATCTTACAGAACCCAAACTTTTAAACAGTAGTGTAATTCCTTATAAGGTTTATAAAATTAATTTGGGCATTTTTTTCAGTTTTCTTCGTTGTGTCCTACAGTCAGAAGTGAAGACTTTCCTACAGGCCAACAAGCCTCATAAACACTCACTCTTTCTCCACTCTCTCCTTTGGGACCAGGCTGACCGGGGATTCCAAATCCAGGACTGCCCTTCAAAAACCCAGAAGACAACACATCAGTACATTCACATTGGCAGCTAATCAATATATATAATTAATTGTACTTTCACATCCAAAAAAAATAAATAAATAAAAAATACATACACCTACCTTTTCACCTTTATCACCTTGATCTCCTTTGATTCCTTGTGGTCCTGGTGGCCCAACTTGTCCAACATCCCCCTTTACACACAGTCCAAGGGGGAAAATATAACCAAGCTTAAATATCTCTGCTTATAACCATTAGAAATAATACAAAAGCTACCAACAACCAATATTGCAGGTGTGCTCAAGCTCAGTATGGTTTATTTAGAAGCATCACTTAAAAACTTTTAATCATATAGATTTTAGTGTTTTGGGATTTGCAAAAAAACACTGCAATCTATTATAATCTATAAGTCTTTTTTCCTTTGTGTGTTCATTGACAAGCAGACCTGGGGGAGCTCTTAGTTTCATTTCTGTGCTCAATGTAGTAATTAACCATGTTTAAGTTGTCCAAGAGCTGGATGCACTGCTTATTTTCATCAGTGCAGTTGAGGAAACCCAAGGGGAAATAACTGTCAGATTTCATTCATGAGCTGGGATGTAAAACCCAAGGGTGACCTGGCTTTGGTGCAGACAGTTGTTCACATATTAAGACATTTTTTACATTTTGAAACCGATTCTTGATTATCTTACCCTGGCACCCTTTTTCCCCGGAGGACCGAGTATCTGTGAAATGTGAGAGGAATTATTAGTAATAGTCTATTCTTGGCAAAAAATATGTTAGATGAGACACTGAGGCATTCTGGGACATCAGTTTTACCCCTTTAGCTGGGTCACCGGGAGGGCCGCGCTGCCCCTGTGAATCAAACACAGAAATACAAATCCTACATTGTTTATTTGTAGACAGTTGTAAGTGCTGATGTGATAAACTGTATAAAATTTACATGAATTAATTGACTACACATAATTGACGCTCAATGTGAGATCAAATAATAACAGGGACAATTAAATGTTAGGTTTTGAAACACTGGCTGATTGCATTGCTGTATGCTTGAGTATTCACACTTATTAGTAATCGGGTGTAGTTAAAATAAGTTAAACTCGTTATTTAAAATGGGAAATCCACAAAATCTGGGCAGTGTAGTTTATTAGAAGTACTAGATTTGGTTAAATGAAGAAAATAGTTTAGATTCACCTCGTCACCCTTTCGTCCAGCAGCTCCAGGGAAGCCCTAAAGTTTAAAAAGAGAAAGTAAACTTTCCCTCTAATCATTGGAAGAATTATGAAATTAGTATTCAGCAAATATGAATGACCTCAGGTGCTTTGAGAGATGTTAGATGTCTAGTGTGGGCTCTCGGAGAGCATCTTTAGAGCTGCGGTAGAGCTCTAAACCAAACGTTTTATCATCCCATAGTGTTTCTAAAGGGAACCGAGGGATAATGAGGAGTCGAATCGTTGGAGAGTGTCCTTGATCTCCTCTCTGAAGCCTTGGGTTTAATAATGACTGTAGAAGTTTAATTTGAAACTAACTGAAAATCTGAATTGCCAGAGATGGAAACACAGTGGCAAGGTTGCATGTGAAGGATATAATAATATAGTATTTCTTAATGTTTCATGTGTGTAATTCTCTTGCCGTCTCATTATTAGGTGGAAGCTCCATTCAGATGTTTCTTTTTTTAATCAGGTCAATAATGGATCCTTAGTTTGACATGTATTTTGGAGTCCATCACTGGCTGGAGAGCAGAGAGGAGGCGTTTTTCCTTTTTCTTAATCGACTCTTAATTTCCCCCGAGATCTACCGCTCATCCTTGCTCTTAACAGAATTTCGACAGCACCATACAGAGTGGAAAAGTTTGAAGAGCGAACAAACGAATAAGGATTTGACTTTTTAACAAAGCATTTGTGCAGTGCAGTGATTTAAATCCATTAACTGGTTCATCACACATCTGACCTTTTCCTGCAGTTGCTATTTCTATTTTTTAGGGACTTGAACAGGTAAAAGTTATGGACTTACTGCAACTCCAGGAGGCCCGATAAGTCCAATTTCCCCACGTTCACCCTGTCAAACAAAGCAAGATGTGGATTAGGCTAACCGAGTGATTTATTATTTGTAGCTTATGTAATTGAAAACAAATGTCAGGTGTCAAATAATACCTACATGCAAAAAATTTATGTACCATCAGATACCCATAATTGTAAAATAAACTTGAGAGAGGGTGATCAGGTCTTGTATCATCCTGAACAGGTTTATTTTTATGACTAGCTAACTGACTATACATTATCCAACTTATAACATGACTGTTTACCAAATATACAGATCAATGGACACGAAATATTGATTTGAGTCAAGATTATATTTTTATGTGAGAGGAAAGAGCCAGAAATGTCATAAAACAAAGATATCTGACCACAGAATGACAGAATCAAGTATTCCAGACAGCATATTTTAATTAACAAGAAGCTGATGTTGATGTTTAGTGCATTTGATGTTTAAAAATATTCCAGATTTCAATGAGGATCTGACCACAAAACTAGCGAACTGAACTGATTGTACATTTTTGAACATGTTGAAAAGTCAAGTAGGATGTATTATGGATAAGGTTATTAAATACAGAGCTGCAGCAGCACTAGACAAAATCACTGACTTGGTGTGATTGATTTTTTATTTTATTTTAGAGAGCAAATTGGTTAAATAAAACAGAGCAGTAAGAAAGCCATGTGCCTGACTAAATTGTGTAAAATCATACCTTGTCTCCTTGATCTCCTTTAAGACCCTTTTTCCCCTAAACACAGACAAAAACAACAACAGTGAAACACCCCTGCCATAATGAAGCACTTAACATTTATTAAACAAAATTGGATCTAAGGTTGACTTCTGTTAAAAGATTCATGGCGATTCTCTGTGAAAGACAGGCATAATTTAACAGCACGAATTGACAGACGAAACACTTTGATGCTGAAATGGTTGTGTATAGTATAGACAAACCCGAGGGCCTGTGATTCCCTGGACTCCTTGGATTCCTACTTCGCCCTTTGGATGAAAATGGAAACTACAAATTACACATTGCACAAGACAATTGTCTTTTACTCTGCTCCATTGATTTTAAATGCAACACACTTACCTTTGGGCCTTGTAGTCCTGTATTACCCTGAAAAATTGATTAGCACTGACTTTATAATTACCCTTAAGATTTTTCGCCGTGGAACATGCATACGTTTAATGAAATACTAATATGACTGTGCTTTGAGTTCATCAGAAACACATACCTTTTCTCCTTTTGGCCCAGGTGGACCTTGAACACCCTGAATTCCGATACCTTCCTCTCCCTTTATGATGAACACAAAAGAAATTCAGTCAAACAACCAGCTGCACTAATTTTAGCTTCATGCAGTCCTGACAGAGAGGAAGGGCAATTTTTTTTTTTATAGCTCTCCGAACAATGAGACTTCAAAAAAGATAGCAGGCAGACGAGCAGAGAGATTTAATTTATTCATTTTAACTGTCTTGGGCAAGCTGTAGGAAGTCGTTGCTTAAAATAGCTTTTATACCACTGCTGAAAGTACAAAATGACATATGAAACTCTTTTAGATATTCTCAAACCTTCTCCCCCTTCTGCCCAGGAAGTCCTGGAATTCCATCCACTCCCACTGGTCCTGGTAAACCTGGTAGACCCTAGGAAAACACATCCACAAGATTTAATTACTTATTTAATTTTATACTATTTAAAACACAATCTACTAAATGGCTTACATTCAAGAAAATTGGCAAAAATTGCTAGGAATTTTTCAAAAAATAATTGCATATAAAATGCAATTATTTTCGTATTTTCTACTCAAATAATCTTTGTTTTGTTTATCTACGACTAAGAATTTTTTTTTTTTTTGAGGTATACTTATAGCTACATATTAATCTAGGATAGTAAAGTATTTGTATTTTTAGTATAAAATCAAAAAGTAATAAATAATACAAGGAGTAGCTTTAAAAGAGTAAGTCTTAAAGCATGCACTAACATTACTTCCATGCTCCCCCTTTTCTCCTTTCGGACCCGGTTTTCCACGTGGACCCTGAAGAATGTGAGAAGCATCATAATCATACATTTATGACGTATTTTGCATGTATATTTTATATAAAATGTTAAATTGTTCACTGAGCAGTAGATGACTTACTTTAGGACCAGACTCTCCAGTCTCGCCCTAAGAAGAAGAAAAATACCATAAAATACTGCAAATCCCACACATGTTGCATGTGAGTATGGAGTTGTATTGCAACTTTACGCTGTGCATTAAAGCTACATCTTATATACATGCAGTAAAAACCTTAACAACTAACATGAGATGATTTATTTTAAATATAGACGTGTGCATACTCCTCATATTTCATACTAACCTTAACAGAGAGTCCAGGAGAGCCCGGAGGCCCAGGCAAACCTGGAAGTCCTGGAGGACCTGATACCCCTGGGACCCCTGGAGCACCTGGAGGGCCCTTTAAATCAAGGGGGAAAAGCATTCAAATGCAGTTATAATTTTTAGTAGATTAGTTGCATATTATGCAATGTAAACAATTCAATACAGCTGTATAGTACCATACAATCACTTACAGAGGATCCAGGTTCTCCTTTACGTCCTGGAAGAACCTCCATACCTCCCATAACATAACCCGGTTCACCCTACATGAAAAAAAAAAAATTAATTAAAATAAAAAACCACTATACAACATATCAAATGCTTATCAGTGACTAAACTTACTCTCTCTCCTCTCTGTCCTTTAGGTCCAGTATTACCAGGAGGCCCCTGAGATTGTGAAGAAGAGAAATAGGAAGAGATATAAAGGAAAGGTTGGTCTGATAGTCAGAGTCACTTTCACAATCACACAGAGAAGTATCAAACTGTTTAAAACGTGAGACATTTAATAAAAGAGGGAGAACCTTTAAAAGAAAGTGGGGGCAAATACTCTACACTGACTAGCCATAATCATTCCTCATTACTTCTCTGTGAATCACTCAAAGATAATTGCAGCTTTCCCAATTCTCCTACTAAGATATACAAAGGGCTAGGACATCGTGTACATGTTTTAAATAAGTATACTAACTACTATTTCAAGAATATACCGATTTAAATATTACCACCTACACTGTTTTTTATATAGTGAGATGTAAAAGAGACACTTACCATGTCACCAGGAATTCCAGGCACCCCCTGAATCAGATTAAGAGATTGTTTATGCACATTCACAACTGTAATCAATAATATTCCTCTCAGTAAGATACATTTGTTACATATTTTGCTGTATTATTAGACTGAATTTCGATCCATCCTTTACCCTTTGTCCAGGAGAACCAGGAGGTCCAGTTCTACCCGGTCGTCCTGGTAAACCCGGAATACCATCCGTTCCGGGAAGACCCTGATAAATGCAAAGTGGGAATGATACAGACAAGCAAAAAATTTAATCAGTACAATCTTATATAATATACACAAAAACACAGAAATTGTTTGATATTCCTCAAATATAACAACAGAATATCTTCAGCGCACATATTACTTTGAAAGCAAACATAGAGCAATATGAATCCACGCATTCACATTGATACATATCACAAAAATAAATAATGAAACATCATAACAAAACTGATCTTGTTAGCAAGACCTGTCACATTTCATTTGTTATTCAAAAGAGTCGCTTTGATATGACAAGTGCTTTCATGTGTCGCCTTCTCAAAGAGATAACAGGAAGAAAAAAAAGCAAAGTACGAATAGCACTCGGTACAGAGATAGATCTGTGATATTAATAATTAGATTTAATCCTTTAATCTACTAAAACAACAACCGGGTCTCAAAAACAATCTCATCATTAACAGAACGGCTCGGTTTAAATATTAAACGCTCTAGTAATTAACAAAAACATCAACATGTAATTATGAAGACAGAGAGGGGGTGTTTTATTTATGTTTATTTAAGTTTGTGTTTTGGAACGGCATGAGCGCTTCAGATATTGGATGTACTCACCCGTTCACCCTTTTCCCCTTTGACCTTTAAAGAGAATGAATCATAATGCCCCTGGCCTTGCTTGAGTCGCTATAGCAACAGAAAAACATTAAAAAAGAAATACTCTTAAAATAATACTGCAAGAAAGATTTTTATATTTTCTTTAGACATTGTTGTGCAAAACTAGTGTTGTAATCGTTAACTAAAACTAAGATTATTAAAAACATTATTGTTAATTAAAATATATGAAATAAAATTAACTATACTGCAAATATTAGATGAAAAATTCTAAACTAAATGAAAATGAGAAATGTTGACAACAAAGTGAAATGAGTTTGAGCACAAAAACTACTAACTGAAATAGAAATAAAACTGAAATACATTAAAACTATTTAGAAATATTAAAAAAAATAATAATGTCAAAAGCACATAAAATGACTAAAAATGAAACTAAAATTAAAATGAAAACTGAACATATAAAAATAAAAGCTAATCAAAACATGAATAAAAACTATAAAAGTTAATAAATAATACAAAAATAAATTGTAAATAAATAAAATGTCAAATAAAACTGGAAAATATATTTAAAAATCAAATTCAAAATATTAATAAAATTATAAAAAAATATACAAATAACAAATAACACTGCGCAAAATTCGCAGTTATGATGCTAGGGTGTTCTTGGTTGTTGGCAGTGCACTGCTTACAAGACTAAGTGTCAGTGATAGATGCTCTATTGGCTCAAGTGCCTCCTTCAATTTAGATCTATGAGACTTTTTAGCCCAATGTATCATCTGTCATGCTAATATTGTTAACCCCTACCCCTAATTAATACTAGCAATAATAATACTGATGTGGCCTTGGTAAATATCCCTAACAAGAGAGAAAGCCTGTCTGTCAGATTTCAACCAGAATGAGGCGAGCCACTGAGATTAGTGAGCAGGAAATATAGAAATGAAGAAATAGCAGTCTGCTGCTGTCTAACATACCAGGCCGCCATGACCAAATCCATCACCCTGCAGTGGAGAAATTAGATACAATCATATCATCAGTTAGAATTATTTGATAGATAACACACATAACAAAATAGCCACTTACCTTCTCTCCTTTCTGACCCTGTGAACAACAACAAACCGGGAATGAGGATTCATATAAGACACGGTAAAATACAGTAGCTGTAGTGAGGATGTAGAGGAAGTGTTTACCTTGCAGCTAAGAGGACAGGGCCCTTCTGGTTTACTGAGAGCTTCTGGGTCATCTGTAGGTGTGTCCAGTTGAGCAGACTAGGACAAAAACAATACAAATCTGATTAATGCAGTATGTATTGTGAAAATAGTACTCATAATTGGATCTGCACGGCCCACCTCATCGTGTTGTTTGAACTCTGATTGTAAGGCCTCGCTACAGATGCTGCTGATAAACTCTCTCTCGATGGTTGGAAGATCGTCAAAATCACTGGCGAAGAAGATGTTCTTGTAAGTGGTGGGAGAGGCGATGGTCCTCAGCTCCTCAATATCTGCATGAGCAATGCCGATGGCCAACACACTGACACCTAATACACAAATACACATTTAAAAAAGCATTCATTCAGCCTTATACTAAGGTGTTACTAAATTATGATGAAGTAAATAAACACATGATGCCTCTCAGTCAGTACATTTTGTATTTTTTGAGAGAAAATTTAAATGAATACTTTTATCTAGGAAGGACATTTTTACATTTTTTCAAAAGTGACAATAAAAAAAAAAAAAAATAAATAAATAAAAATTTTATTCTAAATAAATGTTATTTTTTCTCTGAATTCTGAATTAAAAATCACAATTTTCAGAATTGTGAGAAAAAAATTGTGAAATATAAACTCAGAATTACCTTTCTAATTTTATTTTTCATCCCATGGTGGAAAAAAAGCTTCCATAGTTAACAGTTCTTTTAAATTATAATATTTTTAGTGCTGTCAAACGATTAATCGCAACCAAAATAAAAGTTTTTGTTTACATAATATGTGTGAATACTGTGTATATTTATGTATATATAAATACAAACACATGTGTGTATATATTTAAGAAATATATGTTGTTTATATATTAAATATATTTATATATAATATAAAATATAATAATATGAATATATACATGTATAAACATAAATATTTCTGCATGTGTATTTATATAAACATAATAAATATACACAGTACACATATATAATGTAAACAAAAACTTTTATTTTGGATGCAATTAATTGCGATTAATCGTTTGACAGCACTAAATATTTTCCAGTATTACAGTTTTTCAAAAGAGAGACTTCTTTCAAAAACGTTAAACAAAACTTACTGACCCCAAACTTTTGAACAGCATTGTATATTTAGTTGTGTTCGAATATAATATCAATTCGAGTATTGATATTACTCACCCAGAGCATGTGCTATCCTGGATGGTGGCTCTACGTCATCCTGTGCTCTCCCGTCTGTCAGTAACACTAAGACGTGAGGGACTTCCTGTCTCATACCCAAAGACTCCTGAAACATCTCCCTAAGGACATAGCTGATCCCACGACCTACACACACGTTCACAATCATCACATTTTAAATAAGACATCACCCTAATATTTAGCATTAACAATTTTTAATCTTTGAATATGTCTGTGCACCTGTTTTTGTGTTCCCCCCTCCGTAGCGGACTTCACGGAGTGCTCTCAAAACGGAGTTACGGTCTTTGTGAGTGTTAAAGTTGAACTCGATCCTGGGCTGATCACTGTAGTGAACTACTGCTATCTAAGGCAAGTTAATGAGATGGTTTAGTCTACATTAGATGTTTGTGCCCATCATGAGATTTAGTGACTAAAACAATGAATCATCCCAAATGAGGTGGAAAGCCTTTAATTTAGTATAGCGCATTAGTATGTCCTACCTGTGTTCCTTTAGGTCCAATAGAGGGGAAGTAGGTGACAATTCTAAACAGGAAATCCTTCAGCTTGCCAAAGTTGTTAGTTCCAATGCTCCAGGATTCATCAACCAGAAACACAATATCTGCCTTCACCCTGCCACACACTAACAGAAAGAAGCACACAATTCATTCACATTGTATAGCCTTACATTGTGTAGACAGTGCAGTAAAATTTCTATACTTCTTAAAGGCATCATATCATGGGAAATCAATTATTAACAGTTTAATTGTATGTTTTATTTCAGCACAGATGTAAAGTTGACAATGTAACGCCTTCAAATTTTACATGCAAATGGGGCATTTACAAGTTCAAACAGGCAAAACAATGAAAGCAGTCTGTTTTATTCTAAGAGTCACTGAGAGGGTGGGAAAAGGGCATGAAAACTAAACAATGAATGTTTCTGGTGCATAAAACCTTAAATCACATTTTAAATGGATATCAGAGACAATATCTAAAATGATAAAAAAAGACCTCTTTAACTTTAGCAGAAGCTTTTACATTTTAATTTGAAAATTTTACTTGAAAAAACTGATTAAGACCCAGTTTAATTGGAATGACCTGGTCCAGGTGGAGGTGTCTCGACAGACTGGGTGGTTTGGTCATTTACTGTGGTAATTCTGGTCAGTGCTGAAGCCGTTTGGCCAGTAGTGATCTGAGGCCTCACAGCGAGTCTCTGAGTGGTAGTGGGTGCGCTGGGGGTTTTGACCAATGGGGTGCGAGCGTTTCTGGTTGTGGTGTGGAGGGGCAGGTCATTGATTTTGGTATTAGCAGAGACAGGGGGCGGCGTGGGGGTCTGGACAGGAATGAGACGAGGAGCTCCCACTGTAAGACAATCACAGAAAGTCCTGAGCTCAAACAAACCAGTTTTGCTTTTACTATACACCACTGTTCAAAGGTTTGGAGTCTCATATGGCCACCAGGGCTGCATTTATTGATCCAAAACACAGTATAAACAGTAATACTGTGAAATATGTTGATATGTTAATATATATGAAAAAAGTGTCATTTATTTCTGTGATAGCAAAGCTGAATTTTCAGCAGCCATTACTCTAGTCTTCAGTGTCACATAATCCTTCAGAAATCATTCTAATATGCTGATCTGCTGCTCAAGAAACATTTCATATTAATATAAATGTTTGAAAACGTTTGTGCTCCTTAATATATTTTTTTATGGAAACCGTGGTAATTTTTTTCAGGATTCTTTGGTGAATAGAAAGATACAGAGATCAGCATTTATTTTAAATAGAAATCATTTGTAAATTTATGAATGTTTTAATATCACTTTTGATCAATTTAATGTGTCCTCGCTGAATAAAAGTATTAATTTCTTAAAAAACACACACACTGCTGACCCCAAACATTTGATCAGAAGTGTGTTTTAAAAATACACTTTCCAACAAAAACTTTTCCTTCCCTAACCAGCATTCAGCACAAAGACAAACTCTTTTATGAACAGAGAACATAATTTACACCAGTTGTGTCTAACACATCAATCATGCCTTACAATATAAGTGCAACACTTTAAATAAATAATAGCAACATTTTAAAAACTATAATGCTAATGATATTTGCAGAGATAAGGCCTTACAGATCCTTTTAGTGATGGTTGTGACCGGACCCTCCACCTCCCCATAAAATGGTCTGATGGAAAATATATAAGTTCTGCCATACAGGAGATCTCGGATCTTATAGGAGGTGAAGCCAGAGCTCAGCAGATCAGAGGAGATGTCCACCTCTACACAGAACATATAAAGACAATTGCATTAGGACAAAATAATGTCAGCATGAATGTGACAAAACAGGTGTAGGAAACAAAAAACTGGAACATCTGGGAGAGTCTGTCATCTGCAAAAAAACCCTCAAAATTTTACCACAGATCTGAGATGCCATAAACTCTTTTATATCAGTTTAAAACACTTCAAGGACACAGCGACTTCCAGAATCTGAGTTCTGTGTCTTATGTGTCATAAGCTAAAATAAAAGTCCACATTTAAATTCCTCAACCTTCATGCTCATGCAAAGCATGAACAATCCTCATTAGAAGACCCTGTTGACGTCATCAAGATAACATGAATGAATCACAGATCTCTTCATGACCTTATCTACGACGTCTATTCTCTTTTTTTTGTCTTGTATATCAGACAAAACGGCTTTTGTGAGAGGAACTCTTATTACAAGAGCTTATCTGAAATTAGTTTTTCCCTGCTATTTAGCAACACTCATTAACAAATAAAAGGTTCTAAACCATCTGTTTTTGACCTGATATATGTCTCCAGGACAGCAGGTATCCAGATGCTCCAGTGACACTGGTCCAGTTCAGTACAGTGCTGTTGTCGGTGGTGTTCAGAGCACTGAATCCAGTCACCTTGGGCAGATCCACTGTAACACAACAGCAACATTAATTCAAATACTTATTATATGTACATTTACATGAAGACAAGCAGGTTGAAATATTAAAAGCGACTCACATGTGCGGGCCGTCACCATTACTGGACTTCCCTCTTTGTTTCTGACCACTGCAGAAACCTGGATCTTGTATGCTGAGCTGGCAGGCAGACCAGTGATGGTGAAGGACGTGGCAGAAGAAGATACAACCTCACTCTTTTTTTCCCCACCTGAGAGAAAAACACAGAATAGCAGAGTAAAGATGATGGATGGATTGTAATCAAGTGTTAATTGTAATGGATTGTAATGATGGCTGTTGGTACCCACCATGGAAAGGGCTCCAAGTGATCTTGTACCCAGTGACCCCTGGTGTTTTCTTCCAGGCAAGTCTGAATGAGTTGGCACCAATGTCCACAACTTTTACCTCCCGAACTGTCTCAATCAGCTCAGAGTCTGTCAAAGAGGCTGCAAATGCATAAAGGTAAAACAATTAGTAACACCTAGTTTTCATAGAAATAATTCATACATAAGTATTATTGTTTTTTTCTATTTTAAAATGCATGTATTATTTAAAATGTATTAAAATTTAATTTATTCATAGTATTTTTTTTATAGATATTAAATCCAGAGAATATGACTCTTGAGGAATTATAATCCAATATGTATGGCATATTCAAGTCAAAACAGGTTAAATAAATAATTTTATGGTATTAAATATACATAGGTGATGTTATTTGGTATTTATAGTTTTTATACAGTGTTTGTTTAAGTGCAATGTAGCCACTTTCTGCTTTTCACAGTGTTGTCTGTGAAACTGTGAAGATGTGCTGATAACAGTGAAGCTGACAGCAGTGAAACACACTGAGCTTCAGTAAAAATACTGCTCTATACAGCTGTGGTTGCTAAAGATGGGGGCTCAAACACAGGAGCTGTCAATCAATCTCATGATATCCCTCAATCCCACTGGAACAATGGGAGGAACATCCCCGGACCCTGACTGTCTGAAGCGCCTAATTAACTGAGCAGAGTTTTCTTCTTAAGGCTTTGATAAATGACATGTGCCTGTCGAACAGTTGTCATTGCAAGAAGACACAGAGCCAAACTGAGCAGTCCAACCAGACTAAAAAGAGTCAAGATTTGTTGGTACAGCTTTCCTACAGAGTAAAAAGAACAAAATAAAACACTGTGGAAGACTTAGCATAACACAGACAACAATAAAAGGAGCAGCATACCAGTATGAAGAGGCTGTAACTCTGAAAAGGTGAAATTAGCAAAAGTAAAGCAAAAATAAGAGTGTCTTAGAGGAATAAATAAAAGTTACGGATTTGGGTGTGTTTATTACCACAGAAATAACTCTAACTAGTCCTTTGTTTTCTTAAAAAATTGGTATGGTGATGCACTTACAATGGAAGTGAATGGGATGGAAATGGGAATGTTGTAATTTTATAAAACCATGTCAATTCTTCTGCTAAAACTTGGATTTAACTTTACACCAAAAAGGTTAGTAAGTGACTTTTTCGCCCTAAAATCATGTTAACACATTGTTTATATCTATATTATGGAAATTGTGAATATTCTAATATTTACATATTTACACTTACATTAAGTGTTTCATTGTAATCCAGATGTTTGCTTTTTTTTTTTTAAATAAAAGGTGAAACGAGTTGATATTATTTTTTGTATTAATCAACACTATGTCACACCAGTTGAGTTTAACTTGTAATGAACTCAGAATCTTCTTTTAAATGAATGTTTGGGTGTCTTGAGACAGAAGGACATAGTTAACAAAGAATGTTAAATCAAATACTGTGGTTATCTGTTTTTTTTGTGAATCTGTGAATAAGTTCAAAGTAGTGAACAGTACCTGTTTGCTGTGAGAGAGTGATTTCTGGTCCTTCTGTGTTGCTGTAGAGAGCGTGAATGCTGACAGAATAAAGGGTTTGTGGCTGAAGACCAGTGATGCTGTGCTGTAAAATGCTGCGGTCAAGATACCGACTCTGAGGACTCACAAATTCTGGGAGAGAACATCAACATTGTAAAACCTTTTGGAATATATTATAGTTTAATGGGCCTTATTAAAATTAACTAGACAGATTTATTTCCAATTCAATGTTTTATCGTGAAATTTAATATAGGGTTATAAAAAGTACAAAAAGTACCACCAGTTTTTACCTGAACTCCAGGTGAGTTTGTACTCTGTGGCCCCTACAATAGGACTCCATTCCACATCGATGGACGAGCTAGTGTATGACGTCACTTTAAAATTTGAGACATATCCGAGAGGCGCTGGGGAGCAGAACTTATGACATAAGACCCAACCAACAAGCACAAATATATAAACAATCACTGTCAGAATGTGTTTATCAAGGAAACATGACAAGGTGTCGGGTCACTCACAGGTCCTGAATGTAGCGGTGATGCCCGGACCAACCACAGAACCAAAGAGAACGTAAAGGGAAAGCACATACTCGGTGTCATGGACCAGATTCTTCAGAACATACTCAGTAGTGCTGCCATTCAGAGCCAGCTGCCTGGGCCGATCTCTCCCTATGAACTCTTCACATACATAAATACACACAAGTAAGTGTAACGTGGGGTTTTGGGTTTTGTTTCATGTTTATGTTTTAATGTCTTTTATTTGGGAATTTAGTCATGGTCCCTGTTTGTGTCATGCTTCCCTTGACCTTGTGTATTCATGCCATTGGTTCTCTTGTTCATTGTGTCATGTTCTGATTGGTAGTCTTAGTCATGTGTCCTGTCTCTCATTGGTTGGTTCTTGTCACGTGACCTGTACTGTTTGCTATAAGTAGCCATCTTGTTGCCATTGTTCCCTGTCGTGTACTGATGTTGTAACCCGCTGTCGGTGAGTCTAGTCTGTTTATGTCAAGTCGAGTCTCGGATTATGTTTGCATTGTGCATCACGTTTGTAAATAAACTGCACATGGGTTCTTAAACTCGCCTCCAGTGGACAGCCCGTTACAGTAAGTATATATAAATGGCTAAAAAAGTATATATCATCCTATATATATATATATATATATATATATATATATATATATATATATATATATATAGGATGATATATACTTTTTTAGCCATTTATATGTACTTACTGTAACTGTATATTTATTTATTTATTTATTTATTAATAAAAATAAATCTTACTTTAATGTTTCAAGACTTTTTTTTTTAAATACTTAACATCTAACTTCTAATTTAGTCTCTCTAGCCTTCTGTTTCTTTCCCCTTTCTCCATAAACTGATCCTCAGACTCATCTATATGTGTCAGAGCGTGTGGTATGAGTCACAGAGCTCTCCTTCATCAGAATGTTCTTCCAGGTCGTTCTTTTAAAGCAGATGCCCGCAGCCCATCACAGTGACAGAAAGGAGTCACTTTCAAAGACTCTTCTTTTGGAGGTGATCTGAGGTGCCATCAATTCATTTCTCTCACACGGAGCCCCAAACTTACACACACACACACACACAAATTCTCTTAAACACACAGATAAAGTTGACGGCATGAGTCATGAGGCGGCACAGCGACACCTCATGTTGTCACCAACCTGTCGCTTCCATGAAAAAGAGACTATAAATCAGAGAGAGAGGGGAAATGAAAACAGAAACAGACTACAAAGTGAAACTGGAAAGTGGAGAACGGCCAAATGCAGGACAAGGAGATGGAAAAAGGTACTTATATAGGTACCTGCAGTAGGGCCCCAGGCCAATCTGTAGCCTGTGGCTCCAGGTACAGCGTTCCACGAGGTAACAGCGCGGCTAGTGCTCACCGCAGACGCTCTCAGGGTATGTACTGCACTGCTTTCCACTGAGACAAAGAGAGAGAGCATCAGCATCTTCATACGTGGTGTGATTTAATTAGCAGTACTGTAGCTTTTCACACTCAGTCTGCACTATTTTCAATGTCTAGCTGTTTTTAACTAAGACACTGTGTTGAGTTAAATAACACATATTGAAACCCCGGTTCCATTGCATTGGCTCCATCCAGCTGTTTTGGAAAGCAAGCATGTGTCCTGTGTAAATGGCCCCTTATAGTTGACGTGTAGCACTCACATGTCTTAGCTTTGGCAGAGGTAACAGGCCCTTCAATGTCCACAAAGATGGGGTTGATGGTGATGGTGTACTCTGTGCCAGCATGCAGGCCCTGCACCATGTAGAAATTAAAGTTGTCTCCCAGGTTCACGTTTTCTATGTGTCCCTCTGCGGAAATATGGAAGTAGAGATGTGCATGTGCATTTATGTTTTTAAATAGGCAGCATTTAATACTGAAGCAGCTCAGCGCTTGTTACCTGATGATGACCAGGTGAGTCTGTATCCCGTGGCGCCTCTGACAGACGACCAGCGGGCCTGAACTGTGTCTGTTGTGGCGTTCTGCACCAGCAGTTTATCAACTGGGACCAGCTTCACTGCAGCACACAGAGAAGGATAAGTGCAGAGTTTTTAATAGGACGATAATGCATTAGAAAAAATATAATTGTTTTACTAAAGTTGAACAGAAAATAAATAAATAAATAAATAAATGAAACAAGAGGACGTTTTATATTTTACTTTAAACGTTTCTTCATGAAGATATTGTTACACTGCCATCTAGTGGTTAAACCAGTAATACACAATAATTCCAAGACAAACAATTTAATATAAAATTTCACTTCTATTATTATTATTATTATTATTAACAATAATGATTTTAATAAATGGTAATATTATTACAATAATAAACTATTAATAATAATAATAATAATAATAATTATTATTATTATTATCATCATTCCCAAACCATACAGTATTGCAGCACAACATTAAACACGTTTAATCAGTACATTCTCTATCGCTATCTGGTCATTAATGCATATTTGTGTCAATTTTATTTTGTTTATGCTCTGGATATTTTAGGTTTTTATGTGTACTTCATTTATATTTTATTTATTTGTGTATGTCTGTTTACTCAAACTCACTTGCACTCCTTTTGTAAAAAATCTGTTTAAATATTTTTACATATATATGTTGAATGTGTTACACTTAAAGCACATTTATGCTTAAATATTGAAATTGTCATTTTATGTGCTTTCTCTTCACTTGTTAAATTGTTATGACAGTTTTTACAATGGGGCCCATTTTCACAATCTTGCCTAGGGCCCCACAACCCTACGGGCCAGCACTGTATATATTTATAATTATAATATACATATGTGTGTATAATATGCGGTTTTATCTATAACGTTTTGTAAACAAAATATCATCAAAAAAACTATCATGTGTGTATATAAAGTGGGCATGAAATAGGAAGTCTAAATAGAAAGAGCTTTCCTTTTTTTCCCCTTTTTTTTTTTTTTTTTTGGACATGCACCATTGTACAAACCTTATTAGACTACCAAATTTAAGTACCTAATACCATGATGGTACAGAGGTATGGTACAGTACATAAAGTTTCTGATGCCTTCTCATTGTGGTACTGTATTATTTGGAAGGGCAGAATTTGTACATGAGGCATCACATGAAACTATACTATAAAAGGAACAAAACAGAAGACAGACTTACAAGTTTTCCCGGTGACAGATACAGTCTCACTGGGGCCCTCTGGGTAGATGGCGTAGATGTTGACCGTGTACTCTTTGTCCTCCTCTAAAGTGTCAATCACGTGAGAGGAGGCGTCACCCAACAATATCTGATCATAAATGAGGCCGGGTCTGTCCGCTGAAAACATATGAAGGAATTTCTTAAAACAACATCTTTAAAATATGTCATATTCAGTCTCACACTGTGCAATGATTTCTCACTTCTCGGAACATAAATTTTATATTTATCCACTTTTCCAAGCGAAGGCGTCCATCCCAGGCGTAAAGAGAACAGTCCTTCTTCAATTACACGGAAGTTCGAAACCGGTGGCAGAACAGCTGAAAAGAAAGCATATGCATGCTGAGACACTGCGTTTAGACAATGGGAAAGTTTGCTTACAAATAAATGAAAGATGTACATTTATCATGCTTAGAGACATTTTTAGTGTGCAAAGTTCAAAACGCACTGGTTTCTGTGGTAATAGTGTCAGATTCTCCTATGCGTCCGGGATAGATGGCATATAAAGTGAGGGAGTATTCAGTCTTAGGACTCAACCTGGTTACTGGAGTACTACTAATATCTCCCTTTAGATCAATCTGAGAGACAAAAAGAAAAGAATATATTCTGAACAAACCACACATGCACACTTGCAAATACACAGTAAACATACAGTATTAGCTTATTGCCACATAAAGAAAACTGGTCCATGTGCAGCCTTCCATCTGCTGTGCTCTGCTGCATGGGGTGTACATATGCACAGGTGACCGTGTCTCACCTGCCTCTGCTGTGCCGGGAGCAGATGGCCCTTTGGAGACACAGGGGTGATGAGCAGCCTGTAGCCGGTAACGTCTCCTGTGGCCTGACTCCAGGTCAGCTGCAGAGAGCTGTAACTCAGCTCACTCACTTGCAGATCTTTAGGTCCTACTATCCTCTCCACCACTACAGCAGACAGAACAGCACACAGGATAAGATAGAATTGGCTATTCACTGAGTTCCGTTGCTGCCTTATATATTATCAATCAGACCATATTTTGCACTTTTCTAATGCAAGTCAATTAAGTATCTATGGAAATTATGGAAATTATTTAAAAATTTGTAAAAACGGCAGGTCACTTAGCCCACAAAATTAATGTTAAATAATTTATGTACACATTTAGGTCATAAATAGAAGCAATAACTCATGTTACTCATGTTACTGTGCAATTTGATTTAACACTGTTGAATTTAAAACAATCAAATAAACAAAAAACTTACCAAATAATGATTAATTGTGTGCATTTTACTGAAAATAAACCCGAGTAACATTTTACTTAAAGGCTTTATGTATAATGCATTATAAAGGGTTATTAAATGGTATAATGCATTATAATTATTTATAATGTGCATTGTAATATATCTTGTTGTATTGTAAATAATATAACCAAATTTAAAATGCATAGTGTAACAATGAATTGATAAGTGTTATATTGTATTAACTGTGTTACAATTATTCATGAGATTGTACAATGCATTGTACGGTGCTTTACAAGGCATAATTATTACATTAAAACTACTTTTATAACGTGTTATACATAAACATGTTACCTAAAACTATTCACAAAAATCTCCCATTATAGTATCTTCTGTAAAGCTTGTCCAAGTGAGCAAAAGTAACCAAGGAGGTGAGAGTTTAGCGAAGCTGAACTGTAATGATTGCAATAAAAACCTTTGGTTACAATCAATCAATCAATCAAGATAAGTTTCATTTTTCATTAGAAAAACTCATGGTGGTTTTACCAGGTGGCTTTTGCTTAACAGGACGGGGAGGTTCTGAAGCAGTGAAGCAGATGCGACGAGATAGTTTGGGCAGAAGGTTCTCCAGGAAGGAGAAATCTGGGCTGAGCAGTAGATGTTCCTCATGGGGTTCTGTGACGATTTTTCTCATCTCAACCTGATTGGCATTCCTCACCCCTGAGACACACAACACCAGTCAAAATAACACAGATTCTACAGTTTGACATCATCATTTCTTACATATTATGGAATCAGGGCACATTGCAGGTCAAACTCGAACCTTCATCACCCATATGAGCACCACAACTATTCATTAACCACTATGTCACAACTCCAACGTGACTTTATTTTAAAATGGTCATAACATGGAGGCCAGGTGTGTGTGTGTGTGTGTGTAGAAATGACCCTCATGTGTCTCAGAGCTGCTGAAGTGTTATCAGACAGTGTATCAGCTGTAAAGTGATGATGGGAGAACACCACGGCATTTCACCCTGCTGTACATGTGTCTCGAAGATGTGTCAGACAGCCTGATATATTCTCGTTTCTCTGGGAAAACTGATTAGAAAGGCAGGGCACGGTGTCAGTGTGTGTGTGTGTGATGAAGGGGGGCAAGAAAGAATGGGCTTGATGAAAAATTACAACAATTAGTCGGCCACCGGGTAATGAGCCATAATTATTTCAGCACTTTGGGTGTCAAAACAGAAAGAGCATGAGAAAGTCAAGGAAACAAGGCTGACACACACAAACATACACTTGTTTTATGTCTTGCCTTGTTCACCAATATTACTATTCACTGTAAATCACTGCAGTATAGTTACTCTGTGCCACACGTCAAAACATGAGGGAGTGCAAACAGACGCGTCATGCCCATTCAAACTACAACACAAACACTTCTGACATAAATACAAAGCTTTCAACTCACCCACAGCAAACAGGGAAATCCCACTATCTGTTACAGCTTTAGCTGGACCGTCCACCGGATCATCTGATTGGCCATTAGTGATCAGAACAGCAATCTGAGGCAAAAAATAAATAAATAAAAACCCATAAAATGATGCTTTAGTGATCCCAACATGCAAAAAAGTGAATCTCACACTCAATTATGAGCTTAATTGTAGTTAAAATTGTCACAATCACAAATGTTAATTTGGATTTTGGAAAAAGTTTTCTTTTTGTCTAATATCTTAATACTGGAGGTAAAAAAATTACATTTAATGAATTGGACATATCAACTACAGAAATACAAAGCTGCTTTTAGTGCAAATGAAAAATGAAGGCTTTTTTTTTTTTTTTTTTTAAATCACAAATCTTGAAAAATTCAAAGATGTACAGAAATATATTAAAGGGTAAATCTCACAAAGCCTGTTGAGAAAGGTCCATCTTGTATTTATACAGTACTTACAGTGTACTTACACAGCATCTACTGAGTTATATGAGGTAACTATGGACTTAATATGGGTTAAGGTTAGGTTTAGAGTCAGTTATTATAGTAAGTACATTGCACATAAATGTAGAACAGGACTGTAAAATAAAGTGTTAACAGGACAAAAAAAGAAATTATATTTTGCTTATAAAAAATGTGGTCTACATTTATAGTAGGAACATTACATTTTTTGCATTGTGACATTTTCAGGACAATCAGGCATTTTTTTCCACCCCAACGGAAGTTACAAAAATGCACCAACAAATACTTTTACTATTCCTATTATTTTCAACAATGATTCTTGTTACTCGTATTGAAAACAACAACAACAACAACAACAACAACATTATTGTCTTTATACAGATTTTTTCTTTTGATTTTTGGTGTGAAATATGACTGGGACCTTTTCTTGTCAGCTTTCATGAAATCCACCCAAAAGTGTGAATTTTTATTAAAGGACTCAATCTGCCATTAAGAGCATCACACTGATACTGATGCCCTTGAAAGCACACAGCATAAATTATCATCTCATTGCATACATAATTCCCCAACTGCAGCAGATCCAAACCTGCAAAGTCGCTTACACTCACAAATAAGTATTCTGAAAAGGAAACATCTCCTGGGTCACCTAAAGTTCACCAGCATTGGTCGCGCTGCGTCTGGGTTCATCTTTATGCACTCTGCACTAGCATGCCATTACAGTGTATGTATGTGATGAGAGTTTTAATAAAAGGTGAAATCTCTGCAGTTCATTATAAACGCCTGCTCATTTCTCCACACCAGGTGCTCTACGGCAAGACCAGCAGCTGTGTGCGTTTTGGAATCCTAATCAAGCCCTAAATTAGGATGGGTGGGACACTGCGGAGCAGAGTGTGTGCACTGCAGCGCAGGACGTGATGTCCTGACAGAATCAATGGAGTGACTGCAGGTGCAGCTCTTTGAGATATATAATTAGAAGGTTGTTCTGTGTATATGTGACAGGATGTTTCATTTGGAAATGTAGCATTTCAATACTTTGCTGCAGTTTTAATAATGTACAGATATCACTGAGATTCAGTATTGAGGTGCGAATGAGGTGCAAATAAAACAGTACAAGATGTGACCATGACAAGCAGTCGTTTGATTGGTTTACATTTATGCATCTTCATGCTAGGTGCACTCTTTATTGGCATCTATGTTTCCATGAAGAACCTTTAACATCCATGAAATCATTCTATTCAACAAAGGGCCCTTTATACAGTCTTAAAGTGCCCCTATTATGGATTTTTGAAAATTATCTTTCATACAGTGTGTAACACAGCTCTAAGTGAATGAAAACATCCTGCAAAGTTTTAAATCTGAAAGTGCACTGTGTATAGGTTATTGTCTCTTAAAAGAAAGAGTTGACTCTGAATCATTGAAACAAGTCGTTTTTAAAACGAATCCCAAGCCGTTTCATGTTGAGGTCAACATGAAACATTAGCATACTGCCCGCCCACTTGTTGGTCTTTTCACGTTGGTCTGAATGAAAATGCAAATTCATTCTTTGCCACTGCTGATTTTGGAGCGGTAAAAATAGCTGTTTCCCCGGTAACGCTGTACATAAAGCAGCACTGAGCTCACAAACACTGCTTTATCAGGCATTACAGGCGAGATGAGATGAAAATGAGACCAATCGACCAATCACCGCAGATTAGCGTCACACAAAGGAGGGGTTTGGAAAAATGAATCGTTGAGCGAATCGTTTGGGAGTTGTTGAGCAAGATAAAAATAAATGCATATTATAAGAAAATGAAAGTGTTTTTTGACCTTGTCATGCATGCATGTCAACCTGTTGTTGAGGACTTTCAAAACCAAAATATGAACCTTTCATTACCCATAATTCTTTAGTTCTTTATTGGCATCTATAGTTCATGAAGAACCTTTAACATCCATGGAACCTTTCCATTCCACAAAAGAATAATATGCAATGCTGTATAAAAGCCATTTTAAAATCTCTGCCTCTAACATGGGTTTTGTTGTGTGTGAACTTGTCTTTTGTATTTATTAAGCACTTATAAGGCAGTATCTGTGCCAACTTTGCAGTGTAAAGTTGGTCTTTTTCTCTCACAGCTGGGTTAGGCATAACAAAAGGTGTTTTGAAGTGATTGTGATTGAAGTGTCACACCTTTGGGGTGTTGTCTCTGATAATAGAAGGACTGAACACAGACTCAACAAGGAATTCCAATGCCAAGCCGGTGCGGCTGTTGCCTCCCTCATATGGCACCTCCTCCACGGCTCTCAGCACTTCCTCCAGAGTTGAATAATCCGTCAGAGCTATACGCATCCTAAACAAGGACACAGCCAGATGCATATGGAGTATTCAAGCAGTCAATTTGTGCTTACTAAGGTCAGGAATATACATTATAGCAGAAATCAACTCTCCGAAGATCAAACTCTAACCCACTATGTATACCGACCTGGGCAAGTCAGAATAGACAGTCACTCCAAAGCGAATACCTTCCTGTCCAACCACACTTCCCTGGAAGGCTCGGGTGATGTCCGCTATGAACTCTTTGATCTGCTGGAAGCTGGTCGGACCAACTGACCAGGAATCATCCACCAGGAACACAATATCAGCAGGCATGGCTGTACGACAAACTGAAAAAGAAAAAGAAAAAAAGAGAGAGATTCTTACAGATCTTATTTTACCATGGCTTTATAAATGAATTTGTTCTAATAAGATGGTCAATATTTCATATTGAGAAAGTTAGGCATTAATTCAGGCATTCAGGCATTAATTCAGCTGAAAGATGGATTTCAGAATTATAAATCATAGAAGATAAACTAACACAATAGGGGTATTTCATTAGTGCAACAAAAAAGCCTTGTCTATTACAAGTCATTTTTTAAAATTAACTTTATTTATGTTAAATTAGAGAATTCTTCTCCCAGGGCTCATAAAATGAACAATAATAATTTAATGATTTATTAATTTGTTTTAATTAATAAATAAATTGAATTTATTTATTAATTAAAACAAATTAAATAATATTTAAATCAAATACAATTGTTGATAGGTAACCTTTGAAATATTGATTAATTATAATGTCAATTAAAAAATATTGCTGATAATATCCTGCACATTTTGCGTTTAGTAATGAAAAAAATATGAAAATATTATGGTGACATTTTACAGTAAGGTAAAATGTTAACATTTTAACATTAGGTACATTAGGTACATTGTTAACATTAGGTACATTAGTCAACATGACCACTTGTTAACATTAGGTACATTAGTCAACATGAAATAACAATGAAAATACTTCCAAAGTATTTATTATTCTTAGTTAATGTTAATTCCGACATTACTAATACATGATTAAAATCAAATTAGTATCTGTTAATATTATTTAATTGACCTGAGCTAACATGTAACAATGAACATTACATTGTTCATTTTTTACATTTACTTTTTTTTTTTACTAACGTTACACTGTCACAAATGTATTGAACATTGTTAGTTAATGTTATTGCATTAATTAAAGTGTTATCACAATAATTTAAATTAACTTAACTACTCTAAAAAAATCAGTCAAATATGAATTTTCCTGATTGCATTTTTAGTTATACTTAGAATTAAATTACATTTTTGCATCATATTTCAATAAAATTCAGGAACTGAACTGGCTTGACATTCTTAGTTCAATTCTGAATCATATTTTTGAAGGGTCCAACCTCATTTTTCCAAGGCCTTCTTGTTCACACCCAGCAACAATGTGTTTGGCTACCATTAGATGGCAGTGTAGACTCAGAGAAAATATAGATTTTAAGAGCTGTTAAATTTATGCCAAGTGACCTGCACTTTAGAAACCACATTAAACAGGAGCAGCAGCTAAAGGCTCAGAATAAGTCCAGTCATCCAGTGCTTGTTATGGTTTCATATGACCTACAATTTCAGGATGTTTTCTGAGCTTCTTAAACTGTATCCAAATATTCATTTATTTCTGTATTTGATTGCTGCAAATGTGGCCTTGGTCATAAGGTGACTGCACAATCACTGTGAAACTTGTGATGGCTGGCACTAAGTGGACTGCAGATATCATCTGAATCAGATAAACAGTTTCTTCCCTCAGGCAATCCATCTTATGAACACTTGACAATAATTGTGGAACACACAACACTATATTTATACACTTATACACTTATTTATCCAACACACATACTTAGTCTACATTTCGAATTTGCACATAATATACCTGTACATACAAAACTGTCTATTGTAATATACCTGTACATACAATTGTTAATTTGTACATTGTTATTCCTTATTTACTACTTCTATTTTTATTCTTTTATTATCTGTGTTTTTATTCTGTCACTGTCATTCTGTTGTACTGTGGAAGTTTATGTCACGAAAACAAATTCCTTGTATGTGTAAACATACCTGGCAATAAAAGCTCATTCTGATTCTGATTCTGATAACTCTCCAAAGACGAGCTGTTTTAGGCAGGAGCTAATCAGTACTAGATTAAACTTAATAGCAGTGGACAATGTAAAGCCAGATCTCACAGATGAGAGAACACACCCACACCTGAAATACAATAAAACTGAAGAAGACAAGTACATGCCAAGCTTTTCAAAGCCTCTAACTCTCTCAGAAGAATGCTTTGAAATTTTCTTTCCCTCCCCAACAACCACAAGATGACAGATGCTATTATAAAATCAGAACACAATAGAGCTCTGGAAACAAAAGTATATGCATTAAACGGCACAACGTTATTGATCATCTGGCAGGAACTACATAAAAAGTTCAGTCTCATTTCCGGAAAAGTTGCTGCACAGAGTTGGGAAAATCTGTGCCACCCACATCAGAAGGGAACAAACACTGCAGGCTTTAGTGATTTATCACTCATATACAGCATTCTAAGAGAGAAAACTGCTTTCATGCAATAGGGAAGTTCATCAAAAGCAAACTTTAACGGTCCAGTGAGGATACTCTCTGCAGGCGCGCTGAGGGTCTAGAGGCATTCAACCAGTGGCAGAGAGATGAGGACAGACATAAAGGAAAAATCTGAATTTGGCAGCTGTCCTCTCAGTCCGAGCATCTTAATTCAGGGGTGAACACTGCATTCAGAATGCCCTTCAACCATCTATATATACTTGTTACAAAATGACAGAATGCTACAATGGTCAATGGAAACCAAAATCATCAACCCACTAAGGGCTGGATTCAAAATCACACCGAAAATCATTGGCTATTCATACTCCTGATGAGATGGTGGATGGTTTTCTTGGGAGATCTTCTCCCAGACACGGATCAGGGCATCAAAGGGCTCCTGGTTTCATGTGGTACAAGATTATACTATTTAAATCAATGTGATGAATGTGTTAAGTCAAAAGTAATCTAAAAGTAGTCTGATTAAATTACCTAAAATGTTTAATGTAATGGATTATGTAATGTAATGTAATTTGGAATAAGTAACAAACTACAATTAGCAAGTAATCTCTCAGCACTGGCTCCTGGACAGTGTGTGGTGCTACTTGGAGGCTTTGGATGCTCCAATACACAATGTCCCAGAGGCTCTGGATTCAGGTCTGGCGAATGTGAGGACAAGTCGATGGCATCAATGCCTTGGTCATCCAGAAACTACCTACACACTCTGGCCGCATGAGGTTGGGCATTGCTATTGCCAGGACGAACCCAGGGCCCACTGCACCAGCATAAGATCTGACAACGGCTGTGAGGATTTCATCCTGGTACCTAACAGCAGTAAAGGTACCACTGACTAGCAAGTGGAGGTCTGTGAGACCCTCTAAAAAAATTCCTTCCCAGACCATCGGTCATACTGGATGATGTTGCAGATAGCAAAACGTTCAACATAGCATCTCCAAACTCATGCCAATTCAGCTGCACAGGATGAGCACGGGGCCCCCTGGTGTTTCGGGGGCCCTACGCAGCTTGCGTATTCTGCGTATAGAGAAGATCGGCTCTGTGTTTGAGTCATTATTTTTGCGAATCAGCACTGACAGCGATAACTTTCAACCACAAAAGAGCCACAATGCAGCTCTGCCATGTCAGGACAGACTCTTCATCGCATACAGCACAATAAACAGATCTTCTTCAGTTTGACTTTCTTTACATCTCATCTGCAGCCGCAGACCGTGCAGTCGTGTGCGTAGAGGATTGCACTAAAATCATCTGCGGCTAGATTAAAATCATCAGCCTATGATGTGGTTTAACATGATACAACTTAAAAGAGCTCTGTTCAGTGCTGACTCATAAAGTCAGTGAAGAAATAAGGTTATTTAGCAAACATTTACTTAATTTTAAAGCAACTGGCAGGCCATTACCATGACAACAAGGCCTTGACAGCAATGAAAAGTGACTGCCTGTGTATTTACAGTTATAAGGGTTGATTACCGGGGTTAGATAACTCGCGCATTTACATTAAACAGGATTTTGACAAAGCAGGTGCGATACTGAAAGAGTACAAGGACGTGACCTCGGAAAGTACATTCTTTCCATTTCATAGTCAAGTGTCTGTCACTGCAAACAGCCATTTTGAAGAAGTGTGGAAAATTACAGTGTTTCATGGCATTAGAGCCTCAGTCAGTAATTGGTCCTGACAGACTCCTCTAAAACCATCCTGCGTGAATTCAATATGTTTCACATTCTCACTCCTTCCCACTCTGTCTCTCTCTGCCTCACACACACAGTTCAATGAAACATAAACACACACACACTGATTTCTTTGCAGACGGATCTGTGGTGATGGAAATCAGAGAGGGGTACAGTGATTTATCTGAAAAGGCTCAAACCAAAGGTATCAAGCTGCAGGAGGTGTGCAGATGGCCCGCAGACAGAACCTGCTGACTCAGCAGGACACGTGGAAAGAACTCTGTGTCCACTTCAGCTCCACCTGTACAGTCTCTTCAGGTGTTGCAGACAGATGAGAACTGACATACATGGACATGATTGAAGATGGACTTCCCTATTGCTAAACTTTTAAAATTTGTAAGGGTATGTGGGTTCATCAAAGACATATATAATTTTGGGGGCTTTTTCCAGGACAAAAATAGTAGAATGACAGCAGTAAAAGTAAAATAAAATAAAATGATTTGAAAAGATAAGCACTGATTAATTATTCAGTTAATAAAAGAAATTAATAAAACAAAATAAAAACTAATGAAAAACATCAATAGAGAAAAATCTGATTAATGATTAATAATTCAACTAATAACATAAAAAATTTAATAGACAAAATGCTCTAACACTGAAGTAACTGATTAATTATTCAAGTAATAAATAAAAAATAAAATAAAATTTTAATAGACAAAAAGTACTGATATTGAAGTAATTGATTATTCGGTATATTATTCAACTAATAAAAAATAGAATAAAATACAAATATAAAAAATGAAAATATAAAAATATGCAACTATAAAATAAAAATAAAAATATTAAATAAAGTAAAAAATAAAATAATGGGGGGCTTTTTTCAGGACAAAAATAGTACAGAGTGACAGCAGTAAAAGTAAGATAAAATAAAAGGAAAATTTTATTAGATAAGCACCGACATGGAAGTAACTGATGAATTATTCAACTAATAAAATAAAATAAAATAAAATATAAAATAAAATAAAATAATTAAACTGAATAGATAAAAAGCTAATTAATGATTAATTATTCAACTTTTCTGTTGTCTCACTTTAATAACATAACTGATTAGTTATGTATCAGCATACGTATTTGTCTGGTCCAACTTATTAACTAGGATCTAGCATATCAACTTATCTATATATCATTTTAAAAATAATTTGTATGAAATTCTGGAGTATGATGCAAAGAAAAAAAACTTCTTAAATGCTAGTCAAATCAAGAATTCAAGAAAAATGAAGGAATTTACAATATTTAAAATTTAATATAATATTTAAAATAAAATAAAAAAAAATTCTTCTTGGATGTTTTCCTTCTTTTTAACTTTTAACTCACATCCTAACACAAAAGGCTGTATATCATTGTGTCTACTGAGATTAACTCAATTTTAGTTGCTCACCAAATTTTACCCGCATTTAGTGCTTGGCAAGTGTTCGTTTTGGACCCTGCCTGCAACCTTTTCAGAGTGTGATTGATTGAAGGGCGGGATATTGGCAGTTCACTGGGGACTGAAGAGGCCCTATCACATGTAGATAAAGTGTGAGTCAGCAGTCTACCTTCAGCCTCTGCAGTGGCGCTTTGATAGAAGAGAGACAGGGACAAGAGGAAGATCCACATGCCGCAATATCCCATTCTCTCTCTTTCTCGTCCTCCGACTCTCTCTTTCGTTCCCTGTCCTCCCCCTCTTATCTCTCTGCAGGCAGATCCTCTTCTTTGGACTGATGTCCTGAGACGGTCTTGTTCTCTGCTTTATTTAGCTGCTACACTCTCTCCCTTTTATCTGTAAAACAGAGGAAGAGAGATCAGTATCGTCATACATATGCATATACACACATTCAGAATAATCGTTTTGATCTATTCTGTTAGCAGAGTTGGTGTAATCGCTGAATCTTCGCTGAAAACCGCTGAAAATCGCCTGTATAATCCGACACACTTATCCTGTCAGATATGGCTGTGCAGGGCTGCTGAGCACCGATTAAGAAATTAATAACACTTAGATAGAGACAGGTATTATTCAAATAAAAGATCATTGTTTAAGGTTAAGAAAGTTCGGTACTGCACAATGAAGTTCTAACAAGAAGTTTATTCCTCTCAGTGTGTCACGTATTTAAATTCAACAGAGGAATCTTCTGTACAATAATAAGGAATAGTTAAGCTTAAAATGATAATTGTGTCATCTTTTACACCTTGTTCAAGAACTGGATGATTTTCTTTCTTTTGTGGAACACATAAAGTGATGCTTAACAGACTGCTTTTTTTCCATATCATGAAAGTGGATAGAAACCTCAGGTGGTCAAGATCCCAAAAACTAATTGAAACATATTTGAATATAAACATATAAATTGAGTTACAGGTTAACCTACGCTACCGTTCAAAAGTTTGGGGTTGGTTCAATTTTTAATACTTTTATTCAGCAAGGGTACATTTAATTGATCAAAAGTGACAGTAAATGCATTTATAAAGCTACAAAACATTTCTATATCAAATAAACAATGAGTTCTAGAAGGAACACGTGAGACTGAAGACTTGAGTAATGGCTGTTGAAAATCCAGCATTGCCATGACAGGAATATTTGAAAATATAATAAAACAGACTTTTAAATTGTAATAATATTTCACGATATGACTATTTTCATTGTATTTAAAAAACATAAATACAGTCTTGGTGAGCATAAGAGACCATTAAAACTATTAAAAAATCTCACCAATCCAAAACTTTAGAATGGAAGCATAAATTGTAACACATAAGTAATACAAACCATTCATATGCTTATACTGTGCTGTTTTTGTGGCCACTACTCACTTTCAGTGTATGGAAAAGAGCAGCCTAAACATTCTGCTTAACATCTCTTTATGTGTTCTATGACAAACAAGTTTGGAACAAGTAAATAATGAAAGATTTTTCATTTTTTGGTCAACTGTCCTTTTAAGAGGAAACCAGTGACCACTTTTAAATGACTAAAAGCTTGCAGGAATACAACAGTACATTTGTAATGCTTTTATTTTGCCTCAGGTTCAAAATGTTTAAAAATGTAAACACGAGCCGGCCATCATCATTTGTAATATTTTGGATGCTGATTTTCAGCATGGGATTCTACTGAGCCATCAGGCTTTCAACTAGCTTAACTAGCAATACTTCCTTCCTTGACCAGCTTCACCAGCTAGGTTTTGCTGTTTTTACCAGAGTTTTCATTAAAAAAAAAAATTTGACACTAACATGTCTGGTTCCATGTGTAGGTTATGATAAGGCCTCCTATGTGTTATTTCTGCAAACTGTGGACTCTGGTTGGAAACCACCTTAAGCATCTAGAGAACAGCATTAATAAAACTGTTTAAATTTTATATATTTATAAATGCATCTTCACATACTGATGTGACCACAAAATGTCTAACAATACAATGACAGTGACTCGGCACTTTCAGCAGGTTACATCACACAACGTAGTTGACACTGAGGTCAGAGTATCACAACAAACCTGACCTTTGTGAAAGACACCAAGTGTGTAGTTCAACTTAAGAGGCTTAGACTGCTCATTGATATTCATGTCTGCGTGTGGTCCAGAGCGCAAGGTGAGAACTGCAGTGAAAATACTGATCCTGTCATTCAGTACAGTCACTCTGAGTCAAGAATTCCAGAACAGAACTGCCTTCAGGACAGAAGGTTCTAGAATTTGTAAAAAGATTGATGAGTTTCCCCTCAAGGACAACAATTCTTTGATGTAACTTGTCCAAAAATCCTTTTGTCTAAATTCTCACTTAAAAGAAAACAGGTCTTTACCAGTGTATCAAGAAATTGCAAATTCTGTCATAATTTGGAAGTAGTCACACAAAAGCACCTTGTAATTGTGACTTTATATCTCAGAACTCCAAAACTGATTTTTCACAGCTGACTATATCTCAGGATCTGTGACTATATTTCTTGAAATTGTGGTTTTATATCATACAATCCTACAAAAGCTTACAATGTGATTGTGTTATAATTGTTACTTAATTTCTTATGATTATGACTTTATATCTTACAATGTAACTTCATATCTCACACTGTGACTTTGTAACAACTGTGACTTAATATCTCACAATATGACTTTTTAAGTCATCTTAATGTCTCAGAACTGTGACTTCAAATCTCACAATGTGATTCTTGTCAGGTCACAGGTTTATATGTCACAATAGCAAATGCATGTCTTTTGATTGTGACTATCACAACTGCAACATTATTTCTTGAGATTAATATCTCAAAATGTGACTGTCATAATTTACAGTGTGACTGTGTCATAATTATGACTTTATATCTCACAATGCTGTCATAATTGTGACTATTTCTTGTGATTGTGACTATCACAACAGCAACCATATTTCTTGTGATTGTGAGTTTATGTCACAAATGCAACATTATTTCTTGTGATTAATCTCTCTCAATGTGACTTTTTATGCAGTAATTCATAGTGTGACAATGTCATGACTTTATATCTCACATTGTGATTGTTATAACTGTGACTATTTGTTGTGAATGTGACTTTATATATTACAATAGCAACTTTATTTCATGAGACTGTGACTGTCACAGTTGGGATTAATCACAGTTCTTGTGATTAATATCGTACAACGTGACTTAATATGCCATAATTCTGACTTAATATCTTAGAACGTGACTTTATAGATCATAATTGTGAATTAATATCATGTAATAACTTTT
Source organism: Spinibarbus caldwelli (assembly GCA_039654775.1). NCBI lineage: Eukaryota > Metazoa > Chordata > Actinopteri > Cypriniformes > Cyprinidae > Spinibarbus > Spinibarbus caldwelli. The sequence goes on along the minus strand of CM077228.1, from coordinate 12,173,839 downwards.
ATGTCAATATGTGACTTCACAGTGTCACTTAATATGCCATAATTGTTATTTAATATCTTACAATGTCACTTTGTCATATTTCTGATTTAATATCTTATAATATCACTTTGTATGCCATAATTGTGATTTAATATCTCACAATGACACTTTATATGTCACAATTACGACTTTATTTCTAGTGATTGTGACAAGAAATATCTCACAATATGACAATAAATGGGCTACTGTATTCTAAAGTTGAGGAGCTGTGAATCCTGGACCAACAGAATACATAGCTGAAAACAAAACCTCCAAATTTCAGAGAAGCTTTAATTATGGCAAAATCTCTTCATCCTTTGAAATCACAATTAATCCCAAACTGTGAAAGCTCTTCAAGCAAAATCCAGAGGTGTCAGACAGGTGAACAAGCTTCCTAGCCAAATAAATGCTGTCATTCCAAATACTGTGCTAACTAACTACATACCATACGGAATCAATGATCTTGCACAGAGCTGCTGCAGCTTTGTCAAGTTACATCTGTGGGGGATATTACGACTACAGAGTCTCTGTTCAGCCAACAGACAGCACTGTCAAGCTGTGCAGAAACCATAGCCATGCTAATGCAATGCTTTACTGCACAACTGCCACTTCTAATGTGCAAGAATGAGTCTGACAGTCCACAAAATTAATGCAGCTGCAAGGGTTCGATGACTTTAACAAACTTCTCTTGGGTGCACAAACTTTTTTATTATGATCAGACACTTCCATGCAGGTCAGACACCCTCAGCATACAAAGTTAGCGCAGAAGGCATGCTTTCCTATCAGATGCAGTGGAACACAGCCAGATTTTTTATCAAGAAACTTCAGGGCCATGAGCTTGACACATACCATTCAAACTCAGTCCTGTTTGAGCATGTAACCTCAAGCACTTCCGTACCGCAGTCAGTTTACATGACTTTACATAGACTCCGGTACTCTGGACAGGGCAGATAAGATTTTTTGAATTTCTGATTGTGCGATTTATGAATGAATCTGATTGAACAAGCGATAATTCGCATCAACGTACAGACAGGAAGGTACTACCGCCGTGACTCAAGGGATATTTTTCTGACGCCTGCTGCACAGCAACTTGCATACAGCAAAGTCATACAGCAAAGAATGTAATCTCACGAGCGCAGGCCGACCGGAGAGGTGAGCGTTGTGCGCTTTGAAGGATTATAAAGGTACAGGAGCCAACCCAAGCCCCTTTTTGCTCTCTCTACAAACCCTGCTGTCATTTCTGAATACGGCAACTTTGCAGAAGATTATGTCTGTATCTCTAAATTAAGTGTTACACACACACTAGGGCGAAAAACATTTCTTAAAAGCGTCCAAAAACACACTAGTGCACACACATAGATGGCAATTGTAGTCCATGAATGAGCTAATAGTGAATGCACTAAATCAAACATGAACACAAAGTTCTAAAGCGGCCATTCATGAGATAAGCCAGAAATCTTTAAATGTTGCTTCAGCGAAGAAAGTTTTTAAGATAATGGGAGGAACGTCCTCACAAAACATCTATTGTAGTACAAATATCCAAATGCATGCTCCCAATATTTGCTCGCTTACAATAAAAGCTGGAAAGGACGCTGTTTGCGGAGGCTTATCAACTGCAGGAAGAGGCAGGCCGCCAGCATGCAGTAATGAAGTGACTTTATGCGGTTCATCTAAGACATTACGACTAAAGCCGGAGTGCCGCTCGACTTCGAGGGGTGTGTAAAAGCCTGCGTGTGGAGGAAAAAGCTATCAGACTGGAGACATCACCGACACACTCTACCATTTTGTTCAAGGCTTTTTAGTTGCATTAGCGGGGCTATTAAAGCCGTCAGATGCGGCAGTAAATGGAGTGGAACGGCATACGGTGGATGGAGTCTCTGATTTCGTTCTACAATTACCTAATCAAACAATACATTAGACAAATAAATGAACTTGGGTCAAATCATGCTAGTTTTGATCAGTAGATGTTTGAGAAAATGAACATTAAAAGAGCACTTAGAGTAGTGGTTCTCAACTGAAGGGTCATGACCCCAAAATGGTCTGTTCTGATTGGATTGCGGTGAGTAGGAAAAACAATGCAATATGCTAATGCTACAATGCAAATATATTTAGGATAGCAACATAAATAGACATAGAATACATTTCCCACATTGTTGTTGACATCAAAAGTCATGCATTCTCTACAAACTCTACAATATTTTAGAGTCAGTTCATATGTTGCTTGGTTGAAGCCAAATTAGACAGATGCCAACATGGACAGGTTACTTGGCATTGCTTCATCCTGAAAACTCATGAACAAAACTTCACAAGGTAAAAGAAAATGTTAAATACTGATTCTAGGTTTGGTACTGTGTTAAATCGCCACCTGACATCTAAGAATGTCTGGATCATGAAATAAAACTAGATGAGAACCACTCTGAGAAAATGGCCCACATCCAGAGTGCGCCAGGAAAAGAAAACAAGCAAGAGAATCTTGGCAGAGAGCTAGATAGATATACTGCTTTCTGCATTGTGAGGCACTGTGCTGCAAAGTTCGTCTAGAAACCTTCACTCACCTTTCCAACTGTACCCTGCACCATGGTCCTCCTCTCAAATGCAAAACTGCTGCCTGCTTGAAACAGACCCAGTCTGCTGGAGATCCATCAGGTAATAATCCAATCCAAGAACAGGTTATCCTGTAGTGCAATGTCCCAGGACGAGGGGTGTGAGAATCCAAGACGGCCTAGAAAGGGACGTGTAAGAGGGTGTGTGAGAGAAAGAGAGAGTGATGAATGAAGCAAATACCTCTGAAGGAGAAAGTTTAGGGGGTGTGGAAGAGCGACAACAGGTTGGCTCACAGTTATGGCAAGAAGATGGATTGAGAGAGAGAGTGAAAAGGAGAGGAAAAGTAAGAAAGAGAGAGAGAGCAGCAACTGAGAAGACATTTCATATGTCTCTTTATACACACACACACAGTTATTATACTATATATTTTATTTTTATGTTTTTAGGCAAATTATGGAGCCAATAAGGGGAATAATTGCGATGGAGATATTTCAGTGCTTTTGCACTTGCTTTCCAAACTTTTGAGTTCTGTCGAATAGTATTGCATTCCCATGACAACCTTGGTTTGCTCGCAAAACATTTGCATACTCTTGCAAACATTTGCAAAACTATTGTGTTTTCCCAATAAACTTTGCATTCTTTCACAAAAGCACTGAATTTTTTTTTTTTTCTTTTTTCCTCCTACCTTATATTAATTCCATTGCAAAAGTTTTGTGAGCATCTGAGCAAACACGAGTTTCTTGGGGGAAACCAAACGTTTTGTAAAAGAATGCAAAAGCACTGAAATAAATGTTCCTTGCATCCCACAGCAAATAATAACTTCCATCACTGCAATTTCAAAAATTTCTGAACAAAGTACAGACAATCCACAAACCTTCTTGAAGTCAAATCAAAAGCAATTTTGTTTGCATCTGTAATCTCTGGGGACAAAATTAGACACTTTGAAAAGTCTCTTGAAATTTTTGCTGAAGTATGTGAGATCTCCCAAATGTGGCTTTTGAAAAGCAGCAGCAGAAGTTGGGGTGAAAAAGGTAGACTTATTTCACAGAGAACATATAGCACCAGGGTTTTAAGATCTCACAAATAAAACTGCCAGACCTTTGAGCTGGTCACATGCCTTCCCGAGGAACTGCACTGGAGCAGCAGTGTAAAACACAGTAACTGCCCCGTGTGAACAGAGAAAGCGATATGAAAGGCTTTTAATGGTCTTCTGCAGGAATGCTGGGATGGAGTTTATTGGTTCTTGCCAGCTGTCACTCATGACACACTATAATTCAGTAAGTCCCACTCATAGACCTGACAAGCTGAAAACCTGTTCTGGCCCTGAGGTCAAAGGTCATGCATGAGGCCTTCATGAAGAGAAAAGAGGGAAAAAAGGGTCTGTAAAGAGTGTTGCATACATGCAGAAGAATGTATACAGTCATGTAGAACATAAATGACAGTTAAAGATTTTTTGTAAATTTTAAGATGTGAATTTCAATTTTATGAAACAAAAAGTGGAGAAAAAATTATATATAATTGTGCATATAATATATATAATACACACACACACACACACAATATTTATATAAATATTTTTTTATAAATAATGTACATAAATCAGACATCAGTAATAAATATGTATAAAATAAGATAAAATAAAATAAAAATAACAACACTAAAATAACATGATAAATGATAGCCCAAGAAATAATATTAACACTGACATGACATCTATTAAACTTCTGTTTCATCTCATATTATCCAAGGATGATGCGATAGAGCACAATTTATGGAGTTAAAGCCCATTCAAACCAAGGATGATAACTAACTATATTGATAACAATAAATATGAAGTTTTTATAATCATTCTAATTTTATGAGAATATTGGGAGTCCACAGCTATAATGATAACAACACAGAGGAACAATATCGTTGGAATGACTTTAGATTGACTTTCCATTTTTCAGCTAATGCCATCCTGCTTCAAAACGAACATTTAATGCGCCAGACAGTATAACTGCAGCACGTTTATAATAAACAGCACATTATTGTGCATGGGTGTGTACACTTACAGTATATAGTGATTGTTATAGTTATCATTCTTGGTGTGAATGGGCCTATAATCAGAGCCTAAAACAACATCTCAGTGTTTTGAAAAATAGTGTGACACACTGTGTAATTGAAAGTCCCTCAGGTAGCCCTAGGGAGACGCCACAAAAGCAAGTGTTAAAGTTACTGAGGAGGAAGGCATTAAATGAGTAGAAGGACAGAGAGATGGAAAGGTTGGAGAAATTGATTCCCAGTGTCCTCCTGGCCGGCCCACAGGTGTGCAGAGGCCTGCTGGGCACAGTAAGGTCAGGCTTTCATGTCTCAGGACCTCTCTGGACACTGGGTCAGCTCTATCTATAGGGCGCCGAGAGAGCCATAAATCCTCATGACTGTGGGTGTCTGGAGGGATGAAGAGGTGGAGATCCAATGAAAAAAGAGGGACGACCAGACTGAAAGAAAAAAAGAGATTGCAGATTAGATTTGTGTAAACTGACTTTGGGAGCTTGTTCATCACGCCAGACGGCTTTTCAGACCACTATACATAACAATCGTAAAGATTTGGAGGCTTGTACTTAAAACCTTATACTGTATGCTACCATTCAAAAGTCAGTACAATTTTTTTGTAAAAAGAAATTAATATTTATTTTCTAGTAAGGATTACATTAAAGTAATTAAAAGTGACAGTAAAGACACATCTAGATGCTGAAAATTCAGTTTTGCCATCACAGGAATAAATTACATGTTAAAATATATTAAAATAGAAAACAGTTATTTGAAATTGTAATAATATTTCACATTTTACAGCTTTTAAAAATATATGTTTGATCAAATAAATTAAGCTTTGGTGAACATAAGAGACTAAAAACAGAGAAAAAAGCTTCAAATCTAAAGCCAATAAAAAATAAATCTAAAAAAACCCCATTAAACCTTAAATCAAATTTAGTGTTATTTAATTTTGTTGATTTCATTAACCTTTAAGTAGACCTGCATGCTTTATCCCTGATTTATTTTGTGTTTTTATCTAAAATGCTTTTATTCTATTCTCTTTTTGAATTATTTATTATTTTATTTTTATTTTTAACCTGATCATTTCCTTTTAGATACTGATTGGTCAGTTTCAGCATTTTGAGGTCCAATATTTTTTTTTTACTGAATGACCACTAAAGTATATATAATAAAATTGCAGTTTCTCACAAATATTTTTCATATACTATCATCTCACATAATAAAACAATGAATATTTCATGTCCATTTCTTTATTTATTTGGTAAATATCCATACAATAAGTCAAATAATGTACAGTCATCTGGTCATTATCACAAAATAAACCCCTTCTGGATGATAAAGTCCCACATACATTATATTTCAACCCTGATCACACTACCGAGGTTCATTTTGCAATAATGACTGTACATTACGCCTGACTGATTAACTCACATAATGCAAAGAGTGCTATGGAGAAATGAGGGAATATAATAATAATATTTTGTTAGGATTGCTATGAGAAATGCCCAACTAAAGAACATCTGAGACTGATTTGAAACCTAATAATTTTAGGAACAATTTTAGCAACGTTAGAGATGAGTTTGAAACCTGAGTGGAAAAAATACATCTCAGCTAGGAAAACTTACTGTGCGATAATGGTGCAGTTATTGCATCATCAAGCAATTATAAGCATTGACGAATATGTGTTGAACAAAGCTGATAATGGCTAATCAGCCTGGGAGATATTAAACTTGTCTTCATAAACTAGCAGCTAATTGCTGTTTTTTAATGCCTATGAATCCCCAAAGTGGTTCATACTGCAGCTGAAGTGTGTTTTGATTAAATTCAAGCTTTAGGCTTGAGTAAAAGCAGCGATGTACACAGGGATCACCACGAGAGAAACAAAGAAATCCAAAGAAATCTCTCCTGTCGGTCATATATTAGGAATTCACAGGGCTGGGCTGAGTTTCTGACATGTTGTAAAAACATCATTGACATGAGAGGTAATTGCTCCGTTGGTACGTTAGCTTGTTTTTACAGGCAGCCCCTCTTCACTGGCTGTCACCTTTTGTGTCTGTATACCACTCTCGTCAACACAATTTCATACATAGACCTCAAATGCATCACGTCACCACAAAAGACTGTTTTCATGTTTTCAGCAGTTATGAATAATAAAGAGCTATTGCTTCACATGCTCCTGGGAGAAATAAAATCCAATTGGATGATGTATAGATTTAATGTAATGCTGAAATCTTAATTATAAGTTCATTTTCTGTGCTCCGTTGGCCCCAACAGTTCATTATTCAGCCCTGCAGTGCCTTTCCAACTCCACTTTAATTGTGTTTTTGACGTGGAATGAGTTCAAAGTCCGTGTTTAAATAATGTGCCTGCCTGAGTTTTGCTTTTGGGGGAAAAAAGTATTGATTGATGTAACAAACACAAGTGCCTCATTTAAAGTTATGGAAGTGTGTCTGCAGAGAGAAGAAATGAATGCAGAGAGCTGTGGAGCAGTAATATGGCACTTGAATATTAATATTACATTACAGTTGTGTGTGTGCATGTCTGTGGTCTCTGGCACAACTGGCAGGTTGTCTCTACCCAGGAAATCAAGGACTTGTTGCCCACGGCAATCAGAAAAAAAATGTATGCTTATACACATGTACATGACAAAAAACACACCCACATACCTCCATATGACATGCATAAACTTTAAACTAACAGAGGTCCTAAAGGAATACTGCAGTTTACGCAAAAATTCAAATTTGCTGAAAATGTACTCACCCTCAGGTCATCCAAGATGTAGACAAAGAGCAGATTTGGAGAAATAGCATTACTTTACTTGCTCACCTATGGATCCTCTGCAGTGAATGGGTGCCGCAGAATAAGAGTCCAAACAGCTAATTAAAACACCACAATAATCCACAAGTAATTCACACAAGTCCAGTCCATCAATTAAAAATATGTGTTTGTAATAAACAAATCCATCAACATTATTGGATTAGTGTGATGTTTTTATCACCTGGTTGAACTCTCATTCTGACGGCACCCATTCACTGCAGAGGATCCATTAGTGAGCAAGTGATGTCATGCTACATTTCTCCAAATCTGTTCCAATGAAGAAACAAACTCATCTACGTCTTGGATGGCCTGAGGGTAAGTAAATTCCTGAGTGAACTACTCCTTTAAACTCGAATTATATTCTCAGCGGCCAGTTGATCAGATAAAACAAACACAAATGTTTTTGGTAACACTTCATTAGGTGCAGCATTACTTATAGTCAACAGAATTTGTTAAAGGGACAATCAAAATCAAGTGAAACCATGTTTTATAATTATACATTTGAAGTAAAAGCAGTTATTGGTGAATGGACTGATCTTTTTGTAGGTCTACTCATCTCTCCCTCAGACCTAGGATACTGCTCTGCATGCTCAGTGGACTAATGATGCCTGAGATTGTATTCCTGCGCTGCAATTTAGACCAGGCAGGTAGCCACCTCATTAGGAGACCAGAGAGAACATCATGTTCTGGCTTTGATGTAATGCTCAGATGTTATTTGAATGTATAAACACTGAAAATAAATGGAAATCGATTCACATATATGGTAAACAAAATTATTTAATTAGAAAAAACTAATGAGGACACTCTTGCTATAATAAAATGGCAGCTGTATGCATGTATTTTACTGTGGAAAAAAATAATAATTGTGATATTTAAAAGATAAAATGTTTCCTAAATTGGCTTTTACAACATAAATAAATTGGTAAAATATTTTCTGTTAAATAGAATAAAATATTTGATATTTATATCATAATCAGAATAAAACTAGAATGAAACAGTGAACATTTAAATTGTTAAATGTTAAACTATAAACATATCAAGGGCCATATTTGAAACTGGGTCGTTTGAAACTTTTGCACTAATCTGTTTCAGACTTTGCTGGGGTGTTTCATCAATGGCATCATGAATATGTAATCAAGCATTCTATGCAGCAAAGTCTGTTTGTTTTACAGCATATTGAGCATAAAATATTACAGCCATCAGTAGGACCATAAAAGAACATTTGAAACCAAGAGTCTCTAGTGTTTGCACATGGTCCAGGCAGTTTAGGGTGCCTCTTTTGGACCTGATTCAGAAGCCCATCCTTTCCATAAGGCAAATGAATTTCAGAAAGCAGGCCAAACGACACTGATAGACTGAAGAAGAGGAAGAGTCAAATCTGTTAAACACATCAGTCCAAACTTTACAGCTTTCTGCCTATATTTACATATAAATCGCAGATCCACACATACACACGTTCCAGTCTGCAAGCTATAGACTCTCAGACAGTCAGATGCTTAATGAGGCCAGTCTTTGAACTCAGGTTTGATTTATGCTTTACTGAATATCAAAACCATGCACACATTTATTGTAACAGGAATGCAGCCCTCTCTCAAATTCACTCAGGCAATGAGTAGAAAACCACAAGCACGGACAAGCCCTAGATTCCCCCACAGCCAAAGCCAAATCCAGTGTCTTCTCACTACAAACATAAGCAAATATACACTCATAGATACTAAATCTACTACACCACTGATAGAGTTACTTTAACTGTCTCCACATGCAGTGATAAAGAACATAAGGGCACAGGGATCCACAATAAGGATGACCCAATGCACTAGGACCAGTGTGAGAGAGTTTTTATGCAATGTAAATGTAAATCTAGTTTTGTGTGGTGGTTTGAAAGTTGCTGTTGTGAATTCTGCTGATTGAAATATTCCAAATCTGTCTAGCTGGATAACATTAAAAAGTACAAAAAAGTAAAAAATATTTATTTATTTAGATTTAAACTACTATTTTGATAGTCATTGAACCATCAGATAAATCAGTAGTTTTGCACCATATTCCATTGTTTTCCAACGTTACACATATTAATTCATAGATTTAATAGAGGAAATTATGGTTGCATAATTTATAATTTCCAGCAATTGTATGTATTGCAAATTTAAATCCAAGTAATTTATTAGCAATATTTAAACATTAAAACTTAAATCTAAATATTATATTGTTTCTAATATTATTTTTTCCAATGCACATTAAATATGTAGGTAAATGCAATGTTTAAAAATGGCATACACATGAACGTAATATATATTACATTAACAAACATATTTTAAGTGCATCAGAAAAATACAATATTGTGTGTGTGTGTCATTATAGACAGACAGACAGACAGATAGAGTTGGTGTCTGTTTCACAGCACGAGGTTCAGTCTCTTTATGGTTTAGAGAAGCACACATGGCCAGATCCACACTGCCAACACACCCCTCGACCTGGAAATGACTGCAAATCCCACGCCTCTTCAGCTCCTGAAAGGTATCTAAGGATGAATCTCAGGAGGAAGAGAAGGAGTAATGAGGAAAACAATGGACAAGGGGAGTGAGAGAGAGGATGGACCTTAACAAGTCATAATGCAGAGTTACAGATGAAAGAGAGCAGAAATTGGTGTAACAGAACAAGTCACTGATGGCATAACCAGCCACTGGTGCTCAGACACAAACAGAGAGCTGAGGAATGCTTAGAAGACGGCTTAAAGGAAACTCTTCATGGCCCGGTGTGACCAAGTTTGGACAATGTTCAGTGAGTGATCTTAGGTTACAGTATGAAATCAGATCTGTTTGTGCAGACAATGTAGTCAATATCCAGCACATCAACAGTACATTGGTAGAAATAGTGATTATTTAAACGTCAGCACAACAACAAGAGAACTGAACTCATGTGGCACATCAGAAGTGTAAGAAATTTTTCAAATAATTACAAAGAAGTGGCAAGTAACCAATTAAATTACATGTGAAATTTTGAAAAACCTAAATAGCATTTTCTTATCAAATGTACTCTAATAATCAGTTTTATTAACAACTACTAACATTCCGCTGACTTATTTAGCATTCAGATCTAATGAATACCACAAGTGAGTGTAAATGTGTAAATTCAGACAGTTGCAGAAACTTCTTTGTATCATGTTGCAACCTAAAAAAACACTTGAAATTTGGATTACATTTATGAATGTGCAATTTCATTACTTTTATATGTTAGACTATACATACAACAAAACAGATTTGAGTTATCTCCTGGATATGCAAAAACATCAGTTTTTGCTGCTTGTAGTACTATGGGTGTATCAATACACATCACAATTCAATTTGATTCAAGATGCTAGTTAAAATAGCATTTTTTTTAAATTATTAACTTCAAAGACATAATAAATATAAAAGAGTAGTTCAATAAAATGCTAAATTTGGTATTATATCAAGGGTGGACTTTTTGATTTGATAGATTTGACTTTTTGTCTGTGGTGGGCAATGGTGACACCAGAATAGAAATATTCATGATTCTGCTTAACTAAAAATACAGAATTATCTTAGACACTTAACGCACAATAGGTTACAACATTATGCTTGCACTCTGTCCCTGACTACATATATTTAAAGAAAAAAATTGTATTTTATAATTTATTTATTAATTATAATTATTAAACATGAAAGCTCAAATGTGTGACCTTCTGGGTTTACCAAATTTGATGCTAAATTAAATCTGTCTAAACTTTAATTTTGTGTAAACGCCAATACACGTCACTATCCATGTTGCATATTGGTGCATTTTTGTATTGCAATATTTTGTGATACAATATATTGCTACACCTTTGTGCTAGCAATGATGGTTTCAACTTATGTCTGTTTTAGCCTTTATTTAAATCAATGTAAAAATACTACTATATAATTACTGCTTTAACGCTAATTTAGCAGCCATTTCTGAGTGTTGAGATGTCAAAGTAGTTTCACATGCCAGCCGTTCCTGTGATACTTGAGTGATATCTCAACTATGTACGAAGCTACTTAACTCCTTCCTCTTCATCATTCATCAAAAGCCCAATAAACAACAATCACATCCCTACTATTAACAGAAGCCATAATCACCCAAACATAAAACACCCGAACAACTGTAAACCTGTGCTGTCATCAGCCCTATTTGTTCAAAAGAATGTAAACAGTGTGTATGGAGAGGAATGTCAAATGTCACTTATCTGTGTGTCTGCAGGGCCGGTGCCACAAAGAGCTTGTGTTTGTCATGCTGAGGCCTGTGGAGTCACATCTGGGCCTCTGAATGGGGTTTGGGCCTGAGGGATACTGTACAGGAGAGATTACATATGATTTGAGTAATGCAAATATAGAATTATATGAGTTTCCCTAAAGGAATGTTTTTCTTTTGTGGTTCATATATTGGACTGTAGTTAGAACACTGGAATAATGAAAGCTTTGCTTTTCTGTGCACGAGAATTTATTATAACTGTACTCAAAGTATAATTTATTGACGTCCATGTGCTCTTGATATACAAACCCACAACTTGAAGCCAGAGTGCAGAAGATCTGGATAGGCATGCTGGGCATTTTAGATGCCTGATTCCACATTTGCTTGTGCTTAGAGGACATCGGGAGCCGAGAAACGGCAATCCTGGCTGCAGCATCAAAGGGTGATAAATAAACCTGTTAAACAAGCCTGATAACATCCGCAGAGCTGCTCTCCATCACACATTAAATGCTGTGTTTAAAAACCGGCACTGCATTTATGAGCCGTAGTAAAGCCTTTGCCCAGGATAAAGGAGAACGCTTGGGCCAGCTGGCATCCTGCTCCTCGTGAGATCTGCTGTGGGTTAGTGCACAGGACAGATGCAAACACAGACAGTAAGAGTGAATGAGAGAAACAGATGAACAATAAACTTCATCTGAAGCTTTCTTTGTTCTGATTCACTGTGCAAAGAAAACGGTACTTTCCATAAATATGGTACAAATTAGGGCCAGAAACTGAGGTGAACTGAACAGTGTGTGTGTGGGATAGAGGGACAGTATCCCCTAATTAAATGTATCAGAAATTTTCCATCAGCATGAGCATAAGAAAATCATTTTTTAACAAATTTCCAATCACGTAGGTGCTTAACCTTCAGAAATTGTTCACTGTCAACCTCAAGAGGTCAAAATATATTGGTTTACAATTTCTGTTTTAATAAACATTAATTTCTTCACATAATGTAAGCAATTTAATAAACATTAATTTCTTTACATACTGTAAACAGTTTACTTACATATCAAAAATAAAATAAAATGAAATAAAATAAAATAAAAGATAATGTATAAAAAAATAATAAATAAATAAAATACCTAGAACGGGTAAAATGGTAACATGATTTAACAAACATTATTAAATATAAATAATCTAATAATCTAATACAAATTAAACAATAATAAGTTAAAATAAAAAATAATGTATAAAATAAAATAAAATAATAAATAAAATACACAGAAAGGGTAAAATGGTAACATGATTTAATAAACATTAAACACAAATCATCTAATAATCTAATAAAAATAAACAAAATAAGTTTTATATATATATATATATATATATATTCTAATTCTAAAAAAATGAAAGTGTATTGTATTTAGAGAGAGTGCCAACATGCCACTGTTAAAGTTCAAGCATTGTCAGTAACTATATATTGGACCTTCATTCTACGCACAACTGTGACGATATGTGACAGTTAAGTCAGGCTGACTTCAGTTATGCTGCTTCCTTTAAACAAGCATTTTAACAAGTCTCAACACTTTTATAATTTGTCTGACAATGCAAAAGGGAGAGAAAGAACAAGAAACTGTGTGGGAGAGTGAGTACAGCCTAATTAAAAGTATCAGAAATCTTCCTCCATCAGCATGAGGGGGAATTAATGTGGGGCTGTTGGCACATGAAGTCAATGCTTCAGGCCTCCTGTCTCCAAACAGGCAAACAGGAGGTGCATTGCAGAGAGCCAGTTGCCTTGGTAACAACAACTGAGCTGCATGGATTCCAAGCAAAAGCGCTAGTGAATTCTCAGGGGTGAAGCTAACTACACCTTTAAAGATTAAATGTTGACTCAACACAACAACCAAGCCAACTTACAGAAGCTTACATTAGAAGTAACTACAAGATTCACCTTCGCCTTACAAAATAGGTTCTTACACTATAAATAAGAAATCATTTATGTCAGTGATGTGTTTCAAAATCTGATACACTTTAAGCACAGGAAACTTGAGTTTGAATGAGAGGCGGAGAGTCCATCCTACCGTAAAAGAACTGAATTTACCATTAGTTATCTACACCCTTAGATGGAATATACAGAATTTATACGCATTGTCTACGCTGATTTTGGAAGAAAATCTGCAGAATGGATTTTAGAAATGAAAATACTTTATTAAACAGACCTAAATGTACTAGAAAATGACACTTTATTTCACAGTGTGCTTGTTACACATTACATGTACTAGTTTTAAAAGTAAAATATGCATAATTACATAAAACCAACCTTAAATCAAATCCTTTTCCTTGCCATAACATTATAGTAAGTACATATTTTTAATTAATATTACTCAATTCTTAAATGTATAATTAGACTGTAACAAGGACACCTACCAAAACTAATTGACTACTGAAAGCATACTTAATTAGACAAATCAGACAAAATATTAATAAGTAAGCATGGTATATTTATGAATGTACTTCTAAGTCTGCAAACACAAACGCATGTCTTGATATAAAATTAAAATCATACTTTGATTAAAGTTAGATATTAGTTGGATGTCTGGTGCTCACCTCGTTTACATGCATAAGCAGTCAAAGCCTCATGGAAACAGCATTAATCATTGCAAGTTCTCACATATTTTTGTAAAACCCTAACATTAAAGTTTTAACTACACACTCATATCAACGGATTGCTATTGAACTGTTATATGAAAGCAAGTCTGTTGATGTTCAGTACAACAACACTCTTAATCATTCAGTATGATATTGCTTAAATATACTTCTATTAGCAGAATGAAGTATATAGTGCAGATGAAGATTTAGAAATAGTTCCTATTTATAATCCACAACCTCTATTCTGTGACCAGGAAATCACAGGCCTAAACTTCAATTTAACAATGTAGCGTATCAGGAGCAGTCACAGCTGTGGCCCTGTAGGCCTGAGCTGACAAACAGCTTTTGCAGCTATGAGGGTAAAATACAACAGCTCTACAATGATTTAGCCTCTCTCGCTTGTCTCTGTGTGGAAACGATGATTTATGCCGGTTTCTTTGTCTCCCAGTGCTGCTCTGGATAATATAATGTGCACAGGTTTGTCCTTCTGTGAGATATGATCTTGGTTTTCAGAGGCCAGGTTATGGAGATATGTCCGGAGATGAAAGAAGAGAAGGAAATTATGAGTCAGGTTGTCATGATTATGATTATGAGAGAATCTCTGTGATTTTATGTAAGTATGTCGGTGTTTACTAATAGGTTACCTCTACATTCTTAAAATAAAAGGTTTCATTTTTTTTTTTTTTCAGTGCCATCATTGAAAGTCATTTTCATGGAATATTTCTTTAAAAAAATAAAATAAAAATGTTCTCGTTCAAAAAAAAAAAAAATAAATAAAAAATAAACTATTAAAATTGTATTTCTGACAAATCAAAAAAATAATTTTAAGTCACAGAGTTTAATGTTTATACCCTCAGACTTTAAGCAAGTGTATTTTTATGATTATGTATGATTATGATTACATTATATGATACATGACACGCAGGGGGGGAAAAATGTTGTCATGATTTGACTAAATTAAAATAAAGGAATGAATTAGTATAATGTGGCCAAGATTTAACTAAAATTATTAATTTGAAAACAAATTAATAAAACATGGCCACAAATGAATAAATTCTTCAGGAAGGAATTCTTAAGTCATGGCCACGATATCTATTTTTTTATCCCATGTCATGTTCATTTGATCAAGTCCTTCCCTCATTCATTTAGGAATAATTTCACGGTATTGAGCTCAGAAGGATTCGAATACTTTCACACTGAATCCAAATGTTGATATCTTTACATTTCTTAAAGGCTGTGGCTGTTAAACACAGTGTTGCATATAGTGCAGCATTAGGAGCGTGAGATCTAGATGAGAGTGATAAGATAGTAAAAGTGTGAAGACTGTCTCTTTAAGTAGGTTATGCCCGAGGGTTCGCACAACGTCTTGTCTGAAACTGCCTCTGAATTATGAGATCATTGCAACATCTGCCGGTTAGAGGGACTGACGCTGATGGACGGCCAGGTGTGTGTGTACTTACTGTACAGATATACACACAGGCTCACTGCACGCTGATGACAAATGAAAGTGGAAATGAAATGCAACTTGTGTCATGAGATACCTGAATAGCTGTCTCAATATATTTACTCAGTCTGTGTGTCAGATTGAGCCATAAAATACATTAATTACAAGGAGACTCGCTCCAATTGCTCCAGCTGCTCATTTGTGGTCAGGAATGAGCCGCAGAAGATCATTGAGTTACACATAGATTACAAGTTCATGTTACATATAGGCTATATAACGTTAACATAATTCTGATTATTTATGCTAACATGTTCTATAATCTACGGTGGCCCAGTATAGTGCACAACACAACGAAATCACCACAACACAACACATTGGACTAATTTAGTTGTTTTGTGCTAATTCTGCTGTGTTGTGCTAATTTTGTTGTGTTGCAGCTTGTTTATCTTGTGTTGCGACTTGTTTCTGTTGTGTTGTGCTAATTTTGTTGTGTTGTGGCTTGTTTCCGTTGTGTTGTGCTAATTTTGTTGTGTTGTGGCTTGTTTCCGTTGTGTTGTGACTTGTTTCCGTTGTGTTGTGCTAATTTTGTTGTGTTGTGGCTTGTTTCCGTTGTGTTGTGACTTGTTTCCATTGTGTTGTGCTAATTTCGCTGTGTTGCGGCTTGTTTCCGTTGTGTTGTGCGAATTTCGTTGTGTTGCGGCTTGTTTCCGTTGTGTTGTGACTTGTTTACACTGTGTTGCGGCTTGTTTCCGCTGTGTTGTGCTAATTTCGTTGCGTTGCGGCTTGTTTCCGTTGTGGCTTGTTTCCGTTGTGTTGTGACTTGTTTCCACTGTGTTGCGGCTTGTTTCCGCTGTGTTGTGCTAATTTCGCTGCATTGTGGCTTGTTTCCGTTGTGTTGTGACTTGTTTACACTGTGTTGCGGCTTGTTTCCGCTGTGTTGTGCTAATTTCGTTGCGTTGCGGCTTGTTTCCGTTGTGGCTTGTTTCCGTTGTGTTGTGACTTGTTTCCACTGTGTTGCGGCTTGTTTCCGCTGTGTTGTGCTAATTTCGCTGCATTGTGGCTTGTTTCCGTTGTGTTGTGACTTGTTTCCGTTGTGTTGTGCTAATTTTGCTGTGTTGCGGCTTGTTTCCGTTGTGTTGTGACTTGTTTCCATTGTGTTGTGCTAATTTCGCTGTGTTGCGGCTTGTTTCCGTTGTGTTGTGACTTGTTTACACTGTGTTGCGGCTTGTTTCCGCTGTGTTGTGCTAATTTCGTTGCGTTGCGGCTTGTTTCCGTTGTGGCTTGTTTCCGTTGTGTTGTGACTTGTTTCCACTGTGTTGCGGCTTGTTTCCGCTGTGTTGTGCTAATTTCGCTGCATTGTGGCTTGTTTCCGTTGTGTTGTGCTAATTTCGCTGCATTGTGGCTTGTTTCCGTTGTGTTGTGCTAATTTTGTTGCGTTGCGGCTTGTTTCCGTTGTGTTGTGCTAATTTCGTTGCATTGCGGCTTTTTTGCTTTGTATTGTGCTAATTTCATTGCATTGCAGCTTGTTTCCATTGTTTTGTGCTATTTTTTTGCGTTGCGGCTTGTTTCTGTTATGTTGTGCATTACTGGGTCACCGTAATAATCACATGTTTATCCAAAGTCACTTGGAATGAATTCTAAAGTTTAGGGTGAGTAAGATTTTTAAAATGATACTGAAATAGTACCAAATAAAACACCAAATAAACTTTAATTTATTCTTGTGCTGGCAAAGCTGAATTTTCAGTAGCCATTACTCCAGTCTTCAGTGTCACATGATCCTTCAGAAATCTGCTGATTTGGATTTTTCTTACTACTATTATTATTTTTGTAAAAACTTTTTAGACCCCAAATTTTGAACGTTCAAAGTGATTATTCTGTAACATGTACATTGTAATGTAAAGTTTGACCTCCATTGCACACCTTCTTGCCTCACTTCCTGTGTCCAGAGATTTAAGAGCTTCGGGCCATTTCCAGAGCTTCGATCTGCTGATGACGGATAAGCCTACAACCTCTCAGTTCACTCACACTGGAGGACACAGATGAGGGATGGGAATCTCCATATTTTCCAATGACCTGACTGCTTTTGCCTCACAGCACTGAGCACAGCTGTTGCCTTCATAGTCATTTATTGAATGGCTGGCTTGAAGCTAAAGGGGTTAATTAAACTTACTTCAAAAACGTATTTTTGCCACTCACATGATGTGTTAATATCTCACTATCCCTCTCTAGCTCTCTGTCCTGTTAGTTACTGCTTTGAGCCAGAATCATTGGTCTTCCTTCCAGATGGGATGGGCGGCAGGACTGGTTTAACGTTGGGACCTGGACGGCCCGGGGAGGAGGGGAGTGTTTGGGAGACCCTCTCAGAGACCGAACGAGGAGCATCAGGGGTCAGACCAGAGTCCATGTGACCTGCGAAACATCAAACAGATATACATTATTCACATAAACTAGAATCGAACATGGTCTCATGAGTAGGCCTAGGTATTTAAACAAATTTCTGAATAGATATGTACAATATCTGAGTATGGACAGCTTCTAAATTGTAAATGTATTATGTATGTACAAACTAGATGCTAAAATGTATAATGTATGAACACAGAGAGGAAACTGCTCGTCACCTCTAAGAGAGTCCTGGTCCTGCCCCAACATAGACATATCCAAAGGCTCTATGTTGGGCCCTGACCCAGTGTCTGATCCCTGGGGCCGCTGAGAGCGCCCCTGCTGAGCTCCTCATGGACAGGCCAGAACTGGCACGAGATTCCTCAGAACTGAGACAGAGTGAGGGAAAAGAGGAGAAAGAGAGAGATTAAGAAAAGTAAAAAGAAATTTACAACATCAAACCAGTTTGCTGTCAGTAATCGGATTATGACCAATGATATGGACATAATAGAAACAATATATTTATATACTTCACTTTGTGTCTATTTAATACTTCATTTGCCTGCCACAATAATGTAATGTCTCAAATTATATTAGATTTTTTTCACAGTAAATATTGATGTCATTTTCAATTTTAAACTGGTAAATTCGTCAGCATATCATCTACATTATAGTTCAAAAGTTTCGGGTTGGATTTTTTTATATTTTTGAAAGAAGCCTCTTATGTTCACCAAGGCTGCATTTATTTGATTAAAAATACAGTAAAAATATTACATTTTAAAATAACTTTTCTATTTTTGAATATATTTTAAATTTAATATTTTAGTCTTCAGTGTCACATCCTTCAAAATAATTCTAATATGCTTTTCTATTAATCAGTCTAATAATCATTTGATATTCTACTATCAAAAGATCAGCATTTATTCAAAACAGAAATCTTTTGTAACATTATGTCTTTAATGTCACTTTTGATTAATTTAACGAATCCTTGCTGAATAAAAGGATTATTTTTTCTTTCAAAAAAATTGACCCAAACTTACTGACCCAAACTTTTGAAGAGTAGTCTAATTAATTTGACTGCAAATTTGAATTAACATCCCAACAGAGTGCTTATTATAACACAATCCTCAATTCAGCAGAAAAGAAAATCCAAATAGCAACAACAATATGGAAATGACTCATTCTCTATAGGACTCTGTTAAAAACACACACATCAGTGCTGAGTAAACAAATATCTCAAGACAAAGTACTGTTTCTAGGCATAGGCGAGCTAGGCGGTCGCCTCGGGTCCCACCAGCTGTAGGGGCGCCAATGAGCGCACGTACTGGCACTACATTTTAGCAGGGTTGTGATAAAGAGTGGCATGGTCACCCTGAAATATGACTGCCGCCCCCACTGGATCCCCAACATCACTGGGCTAGAGTACTGTCAATCTGATGATGTCTGTATGCCATTGGATCAGAGCGCTGTCAATTGCTGCCTGATTGTTGCATGCTTGCATTTGGAGCGCTCATCAACGCCATTAGATCAATGGGCTCTGTCAGTGCTTTGGCAAGGTAAAGCATTTTTTTTTTTTTTTTGCCATGTAATAAAGCTAAGTTCAAAGACCAATTTAAAATATTGCTACAGTAAATAAAGTGCATAAAATCACAAAATTAATAGGGATTTCGCCTAGGGTGTCAAATTGGCTAGAAATAGCCCTGTAAACAGGTTTTAATAAGTTTTGATTGGCATTGGATTTTTTTTAGAGAGTTAGCAATGGTCTCTTCACGGATATCCCATGATTCCACTGACTGCATTTTCAACTGATTTCATAAAGAGCACAGTGAAATTCATAACTAGATTACAAAGTAACAAACTCCAAATGCATATTGCTTTTCCCCGGTGGATGAGAAACAAAAAGTCACTGTTTAACACAATTTGGACTAGCACATTAGTTTTGTCATTTTTTTTCCTAGCTAATAAGCAAACGGTGGTGCACCGCGCAGGCAGCTCTGTAAGTCTCCCAGGATTCCTCTTAATGAGCTAAATTACAGTGTATTTAAATATCTTGGGGACATGCATATTTCACAGGAGTAGTCTTGTATTTCCTCGCCTGTTTAGAGTCCCCGAGCTCATACACGGGAGAGGCAAAAGCACCGATAGTCATAAATCTGCATTTACGTGCTCCAACGCATACATCTTCCAGATGGCCTGGGGCATGTCAGCTACCTGAACGCTTTAACTTTGAGCTGGGAATGAAAACTTTGATATTTGAGGCTGGATGTGTGTAAAATGGAGATGGAGGTTATAAACATAAAGGGAGAGGCTACAAGATAAAACACGTCCTGGGAAATGATGTACACAAGGAGAGGGCTTTGGGGAAAGGTTAATTGTTTTGCTGCTCTGGGGCCAGAGGTCAGAGGTGAAAATGTCAAGGTGTGTGTGGCATACCTGCTGTCCTTATCGGGGTCAGGAGCGCTGAGGCCAACAGGATGCATTTGGGAGGAAGAGGGGCCGGGTGGGGGCCGGGACTGAGAGGCCAATGATGATGGAGCTGTGGGTGCACTTCTGTGACACACACAAACAGTATCAGTAAAGCACTATAAACACACTCACCAGCCTGTGGTGGTGCTTTTTGCTGAGGAGACAAAAATTTGGGCATTTTATACAAAAACACAATAGCTTGTGACAAATCTAGGCCATTTAACTGCAGCTATGTAAAACTAAATACAGTAACTAAAAAATGAATGATTAAATACAGTATTGAATTAGCAAAAACAAAAACAAAACAAAAGAAAAAAACATTGAAATTTGTCACTAGTACTGAAACACTGAAATATAACTTATTATTCAAGCAAGCAATTTCAAGGTTTTTTAATAAGTCTCTTATGCAATCAAAATCTCATTTAATCAAAAATACCGTAAAACAGTAATATTGTTAAATATTATTACATTTTAAAATTGCTGTTATCTATTTTAACATTTTATAATGTAAATGTAATTTATAATGTAATATGACAGCAAAACTGAATTTTCAGCATCATTCCTCCAGTCTTCAGTGTCACATGATCCTTCAGAAATCTATCATTCTAATCATCATTCTGATATGCTGATTTGATCCAGTTCTTACTTTTATAATCAGTTGTACTGCTTAATATTTTCGTCTTTGATGAATAGAAAGTTGAAAAGAACACAATTTATTTGGAATATAAATACTCTGTAATACACAGTGCCTTGCGAAAGTATTCATACCCCTTCATTTTTTTCACGTTTTGTTATGTTGCTGCCTTACGTTAAACTGCTTTAAATTACTTTTTTCCACATCAATCTACACTCCATACACCATAATGACAAAGCAAAAACAGAACTGTCACAACTTCGTAAATTTATTTAATATAAAAAAACTGAAATAAAGTACATTGCATAAGTTTTCATACCCTTAACTAAATATTTAACTGAAGCACCTTTACAGTCTCAAGTCTTTTTTGTTTGATGCGACAAGCTTTGCTCATCAGCATTTGCCAATTATCTGCCTTCACCTCACCTCGTCACCACACTAACCAAAGCCCTTCTCCATCAGTTGCTTAGTATGAACAGATGTCCAGCTCTAGGAAGAGTTCTGGTTGTTTCAAACTTCTTCCATTAAGGGTAACAGAGACTACATGCTTCTGTGACCCTTCAGTGAAGCAGAATTTTTTCCTGAACTCTTCCCCAGATGTGTGGCTAGACACAAACCTGTTTCTGTGCTCTCCAGGCAGTTCTTTTGACCTCAGGGCTTTGTTTTAGTTCTGATATGCATTATCAGCTGTTAGACCTTTTATTAAGATGTGTGTGCCTTTCCAAATCATACCCATTCAATTGAATTTGCCACAGGTTAACTTCACTCGAAGTGTAGTGACATCTACAATCAATATGAATGCTCCTGAGCTAAATTTCAACTGTCCCAGATAAGGGCATGAATACTTATGCAATGGAATCATTTAAGTTTTTTATTTTTAATAAATTTGCAAAGATGTTAAAAACCTGTTTTTTTTTTTTGCTTTACCATTATGGTGTATGGAGTGTAGACTGATGTGGAAAAAAAGTAATTTAAAGCAGTTTAACATAAGGCAGCAACAACATAAAAAAATGAAGGGGGTATGAATACTTTCGCAAGGCACTGTAAATGTCTAGTGTCATTTGAGCAACTTGCTTCCTTGCATCCTAGCTTACTGTCTCCAAACTTTTGAAAAGTAGAGTATACAGTATTTATGCATATTATTGATGCGTATTATTTATAAGCATATTATAGAAGTAGAGTTTTGCGTTATTAACTTTGCAATGAGTTAATGCTAAATTCTCTTGGAATTATTATTTGTGTGGTGTGCAGAGTTGCTGCTTATGAAAAACATTACAAATCAGCCACTTTTGAGGTTGTGTTTGAGTTAGCATGATGGCTTAGAAGGTAGCTGCCTATGCAGATGCCAAGCCAATGTTTTGGGCGTGGAACAGTGATCTTCTATCTCATTGTCAGTCACAGTCTATGGGTGATCAAAGTTGCTAAACAGTCAAAGTAATGTTACCTCTGAAACAGCTCGGCATAAACACCAGGACTCTTCCCGTTCAGAGCTTCTCGAATCAGCTGCTGGCATCTGTGATTGGAAGCCATTTCCTGTGGCGTTCACAGAAATATTGTGACTGTTCATTTCATCCCTATCTGCTATTCCTGGCCAAGATAGCTTCTGTGGATTATATCAAGCCAATAATCATGTAAAAATAACAGAATCTATAACTCTGACTTACTGCAGGGGTCTGCTGAGGGGTCATCTGGGCCTGGATTTTGTTCTGCTGTAGGAGTCCATGAGGTCAGTGGCCTCTGTCGTGTTGGCTGCCAGTAACTCGCCAGTTGCATCTACAAGAGAGTTGTCGTTAGGGCTCTCGGCCATCGTGAACAGATGAAATGCCATAGCCACACACTGAATACAACTATTTACAACTATATTCTTTATAATCCTAGTTGCCCCGCAGACAAAACTGACTTCATGTAAAGGCCCCATGAAATCAAATTGTGAGTTTTGTGGTCTTTAGTTCAATTCTGTTATTTTGTAGATGCTAACAAAATGTTAGTAAAAACTACAAATAAATACAATAAATGAATAAAGATAAAAAAAAAATCTGTCAAATCTGAAATAAATAAATACACACTTTAAATTTTAAAATAAATAATTGTAATACTTTTCCAGCTATGAAATACCAGCAATGAAAAGAACATGGCGCTTGTCAAGCAATATCATTGGGTCTTAGTGTATGGCAAAGTGTGACTGTGAAAGCTCACTCGTGGAGGTGTTGTCAGGTGTGACTGAGCTGCTGTCACCTCCTCCTCTGTGCTCCTCTAGACCCAGGTACTCCTTCACTAACTGTTTTAAAGTCTGGTAGGCCTCAGCATGATCACCTGATGAGAACAATAGAAGGGAGACATTTGAAGAAGCAATCGAGTTTCCATAAAAAAAATAAAAACTGAATAAATCTTTGAAAATGTCCTGCTCAGGCAGGTAAAAATTTGTTTCATTGCCACTTAAGGCTGGAATACACTACATGATTTTTGCCATGATTTTCCCCCAATTTACAGTCTGAACAAGTTGACACTAGTTGCTGAAAGTCAGAGCCAGTCAGAGCCAGTCTTCTTAAAAGTCATGTAGTGTATTCCAGCATTTAGGGTTTTCTTACAATTCACAAAAGGAAATAAAAAGTATACTCGTATAGATACAGTATACAGACAGACAGTGTAACTGACCTTAATGGGTTAATAAAAGTTTGTTACCACAAGGGATGATGTTGTCAAAGAAGCCAGGTGATTCTCTGTTTCCATCTGAGCGTTGCTGTAGAATCCTCTTGCTTTCAGAAAGCAGACATAATTGTCAACAACAGTGGGGATCAGCAAGACGTAACGGGGCTCAAAATAAGAGTTCTTCAAACTATACACTCCCTGTATTGGAACAAATACACAAAAACGTCCAGCATAATTAACTGCTGTGGCATTTGACCCAGTTTTGTGCTTGTTCAACATGATGGAACATGTTTTCTTGATACCATACTGTACTTCTAGTTCCATATGCACACAGCAGGCAAGACCTTCGCGAGCCACACACTCAATAGTTTCCCGCGACAGGCCATACCAATGTCCTCCGTACTGCATTGTCTGGACAAACTGACCCTGACAGTGCGAGAATAAAACTGAAAAAGACACTGTAAATGGAACATGATGCCATAAGGCATTCACTGCAGAATGACCTGAACTCTCGACCTTTGGGTTGCAAGGGAACATCGTTCTTCTCGCACAGACAAACCTTTGACCCCTGTGTTCAACTGCACCTGGGTCCATTTAGCCGCCGCAATGCCGAAGTCGCTCCCTGTCAAGTTTTTCCTCGCACAGAGCAATTCGCAAACACGTTTTTACATCTCTGGTCAAGATGGCTTTAAAACATCAGTACAAATCCCAACCATGCTCTAATCCTCTACACTATTTGCTTTAACAGGCCCAGAGAAAAGCACCAAGGAGTGCTCACGTCTGCAGAATGCCGACACACATCTGTGTCGGTGTGATATAGGTAGGGGAGGTCAGTCTGTAAAACTCGACTCTGTCTCTTTCTCTGCTCTGGAGGCATAAGGTTATAATCACACATCAAAAGGCTTCCTTCCAGCCTCTATCAATCAATAACATTGGACTTATATAGCAACACTTAAGAGCTAAATGAGATAGTGGTGGCACAGACTAGGTGTGCGCTCTCTCAGAAGCACCTGAGGGGCCTGGGGAAAAAGAGAATCTAGGGCGAATTCTTTCCCCTCTTCACATTTTTGGCATGTCATTGCTTTATAGACCAATATGGCCTGGGGAAGTCTGTTTCTGCAGATGAATGGGCATAAAACCGTAACAAAAAAAAATCTAAATATGTAGGGTTATGAGTAAAATACTGCCAAAGTAGTTCAGAATATTATAAAAGTCTGGACAGAGAATTACCATTTGAATCATGTTCTGAAATTCTTCTTCAGTGACAAAGTGATAGTCGGATCCATCCTCTTCCCCATAATAGGGCCCCCTGGTGCTGTGGCAGGCACTAAAACAAACAAATCAATTAAAGAAACTAGGACTGCACTATTGAAATATATGTTGAGATATGGCTTAGTGTGATTATTTTGCTGAGTTTCACTCTGAAAACAACAGTGCATATACAGTATTTATTTGCAGGCAAACTGCCAAAATAGTAAATGCTTGATGTTTTAACATTTACTAATGAAAAAATTAAGACATATATAGTACTATAAAATGATTATTAATAAACCATTTTACAAAACTTTGTTATTTTACACTACAAAATATTTTTGAAATATATTTCTTATTCAGTATATTTATTTAATCATAATATTAATTATAATTATTATTATTTTATAGTCATACTGAATGGGTCAAAAACAGTGGAAATTCAGCCTACGAAAAATCAAGTGAAAAGTTTTCCTGAATCATTAAGCTCCAAAAGGATGGTTCACACACACACACACACACACACACACACACACACACACACACACACACACACACACACACACACACAAAAAAAAAAAGTCTTCAGAAAAAAGTAAGCTTTTTAAAATTATTTTTATGCTTCATGCACACCCCAACAGAGTTTTTAGGAAATTACTGTATTTTTTCATATTGCAATACATATTACAGAAAAACAAAATATTGCAATGTCATGTTTTCCCAATAAAGTGCACATTTTGAACAAAATTACATCACATAATAATATTTTAGTGACTTTTATAATGCACTCCAAACTGCTACTTACCCATAAGCGAAATAGTCGCTGAAATCCTGACACAGCTTATGGGCTAGTTCCCTCTTCCCACAGGCCTGTGGGCCAGTGAGGACCAGCATGGGGTAGGGAGCATCCAGACTGGGGAGAGTACTTGTGGAATAACATGCGAAAATGCATATTAGCTAATGCTGTTGTTGTGAACCGTGCTATTGAACTTCCTGTGAGTTCAACCATGTAGTTTATAACGAACTGGGTGACTTCAAACAGCCTCGCTACACAGCTCCAGATTCATTTTAGTTCAGACCTGAGCACTGTGAGTGGTTTGAAGGGCTTTCTGCTTGAGGGAAGTGGCCTTTGTGGACTAGACAGGCTCATAAAATGAAGAGGAAAGTGGATCGAAAAGTCGTACCTGTCAAAAATAACCTGAGGTTGCACGAGCTGGTATACCAAGTGGGTCATGTGATCTCTGGCTGCGATCACCTCCAGAGGAGGGTCGTACTTGTTCACAGCAGACACCTGAAAATGAAATACAGGAATGGGACTCACTACTCAACCCTGACATAATTCAGATATGTGCTTTATTTCCCAACAAACTTTCAGAGCTTTCAAGTTACTTTCGAGTTCTTTTCTATTCAGTTCAGCCCTTGAACATTGAGCTCTTGACTTCAACCAGCCAGCAAATGCTTTTCAAAATGTTTTCTTTTTTTGTACAAAAATAGGCTTCCTCCATCTCAAAGCCATAAACAGGACAATTTTAGAAACTAAAGATGTAGCAAAGCAATCGTTCCTTCTACTCCAGATCACACAATCACCTTCTCCTCTGCAGTTACAGTGTGTTGATCCAGAATTATGAGGTGCTGAAGGAGGAATATCACAGCTAGTCTATAGTCATCCTAGTCCTGCAAGAAAGTATTTGGCATTAAGTATAAGGTGATGACATTAGGTTCAGTATTGTAGTGTTGAGATGTTTATGGTGCCCTCACCTGCACTGGGTTTCTGAGGAGATTCATTTCTCTAAGCAATATTAGGTCATGTAAATGTGCGGCTTCCTTTACCTCACTGATCTGATACACAAAGAACAAAAAAGAGAATTATTTGTTCAGTGAAATATCTAGCCTGATGCCACATATACACTCTCAGAAACTCTCAGAACTTCAACAACTTTCCACTGGGGCAGAACCCTCAAATTATTACCTTATTTACCCCAGCTTAACAATTTCATAGTAGTATTTTGAGGTATATACAGCATATATAGTACTAATTTTTTCTGGCAGATTTTAGACTTTTCTTACATTTTAGACCTTTCGAACCATTTTCACTTGGTTAAATTGGTTCCTTTTGGTGTGTTATGCTCTGAGGTATAACTTTAGAGTCATTTGCATAATATAATATGACAGGAATTTGACAGCTCCTTTACCAGATTGCTCTCAAGGTTGATGCTTCCCAGGAGATGGAGGTTCTGGAGACCCGAGAGGCTTTGAATCCGGTTACAGGGCAAATCCAGAACCTGCAGGTTGCGTAGAGTCTGCAGATTCTCAATCTTCTGTATCACATTCCCCCTCTAAAAAAAAAAAAACATATATACAATTATCATTTCAATGAGGTAAAGAACAGTAAGTCAAAAGCCCTGCACATGATCTACAGGGTCATGTGCCATTTCTGTCTGGCTGTGGTTGCGTGATTGACAGGTGAGCTCAAGTAATTCAAGGCTGATGGGTAGGGACTGACAGGCGAACA
Source organism: Spinibarbus caldwelli (assembly GCA_039654775.1). Classification (NCBI taxonomy): domain Eukaryota; kingdom Metazoa; phylum Chordata; class Actinopteri; order Cypriniformes; family Cyprinidae; genus Spinibarbus; species Spinibarbus caldwelli. The sequence goes on along the minus strand of CM077228.1, from coordinate 12,146,227 downwards.
TCTGGTAAGATGTAGCGAGTGCATATCAATGATCAAGAGGCTTTCCGTACAGCCTACGCCCATCTCACCTCACTTTCCTAGCCCTTGAATTAGGTTTGAAATCAGGGTGCGATCGTTATGGTTGGGGTCAGGGTTATTATAGTTAACTGGAACTAAAAAGCATTACAAAATGTTTGAAATAAACTGAAATAAAATATAACAAACTAAAACTAAAACTATAACAAAAGGCAAACTAAAACTGCAATAAAAATGAGTAAAAATTATATAGACATTTAAAAAACAATAATTTAAAAAAATTACAAAAGCACACAACAAAATTACTAAAACTAAAATTAAATGAAAACAGAAAATACAAAAATAAAAACCAAGTCTAAATATTTTTTAAAAACTATAACAATATCTCAGTGATGCTAAAATAACACTGGTCGGGGTCTTGATCTTAATTGGATTCAAATCAATTCAGCAAACAAACAAACAAACAAAAATAAGATAAAAACAGCAAATCTTTATCATTAATGCTTTTTTCCACACATTACAAAAAAATAATAAAATAAAACAAATAAATAAATAAAATAAAATAAAATAAAATAAAATAAAATAAAATAGCATGCAAATTCCACAACACATCAGAGTGTCAAGACTGTGCAGGCATGATCATGACCCTACAGTAAATGAGAAACCGAATTTCAAGAAAAACATCCTAGGTTAACCAATATTTTTGGCAACTCTAGCAATAAAATGGGTCGAATTGACCCACAACCTAATGTGAGGGCCAGAAAGATTCCAGCTTCTAAAGCCTTGGCCTCATAATAACCCCATGCCTGGCGCAGAACAGCAGGGAACGGCAACCACGAGGGGCTCTGGAAGCCCCAGAACCAAAGTGTGATGGGTGTGAGCGGAACAGGCTGACAGGTGCACGCTGTTCAGGGTCTCAGAACAACAGGGGGGTGGATAGGTTCAGCGTGTGGGAGAGTTTTTTATTTTTTTGAACAGAGTCCAGGCTCTCTCACGCCAGCAGCTTGGCCTCATGGGACGTGGACACCAAAGGACGCAGCGCTGCTGACGATGAAGAATCTCTTTGATAAAGGACAACATAAACATCCTTCAGCTGAGTGGCAAAGGTCTGGTGGCACGCTGGCCTGCCATATGGTGGGCTTCAACACCAGGCTTTGTTATATTTTCTGAAAAGGCTGGAGCTTAATCATGCATACTGTCTGAAAAATACACAGTTAGGGGATGGTTTGGGAAAAAAAGAAAAACTGTCAGTGGTATCAAAACGGTGCCAAAACAAAAGGCTGTAGTGTTGCCCACACGATCACAGACAGAAAGCGTGGTAACCTTTCTAAAAGTGTCGACACGACAACATAATCTGGAAGAGGATGATAGGTGACGGGGAGATACTATGGGTGAGCAGAAAAATATGTCAACAGGTTTTGCAGGCTGACGTTAATTAATCCAATAGAGACTCATAAACACTATGAGGAAAGACAGGAAAGACCTCTCATTTCTGCATTTCAGTCTCAAATTAAAATCAAGCATGATTACATTTATTTATCGCCCCATCATGAAGACACATATTTTCCCAAACAGAAATTAACATTTTATAGTTACATATTCAATACCTGTCCTGCCGTACCACTGTTAATTTCTCACCTCAAAACACACATTAATCTGCAAACCTGTTCTTAATACTAAATATTTATATCTTAATAGTAAATATTTCATGAAATACGTTCATATTTTATATCTCTCTGCACTTATTAATCATCAGGAATAAATTAGCTGTGTTAAATGGGTGTTGCTGTTATAAATGGTGAGTGTGTGTTTGTGTTTAGTACCAGATAGAGCTTTCTGAGAGGCAGATGGTCCAGACCCCTAATGCGGGAGATGTTGTTATGGGCCAGGCTGAGGTGTGAGAGCCTTTTGCACTTTTCCAGCCCCCTGATGGCACTAAATGAATTATCTGAACAACAAAGCACAGTCAAAGAATGTTTCAAACACTTGTTTTTAACAAATCAATAGTTTAAAGTCCACATGAATCAGCCAAGTTACTTTTATTAGTCACTCTTAGCTATTAAAATTCTGGTAATTTTCTTTTTGGTTGATGTCACCGATCCCTGTTATTCTACCAACATGCTCCATTTTGGCATGTGACACCCACTTTTCCCGCTCAAATCGATTCCCAAAATCAATGGTACATTCCATTTGTACTCGGAAGTCTTGCCACTTGCCAGTAGGTCACACTTTAGTTTGGGGACCAGTTCTCACTAACTAACTATTAACTATAAATAACTATAATGTGTGTTTTGAGGCAAGTGCCTCAATAAACCCCTAATTTTATTAATAGTTAGTAAGATAGTTGCTAAAGTTAGGGTTTAAGTTAAGTTTAAGTTTTTATCAACTGGTACTGCTAACAATGGAGGCATCCATCTCAGTTTTCCGACTTTTGTACAAGAATGCAGTCAAATCAGATGTGATGTCATTCCCAGCTCCGACATCTGACTTCTGAGGTAAATTTTTTATTTATTTTTTTTTTTTCGGTTTGAATAGCCTGTTTTACTTGGAAATACAATAATGAAGTAAAATGAGTTGCGAACGATGTGTCATGCTTTGCAATCTTCAAAAGGATACAGTCAAGAATCAGTTTGGTCAAAGAGGAATATGCAGAAAGATCCTTCATTTCTGACATCTGGTTGTGTGAGAAATTTACCTCCTGTGGTACAAAAAAAAAAGAAAATAAATAAATAAAAAAGAGAGAAATGGATGGTATGTGAAAGATGAACATCAGTAAAAAAAACCCCAAAAATAAAATTTTGAATCTTAAATTACAATAACCTTTAATAAATTAGTAAAATTAATATTTTTTTTGTTTTTAAGTAAAAAAGGTAAAACACATCTAGCTTTAATTAACAGAAAAACATCTCTGAGACCCAATGAGGTTCATTTTTCATTCACTCTTGCATAAGAAATTTGAACCTCACATGACATCACATTATCCCCTCTGTAGTGAACTGAATCACCTTGAGATTTTTTGGTGGCTGGAATTCAAAGAAATCGGTGAGTTGGTTGTGGGAAGCATCCAGTATGATGAGGTGTGGCATGTGACTCACGTAGGATAGATCTACCAGTCACAAAACATTAAGCAGAAAGAGCAGGAGAAAGATGGATGACAAGGATCCGCACAGCTGAGATTATTTATCCCTCTACCAAGCAACCATGAAGGGCATGGTTGAAAAAAAAATAAATAAAAAAAATACAAATCCGGCAAATATTTTCAACAAGAGGATATTAGAGCAACTATCTTCATTAGTGGAAGACAAATATGAGGGGGTCTGAAACATGACAGCAAATTTAATTTCACCATATAGTTTTCTTGTAACACAAACATTAAACTGGTGTAAATCTACCTTTGATTTTATTGTAGGGAAGCTCTAGCTTTTGTAGATAGATGTAATTGCATAAAATTGAGACATTTTTCAAGTCTCGCCCCTGCGGCCAAACACAATCAGAAATTCAGTTAAGGTGCCAATAAAATGTCATCCGGTAAAACCCTGAAACTAGAGGAGCGTATGACGCATTAGAAAAAGGATGTAAACTAATTTGGAGGCCACTTCTGTCTCTCTCCCTCTCCAGCGAAGTCATGCAGCTAAACAATATCAGCGGTTCCGGAAAAATATATTAATATTCTACCCTGGAGCACTGTCGTGTAAGCTTGGGAAATTTTATATGGAAAATATCAATTGTTGCATATAGTGATGTGTGTGTTTGTGTGTGGATCACACTGTGGGGAGCAAATGTTCCCACAAGGTCAGTAAAAGCATCGTGGGGACCAGCCGATAGAAATCAGCTTAATAAACATACTAAATAATGACTTTACCCATTTAACAGACAAAACAGCTAGTGACTGTATATGCTTTATGCCTATCAAAAAACTATCAAAAACTTCTCTGTTGTTTAATAAAAATCAATAAAATATAAATTTATATATATATATATATATATATATATATTTTTTTTTTTTTTTAACTATCCGGCATTTGAGGGGAAAAGGGGAATGATAAAAAAAATGCAATCTGTAATTTTATCATTTGAAATCAGCTACTATTCAAAATGTTACTCTAATGTTATAACAAATGTAACTGTAGTATTACATCACTTTCTCACCAATGGATCGTCTGCAGTGGATGGGTCCCATCAGAATAAGAGTCCAATCAGCTGATAAAAACATCACAATAATCCACACAACTCCAGTCCATTAATTAACGTCTCGTGAAATGAAAAACTGCGTGTTGAATAAACAAATCCTTTATTATCAGCTGTTTGGACTCTCATTCTGACGGCACCCATTCACTGCAGAGGATCCGCTGGTTAGCAAGTGATGTAATGTTAAATTTCTCCAAATCTACATCTTGGATGTAAATTTACAGCGATTTTTTATTTTTGGGTGAACTTTTTTAATCTTTTTGGATATGTACAGTGCCAAATATGGTCATGTGACTGTTTACAGAAGCCAAAATATACACATTAAATCAAGACAGACTGATCTTTCATTTACACCTGATAAGTGTGTAAAATACAGCCTTCTTTTAGACTATTTCAACTCAAAAGGAAATTTTGGTCAGATAGGTTAATGAATATGTAATATGCATAAAGCTTTGTGTGAGGGTTTTGTTTAATGGATAGAAAACATTAAATCAATATAAAAACAATACAAGTCAATGGAAATCCCACAATAGCACAAAAACAAATACAAATGTGTGTATGTGGATCACTCACTGGCACAGAGAGGCATAGGTAAGTGTGCTGGAGTCCTGTAGCTGACTGTCCCAGGATGGACAGGCATTTAAACACCTCGTCCTTCGTTAATCCACCATCATTCTTCATTTCATACAAAGAATAAAGTACGGAAACCACAACGATTTAAATGTTGGCTACACTGAGTGAAGTGTCTAAGAAAGCTATATCATATTATGAGTAAATAGTCATGTTTGAGGGCTGTTACCTCAATTGTTGTTGTGTGTATTGACTGTGTCATCTCTCTTCTTATGCTGCTGTCTCTATGGTCTCCAGTCTCCAGAGAGCAGCGCTTATTACTGGAGAAAGGGAGGAATCTGACATGTCCAGCTTAACACAAACACCAAAGATTGATTATTTGACACCATTAATTACAAAAACTACTTTTTTTCCCCTAACTAGACACTAGTAAAAGAGAGGACTTTCTGTGAGAAGGCAAAAAATAAGCTAGAGTTGCACTCGCATCGGTTGCCTGGTAACCAAACGTTGTGCACAAGTGCATGACTGGAACATTTTATTGTACTTTAACATTATTTAAACAATATGCTTTGGCAATACATTGTAACAATTGTCATGCCAATAAAGCACACTGAATTGAAACGCTACGATTCAGTTACTGTTAGCAGCTAAGCTAAGCCAAAATGACCAAGTTCCTTAAAAAAACATGTTAATACAGATGTGTTCTCCCTGTATTGTTGACAGCACATTCATCAAGTGAAACAGTGAATACAGTTCTAAAGTTAAATAAAAATATACAGATAATCTCTTCAGGCAAGACAGTACAAATAAGACTGACAGTACAAACATGTTCCAAAGCTTGTTTCTGTTATACTCATTTATTTTCATTTTTGACATTACCATTGGCAAAATTCACTCTGAATCCAGTAGGTTCAGAGGCTCCTCAGGATGAAGGACTTTTAAGCAATCAATTGAAATTTACAAGCATGAACACAAAATACATACTAAAAATACACAAAAACAAAGGCATGAAATAGTGTTGCTCTGACATACTTTGTGCAAACAACATCAGATTGTGTTACAGTAATATCTAAATGAATTATAGTTGCATGGTATAATGCTAATAGGAGTGCTTGAGCTAGTCACTTCATTTAAATAACATTGAGGACCATTATAATGGCTTAAGCACACCAATCCACACGCTTCTGTCCTTGCCTGTATCCATTTAGTAAGCCCCTCTTACTAGATACATTATAAGTAAGGCAGACATGACGTTTTTAATGTCTAACCATTGCTCCAACACATCTTCAACATTCACACACAACTAACATGTGCTAAGAATACGAAAGTGTTTCTCTCTGTGGCAACCTGGTGGCAATTATTGATTCGAGAGGTTGAGTCATTTTGATGGATTGCTCGGGTGGCTTAACGCCTGTGTTCTGTATCGATGGCTTTCTCTCTTGCTCTATTCTTCATAATTAATGAACTAAAAATAGCCTAGAACAGAGCACGAGTGATCTGTGGGGTTTTGTGTCTGTTTGAACAAGGAGTAAGAGGTTCAGATTCAAATTAAAGCAGACACAGTCAAGGGGCAGATATTGGAATATATCAACATCGAGGCTTAGAAACTCATTTCTTTACCTGTTTAAACAACCAGGGATAATAGTGATGCCATAATGGCATCACAATCAATGACTGTCATAATTAACAAAAACATGCGCACACAATTATACCTGAAACAAGTAGGGAGAAATTTAAGCTGAATGGGGTTAGTGATGCCTATTTCCTCTCAAGCAAAAAGAACAAATCAACAAGCGGGAGGCGAGCTGTTTCTTTTATTCCCTGATAAAAAAGCCTGGCGTTTTAATCTGGCATCTGTTATTCCAGGCACAGGCTGCGGGCCGGGCAGGGAGAGACGGATGCAGGAAGATTTTATAATTGCGAGCAGAGGTTTGATAAAGTAAGAAAATGAGAGAATGAGAGAACAATGAGAGAATCCGTCCTCTCGCTCTGAAAGGTGTGGCCTGGTTTAACCAGAAAAGATACAAGGGATTCATTTATTACAACATGTCTGTGTGTGCAAAGCCCTGGTCAGAAATGTATCTTACAAATATTGGAAAGCAAGGAAATGAAACCACTTTAATGTTTGCTTGAAAGTGTGACTTGACTCAAAGCTTGTGACAGTAACGATTGGCAGTAACGTGGACCTTTTCAGAGCGTTAATAGATGTAGTTTAAATGTGCGTGTCTAGACTGTAGTGATCTTCTTATCCTTGGTAGCCTGTTTAATGGCAGCCTGTTCGCATATGATCTCTTTGAGGCGCTGCAGCCGCATGTTCTGCACGGTCAGGTCTCCCACGCCTGTCTGGCTGCGGTGGAGAAGACTCAAAGCATTGATGTACTCCAGCTCTGTGTAACGCACCCCTTGATCAACCACCAGGTTTAGTAGCTCGTCAGCTGTATTATACAGCATCTCATAGTACTGCCTGCAGAGAAAGACACAGAGAGAGAAAGAATAAAAGAGTTGCTGTTATTTCAGAGGGTGCCATTCAAGGTTGTGAAAGTGTTGCTGAACTTATTATAAAATATATTGTTGCTTAAAATAATGAAATATATACAATTATATTTATATAATTTAAGCAACTTATATAATTATAAAAATAAAAAATATATATTATATATATATATATATATATATATATATATATATATATATATATATATATATATATATATATATATAAACTTTTTTAGCAAAATATTATATTTTATTATATTAAATGTCAAAAATATACTTATAATTTTCATTAACCACTTTCTTTAAAAAACACTACAATGTGCAATGTAATTTAAAATATTAATTTGGAAAAATAACTACATTTTACAGCTATATATTGTATTTATATAATTTCAAACAACATACATTTATACATGTTTGTGTGTATATATATATATATATATATATACACATACATACATACATACATACACACATATATATTAAATGTCAAAATATACTAATATAAAATATACTTATAATTGTCATTAACCACTGTTTCATTAAAAAACACTACATTTTAAAATAACTACATTTTACAGCTACAAATCTGTAAGTGTAATATAAATTATAAAACAATTTTACCTGAAATAATTGCATAAGGTCTAACACATTTTAATTTATTATATTCAATCCATTTCAACAACTGAAATGATAATTTGATAAAATGAAATTATAAAATATCTTTCTGAAAGTAAAGTGAAAGCAAAGTAAAAACCTGTTAACAATGTCACATTGGTGTTTGCAGAATAAAATAAATTAAAGATATTTAAAAAAAAATATTTGTATTTTTCGTACTACAATATATTATTAGTAAAATAAGTATTTTTGTCAAAATATTTTAAGTATGTTAATTTCCATAAAAGAACACACATATACAATTAACAACATAAATAATTTATAAATAAAACAATGCAACAAAATGAAAGTTCTGTCAACAGAGCTGAAACTCTCTCACACTGGCCTTATTGTTCCTCATTGTGATACTATGCATTCACAAAACTTGTTGAGAACATCAAACCATTTTTTCCATGACCCCTTTGGCCCAAACATGCTGTTGACCAATGGAATGGAACAACATGCATTAAACATTAGACATATAGTTCAAGGAGACCACTTACATATGAGTATGCATACACACACCCACACAAAGGGCTTACAACTTCTAATTCTGCAGCAGAGGCACATTTGTAACAGGGGTGATAAGAGCTGAATGTGTTTTGACCCCATCAGAGCAGACGACTCCTCCGAATCTCTCTCTCATGCTGCATTACTCAGACACACAGAAAAGGCCTTAGCCAGCAGGACTTTCTCTAACTTCCCTATCAAGCTGGCACACTCCTCCAGGTGCTCAGAGACTTCTGGCTGCACTCGAAATGAGCCGAAGAGCCCATTTCACACAACCTCTAGCTTTAAAGGTGCTCCGTACAGAGCAAACACTGGCAGAAATGGGCAATTTTAGTCTTTTCATGAAGGAGCACATGTAAATTTTAAAGACATGCCGAACATCATAAGGACTTCAGGTTATGAACTTCTGGAGATATTAAACTTCTGGAGAACCATGGAGATGTTCCATGGCTGTGATTTCAACTATAACTGCAAAGATAATCTACTGAAACATGGTTATATGGTGCATAATTTGTCACTTATGATTTGTTCATGTGGCTTTTTGTGGAAAATTACTTATCTAAATGATCGGACTGGACCTGCAATGTAAATAATTTTTCAAAATTACTGGAGTATCGGATATTGGATAACTGGAGTAAATTTGACCAGAAAATCTTTCTACTTTAAAATGTCATGTTCGATTCAATGCTATTTGTCTTTTTATTTTACACTTTATGTATTTCTGAAATTGACTAGCAATTTCTAAATGTGAAAATTGCTATATATATATAAAAATTCAAAACCCATTTTATTCAGTGTCGTAGATGATAAAAATAGGCAAAAACTATCACAATTTCACACTAGAGGTTCCAGAGTCATATCTACAATATAATTTATATATATATATATATATATATATATATATATATATATATATATATATATATATATATATATATATATATATATATATATATATATATATATATATAACAAAGCTTATTAGGGTCACTTTTAATTCAGTGTGTTATTTGCCATTTCTTTGAATTTATTTGGGAAATTTAATAGCAATTTCTGAATGAAAATAGTTTCAGTCATTTTCTTTTTCAGTGTTAGATGATAAAATAAATAAAAAAGATATATATATATATATATATATATATATATATATATATATATATATATATATATATATATATATATATATATATATATATATATATATATATATAAATATATCACACAATTTTGCACTAAAGGAGTGTCATATCTATACTGTAAAAATGATTTGAAGTTATAAATAAAACAAATATCATTGGAGTATGTTTACGAGAAATCAATATTTAATTCTTTCTACTTTTAAATTTCATGTTTAATGCAATGTGTTACTTTGTTTCTTTGTAATTAATTGTGAAATTTGCAAGCAATCTCTGAATGAAAAATGTTTCTACAGCCAATTCTTTCAATGTAGTGATTTGAAGGTGGGCTCTTTTGACTTAAGACAGTAATAAACACCTAGTAACCACCTAACAAGACCCTAGCAACCATCCAGAAAACCTAGCAAGATGCTAAAATCACTCAGCAACACCTTAGCAACAGCAACACGGCTCAAATTTACTTCAGAAAATCTAAAAATCTAGTAGAAGTTGTTAGGCCAACTTTACAGTCGAAGGCCAATTTTACAGTGGATGCTGTTTTAAACATCTTCAGCAAGACTTTACTCCATTTCTTGAAGATTAGCAGGGAAATGTAATGGAAACCAAACAGACGATCTGTCCACTGGCTGGAAATGGAGCACTAAATGAAAGACAGAAACACACGCTCAAACATCTCAGAGATATGCTGTCTTCTACTAAACCTTCTTGGTGAAAAAGATTTTCTAAGTACTTGGAAATAATGGTGTTGCCCTTCCGCCTCTAAAATGCTGAGCTCTAATCCTGCAGATTAACACTAACATGAAAAATCAAGTGATCACAGCATATTCAGCTAGTAGAAAAATACAGATTCAACCCATAAGACGCTGAAAAGCTTGCCAAAAAGTGTGAATGTGAGCACAAGTGCATCTGCAGGACAGAGAGAGGGCAGTTCCATTAACCCCCATTCATCTCTGACACTGAAAAAACACAGCCATTTATAACAGTACTGACAGTACAGTGTCCCAGTAACCCTTCCTGTGCCAGGGCGTTAATCCACCAGACCTGGGCTGTCTGCTCATTAGAGCTCAAAACAGGACACTCTCATATAAAGCACTTCGTTTGACATGAAACAGCTTTGTTTTCCTAACACAAAAGATTAAAGAAAATCCAAATTTACCTGTTTAAATAGTATGCTAAAAATGTAATTTTATCAGTATTAACACTCTTTCTTCTGTGGAACACAAACGATTTTTTAAAGAATATCCAACTCTTACATAAAATAATAAAAGTGAATATATAATACAGTGTTGTTCTATTAATATTTACTTACAATTACAGTATTTATTAATATTTTGAATTAGCTTTTATTTTTATATTTCAGGTTTTAATTTGAATTTTAGTTTAGTGTAATTTAGTTTTTGCAATTTTGTTATGTGCTTTTGACATTTTTTTTTGGTTCGTGATTTTTTTTTTTTTTCCATTTGTTTCCATTATTCTATTTGGCTTTAACTGATTTTTATTTCAGTTTTAGTTTTAGTAATTTTAGTACTTTAACTAATTTTATGTCAGTTAGTTGCCAAGGCAAGATTTCTAATTTTCAAATTTTTAAAAAATAAAATGCTATTTCAGCTTTATTTCAATAATCAAAATGATTTTTAACAGTTTTAGTTAACAATAACAAGACACTTTTCAAACAACAGTGTTATAGTCAACTAAAACTAAAACATTACTTGAAATAAACTTAACTTATTTATATATATAAATTTAAAGGTGCCATAGAATGGAAAACTGTATTTACCTTGGCATAGTTGAATAATAACAGTTCTGTACATGGAAATGACATACCGTGAACCTCAAATGCCATTGTTTCCTCCTTCTTATGTAAATCTTGTGAATAAAAGAGACCACTGAAAAATAGGCAAATCAGAACATAACACCGACTGTGACGTAACAGTCGGGATCACTAATAGTTACGCCCCCAACATTTGCATTAGAGCCCGACCGATATGGGTTTTCTGGGGGCCGATACCGATATTAGGCCCCCAGAAATATATATATATATATATATATATATATATATATATATATATATATATATATATATATATATATATATATATATAAACTATATAAAAATTACTATAAAAATCCCAAACAAAATTATTAATTAAATTAAAACAGTAAATATAATAAAAATAAAAACCGGAAATATAAAAATAAAAACTAGAAAAAAGCTAAAAAAAATAAAATAAAAAATATACTAAAAAAAAAAACCCTAAATGATAATTTAATGATATTAAAATAACACTGGAACACAAACAGTAGAGCTTTTATAAAACTCTGCATGCAATGTTGTGGTCAGTTAAGTCATGATGTTACCAAAAAGGCGATTAAAGCTGCCTTAAAACTGTGCGTGTATGTAATATATTTTATATGAGTAACATTTAAGAACATGTCTATGAAATGGTTTTCAAAACTGTCCTGAAGCAGCCAGCACTGTCTCCCTCATCTAACACAGCCGATTCAACTCGTCAGCTCATTAATAGAGACTTTATGACCTGAAGTGTGTCAGAAATGGTAAAAAGAGTTGAGAGAAAATATTATACTCTTTTTTTAAAGAAAAAAATAAAAAAGAGTAAAAAATAACTTTTATAGCTTTAAGGATTCATTTATATTTATATTTATATATTTAGTATTTAGTGTTTGATAACTTCAATTTCTGTATATTTCTGCTGAAAGGCACAGGTAAATATGACATTTATTATAATGGGTTTATGTGAAGATTGTTTTAAGTTCACTTAAATTAGAAGTTATTTTTTAAAAGTCTAATAAATGTTAAAATTGATATCTCTCAATTATACTGTAATGTTGAATGGCATAGGTAAATATTGGGGGGGTGATGCCATTATACAAAAATAATGGCATCAAAAAGATGCCATTATACAAAAATTAAAAAATATACTGTCTTTATGTTGTTTGTACATTAATTAATTTGAAGATTGAATGTGAAATTATTGCAATATAAAAGTATATTTAAAAACTTTAATGTTAGGTGGGATTAAACGCGATTAATTTCAGAAAAATGTGCAATTAATTAGTTAATTTTTTTAATCAATTGACAGCACTAATATATATATATATATATATATATATATATATATATATATATATATACATACACACACACACACACACACACATACACACATATATATATATATATATATATATATATATATATATAAGGGGTGTGACGAGACACTTATCACACGTATCAGTGGAGCGAGAGCAGCGCGTGTTTTGTCGCCGCCCATATCAGTGAATGACAGTGTTCACATCGGAAGCGTGATGATGGCCGACCCTCTGATTCATCAACATGGGCAGGGACAAAACGTGCTTCTCACGCTCCACTGACACTCGCAATTTGAAAAAGTTGTAATAGACATAGCTGAATCATTGTCATTCGGGAATAAGACCGCGTGGGTGTTTGAATCAAGATCGCAATTTTTTTTAATGATTAATGGTGCAGCTCTAATGTAAACACTGCAAAATGTTTTGCGAGGATATCGTCACGTTATCATGTGACGAGATCTCATGGTCTCGCGAGATCCGAATTGTTAGTCTTCTGGAAAGTATGTTCATTTACTGTATATGTACTCAATATTTGGTAGGGGCTCTTTTTGCTTTAATTACTGCCTCAATTCGGCGTGGCATGGAGGTGATCAGTTTGTGGCACTGCTGAGGTGGTATGGAAGCCCAGGTTTCTTTGACAGTGGCCTTCAGCTCATCTGCATTTTTTGGTCTCTTGTTTCTCATTTTCCTCTTGACAATACCTCATAGATTCTCTATGGGGTTCAGGTCTGGTGAGTTTGCTGGCCAGTCAAGCACACCAACACCATGGTCATTTAACCAACTTTTGGTGCTTTTGGCAGTGTGGGCAGGTGCCAAATCCTGCTGGAAAATGAAATCAGCATCTTTAAAAAGCTGGTCAGCAGAAGGAAGCATGAAGTGCTCCAAAATTTCTTGGTAAATGGGTGCAGTGACTTTGGTTTTCAAAAAACACAATGGACCAACACCAGCAGATGACATTGCACCCCAAATCATCACAGACTGTGGAAACTTAACACTGGACTTCAAGCAACTTGGGCTATGAGCTTCTCCACCCTTCCTCCAGACTCTAGGACCTTGGTTTCCAAATGAAATACAAATTTGCTCTCATCTGAAAAGAGGACTTTGGACCACTGGGCAACAGTCCAGTTCTTCTTCTCCTTAGCCCAGGTAAGACGCACAAGAGGAATACGACAACTGTAGCCAAATTCCTTGACACGTCTGTGTGTGGTGGCCTTGACCCCAGCCTCAGTCTACTCCTTGTGAAGTTCACCCAAATTCTTTGATCGATTTTGCTTGACAATCCTCATAAGGCTGCGGTTCTCTCGGTTGGTTGTACATCTTTTTCTTCCACACTTTTTCCATCCACTCAACTTTCTGTTAACATGCTTGGATACAGCACTCTGTGAACAGCCAGCTTCTTTGGCAATGAATGTTTGTGGCTTACCCTCCTTGTGAAGGGTGTCAATGATTGTCTTCTGGACAACTGTCAGATCAGCAGTCTTCCCCGTGATTGTGTAGCCTAGTGAACCAAACTGAGAGACCATTTTGAAGGCTCAGGAAACCTTTGCAGGTGTTTTGAGTTGATTAGCTGATTGGCATGTCACCATATTCTAATTTGTTGAGATAGTGAATTGGTGGATTTTTGTTAAATGTGAGCCAAAATCATCACAATTAAAAGAACCAAAGACTTAAACTACTTCAGTCTGTGTGCACTGAATTTATTTAATACACGAGTTTCACAATTTGAGTTGAATTACTGAAATGAACTTTTCCACGACATTCTAATTTATTGAGATGCACCTGTATATATATATATATATATATATATATATAAATATATATATATATATATATATATATATATATATATATATATATAAATAAATAGTACTCGGCAAGCAATTTCATGGGGTCTTAAGCCAACATAAAGAGGGCAGCTGTCTATTTCTGTGCTTCTGTATGTTTGCTTGTTTGATTGGTGTGCCAACTATGACATTCTCCACACTTCATTTCACACACATTTAAAAGCATTTAGGGAAACGGCAGCGAGTTGCTAATCTGATTAACTCTCCGTGGCTTTTAAGACCACCTCTTTTCCTCTCCTCTCTCAATCTTCTCTCCCATTAGAAGATAATAAAGAGCAGGAACTTCACATATAGAACCTGCACCTGTGTGTGTGTTTTCTGAGTGCCATTAAGTTTTAATTAGACTGTTTCTGTGTGTACAGTAGTGCATACAAAGGGTATTAAGCTAATTTATGATGCATGCGGCGAAGGACGCAGGGAGATGTATGTTGGCGCGAAGGGAGACGGTGAAAAAAACTTGAATCAGCACAATTCATTTCCTCCAATTTCCAGCATGTACAATATTAAAGCCATTAAAGGCTGCTTCTGTCAGCGCATTCTCAGCAACACATTAGTTAGCGGCTGAGAGAGAGAGCGAGAGAGCAGGCGAGATGCCCAAGACGATCCTCTCCATCAAACAGAACACACATACTTGTCACCACAGAAACAAATGCCAATCCTTTACGTGCAAAAGAGCATATCAGGCTTTCAGGACATTCCCTCCAGCATGCTTGACAGGTCCGATTTTCCTGTTAATGGGAACATTTTGCAGACGGGCTGCTCTTTCATCAGCTGCTCTGTTCTAAAGTGAGGTGAGGCTTTGAGATGAGGCGGTCTGACCCTGGTCTACATATTAGAAAACACCTCAACAGAAAGAGTCCTGAGATAGAAAGTAGAACAGGCTCAAAAATGGTTTGTGGAGACTGTTACTGGAATGCTGCTGCAGTAGAAGTAGAGCTGGACAATATTTTTCAGCTTTCAATTAGATAAATCATCATTTCAACCCAATAGCAGTTAGTAAAAATTTGTAAGATCTGACAGCAATAAAATAAATATTAAGTACTGTTAAAGTATCTCAGAATAGAAAAGTGGAAAAACATTTTTGAATAATTTTCACTTATAAGTGCCAATATGTCAATATATAGTAATAAGCAGTAAAATGTGTTTACATATATTTTACTACTTATTTTAAATGCAAAAAAAGAGACTTCAGTAAATATTTTTGAGAGATGATGAAAATAAATTACTGAATTTATAATCGATGAATCATTGAATTCATAGAACATATTCATTGAAATGGATATAAATAAACTGAAACCTAATTTTAGTGGGCAAATAAAAAGCACAGCAATAGTCACGATGTTGCCTAATTTTATTATGGCATCAAAAATCAATGCCATAACTTACATTTACATTTAGCAGACGCTTTTATCCAAAGTGACTTACAAATGAGAACAATGGAAGCAATCAAAATCAACAAAAGAGCAATGATATGCAAGTGCTATAACAAGTCTCAATTAACTTAACTCAGTATACGTTGCAAGGTTTTTTTTTGTTGTGTACATTATATAATAAAAAGAAAAACCGATAGAATAGAAAAAGAATAGAGCAAGCTAGTGTTAGAGGCCTTTTTTGCTTTTGTTAATTGTATAATAAATAAAAAGAAAACAAATAGATAAAATACAAAAAGATAGTGTTAGTATTTTTTTTTTTAAAGAATAGAATTAGAAAAGAAAGTGCTAGAGTTAGAGGGTCAAATAAAGATGGAAGAGCTAAGGACTCAGCCGCTCAGACTGAGTTGGGCAGGTCATTCCACCAGGAGGGAACATTTAATTTAAAAGAATACTGGTTATTTTCATAATAGCTACTCAATGGTGTCCAATGGAAGTTAGACTTTCATGGCATCTTATTACTGAAGTAATAACCGTGAAGTAAAGGACATCATATAACTGTGAACAAATGTGAAAATACAGAGCAATACATCTAGATAAACACAACAAACAGATATGGAGAAAAGCCTCATGTGATTCGCACATGTGCAAACAGAAAGACTAATATGCTGTCAAGTGCAGCTGTCGGTTTGTTTTGTGGTTATCAAGAGCGTAGTGCAGCCGCAGTATAAACAGTCCAGGCCGTCACCCTGACTAAATGTAATTTTTCCAGAAGCCTTTACAAATGGCCTCACAAGACAGGTGCTTTTCCAACAGCTTGACCTCTGACCCATGCGTGTCAGTCAGCCAGTCTCTGAACTGTGAATTCCTAACAAATTCCCCTTTCCTTACTGAATGAGAGAGCATGGTTTAGATTTTACACTGGAAGAGAGAGAACGTGATCAGCACGGCTAGTCCTCACAGCATATTCTGCCATTTAGAAAGAAAGAGAATGTCCTAGTGACATTTTTAGGACTTTTTGAGAACTTCCAGTGTTTTGTGTGCTGCTTAGCAGGTTTATCCAAAATAGATTCTAAAAAAATAAATAAATACTACACCTGCATAGAAAACTCTATTTCAGAATGTCTAAACTTTTCAGTCGTGTTTTAGAATTTAGTTCATGTTCTCAGTCAATCAGGGGTGCACTGTTAGCTAACTATGGTGGCAAGTTCCATTGAACTCTATTGGTAACGACGCAACTTGTGACCATAGTTGCTTTTGGGAAACGCCCCCTAGATTATAACTAATGATTTCAGTCATCGCTTGCCATTTTTGTGTACAATAGGCATCAGATGGTCTAGTGTTGTGAAATAGTTGCTAGTAGACTTTCCTATCCAACTGCACCAGGTGGGGGATCAAGAAAGCTTTACTGTCTGTACTCCCATTGGTTGTTAGCCACATTACATCATTGCTTATTTGCATAAAGTTTAAAAACTTGATAAACCTGATGCCTAACTACGCATCTACAAAATGTTGATTTAATTTTTTTGAAAGACGCCTCTTACGCTCACCAAATCTGCATTTATTTGAGCAAAAAACAATAGTATTTTAAAATATTGTTACAATTTAAAATAACTGTTTACAATTTTAATATATTTTAAATGTAATTTATTCCTTGTGATGCAAAGCTGAATTTTTAGCTACCATTACTCCAATCTTCAGTGTCACATGATCTTTTAGAAATCATTATAATATGCTGATTTGCTGTTTAAGAAACATTTCTTGTTATAATCACTATTGATTTTTTCCCAGTCAAAACTGGATCCTTAGATAAACAGAAAACTCAAAAGAACAGCATTTATTTGAAATAGAAATCTTTTGTAACATTATTAATGCCTTTAATGTCACTTTTGAGCAATTTAATGTGAATAAATTATTTTTTTTTTCCTTCAGATTTTGTGAATGATAATATATGTATATACTGATTCAAAATGCAGATCATACAGATGTATAAAGAGGTTCTGGGATAGTTTATCCTTATGCTATGACAGATTCTATCCATTTTGCATCTTTAACTAATATACAGTAACACTGGAGTTAAAAACACATACATTTGCTCACAACCAGCAGTCTCTTGCCAGGTCTGGGGGACGTTGATTAGACATTACTGAGGCACCTGCAGGACTCTGGGACATGGCCTGGC
Source organism: Spinibarbus caldwelli (assembly GCA_039654775.1). Taxonomy (NCBI): domain Eukaryota; kingdom Metazoa; phylum Chordata; class Actinopteri; order Cypriniformes; family Cyprinidae; genus Spinibarbus; species Spinibarbus caldwelli. The sequence continues at coordinate 12,128,148 of CM077228.1, read as the reverse complement.
TCAGTCTAAGGCTGTGAGCAGATGGTGTGTGTATGTGTATGCATGTGAGCATGTAGCGAGAGTAAAAGCACTCTGGTTTTGCTTGGGGACTGGACCAACACCATGCGCGCAAGGTCATTTCAATGAAAAACTACTAGTGAAGTTGTTTACTCCTGATTTAAACATCAAAACCTCCGGCAGTAGCCCTGCACACTCAAATTACACTGTTTGTACTCCCTTAAACTAATAAAAGTGCTAACTGCTCAATTTCACATTTTCAAGCATGCTTTCCCCACTGACGCCGTGTTCCACATCACTAGATGGCACTGTGACCAAAGTCTGCCATAGGAGAGGAGCGCCGCTGGGTTTGGCCACTACACTGCTCAGTTTTAACTCAAATCGATGGTTATTACTGTGTCCTTGGCCCAGTCGCCCACAGCAAGCATTCAGATGGGAGAGCTGCCAACGATTCCCCTTCTTCCTCATGGACCTTTCTCCATCTCCCAGCATCCACATATATGCCTCCATCTCTCTCAATGAATCCCTCAACACACCGGCATTTACACAAACTCAAAGCTGAATGTAAATGACAGGGGTACAGCTGCAAGAGTCTAGTGTTATAGTGCTCCTTTATTATCTTGTTTATGAGGATAATGGCACTCTGAGGTTTACGGAGAGATGCTCTCTCTGCTGTGTGTGTGTGTGTGTGTGTGTGTAGGAGGGGTCAATCAGAGGAGCCTTGATAAAGCAAACAATGTACTGTAATTCCAGTCACCACCTGTACCACCCATACATCACATGACATCATGTATGAGAGAGAGAGAGAGAGAGAGAGAGAGAGAGAGAGAGACAGAGGAGGGGGGTGGGGGGGTCAATACGCCAGCGCTGTAATAATCATGCAAGAAATCCGCTGAGTATTGATTCCCATTGTTTGTACAGCAAAATGCACATTACTCCATTTAATTTAACTGCCCTGACAATGATCTTCCCATAAAAATATAGAAACATGCTGTTAGTTATAGGCTGACTGGAAAGAACTGATATTTATTAACTGAATCTAATTCAAGGTTATTTTTAGGAAATAAGATCCTAGTTAAATCAACACTATATAAAAGGGTTAGTTCACCCCCCCAAAAAAAAAAAAAAAAAAAAATTCTGGGCCTTATTTGTTGAAGTAGTTATTTTCGTTTTCTTTGCACACAAAAAATATTATCGTAGCTTCATAAAATTATGGTTGAACCACTGATGTCACATGGACTATTTTCACAATGTCCTTACCATCTTTCTGGGCCTTGAATGTGTCAGTTGCGTTGCTGTCTATGAAGAGTCAGAGAGCTCTCAGATTTCAACAAAAATATCTTTAAATTTAACCCTTGTGTAAATTTGTGTTCTGAAGATGAATGAAGGTCTTATGGGGGTTGGAACAACATGAGGGTGAGTATTAATGACAGAATTTTCATTTCTGGGTGAACTATCCCTTTAAGATCGTGTCTTAAGAACTAGTTTGACTAACTAGCAGTTAGCCAAGTGGTAATCAGTCTTACTTTTCACAACCTGTGACAGAAATAAAAACTAAATGACAATTAACTAGTTGATTAGCGAGGTTGACTAGTTTATTTAGATTTTTTTTCTACTAGTGTATCTAAAAGCAAGAAATGTGTCCTCATGAACCCTAAAAAAGCTTACTTAGGACGTGTTCATACTTGGCGTCTTTTTGATAAGAATAAGTTGACAAGGGCGCTTTTTTTAGTAAAAAAAAAAATAAAAATAAATATGGCTGGCTGCGTTTTGGTTACAAATAGCATTTTGTATGATGTCTATCTACCGGCATATCTGTTGTTATGGAAACGACAGTTCTCGCTACTAGCTTGCAAAGTCCCTTTAAGGCAAGTCATGTCACTTGGCGGCCATCTTTGAAACGCCTCTCGAGTATGCAAGTGCAACTCCTATCACTTTGTATGGAGAAACAACAAATTCTCTCAAACTGTTCACTAAGCTTACGATTAAATGTCACATTTGAAATCACCAATGAAATCCAAGAACAACTGTGTCATAAATGTTGTTTCTTTTGCTCAAATAGCATTATAAAAAGCTTATTTCTCAGGCAAGACCAGCCAGAAGGCGGGGCTTCCTGCGATTGATCGGCCATGTTAAGCGTTGGATTTTTCCACATTCAAAACTAAACGAGTGACATGTCTTGCGTATTCTATAGTCTTCGTCGCTTGTCATTGATCAGCTGTCAAAAAGGCGCTTAATGTAGGGCGTTTTTTTTTTTTTTCAGAAAAGTTGAACTTTTTTCAACTTGAAAAGATGTTCTGAGCTGCAGAAAAAGACAGACAGTGGCATTTAAAAAAGCGCTCAGGATTTTTTTTGAAAACATGGTTTATTCCATAGGATTATAAAAAAGACGCCGGGCCCTATCATACACCCGGTGCAATGCGGCGCCAGGCCGACGAAAGAGGTTTTTTTCTAGTTTCAGCCTGACGCAGTTATCATTTTCATGTCCAGCGCCACATTGTTTAATGCTCATGGGCGTGCTGGTCTGAAAACGAGATGTGTTCAGGCGCATTGCTATTTTGTTTAACGCTCATGGGCGTGCTGGTCTGAAAACGAGATGTGTTCAGGTGCATTGCTATTTTGAGGCAACTGAAATAGACTGCGCCATTGACCAACTAAAACCTGGTCTAAAGTCAATGGCGCAGTATTTTTTGCTATTTAAAGAGCGCGTTAGTAATATACCCCTATAGGCGGGTCCACAACGCGCATACACTCTGCTTATTACACACAGCAGCACACAAACATGCCAAATATTAAAAAATAAAGGATTACAATGTAAACGATTATTATTGTCAAGGCTACATAAATATAAAAATGCCTGCATGTCATAATGGATAGTCTTTGCGTGTATCAGAATTAGGCTACCTATTTGCTCGCACACGAGCAGCTCCGTTTCCTCTCTGGAGACGTGTTCAGTCTTTGCTCTTGCAAATTCTGGCATGTAAATAGAGAACCTGCCACGGCGCAAGCGCAACTTATACATGTTTTCCTTAAAACCAATTGGTTGAGGAGTTGTTCAGGCAAGCTGATTTTGAAATGACGTCATTTTGCACATCCCTACTGAGAATATTTGTGTATTCTACCTGGCGAAATCCAGATCAGCCTCGCGTGACATGGTGATGTTGGTCAGGTTCTGCTGGAGCACAAAGATATTTCTGCACATCTTCTTGATGCCGGACTCACTGATGCGCTTGAAGTACTGAGCTCCGTTTATCAGAATACAAGAGATCAGGTGACCCAGACCTGCACCGAGACAGGAAGATAGTCAGAAAAGAAATACTGCTTCAGGCATCAGCTTCCTGTTGAGGCAAGAGGTCACTCACCCTCAAAGATATACTGAAACTTGTGCTGCTGTAGGGCGGCTCCCATTACTTCTTCTATGGCACTGATGTCCTTATTCAGTTTCACCACCAGGGGGTCGTAGTCCATGCTGGCTGCATTAGCCACAATGGCGTAGTTGCCTTGTTTTGCCAGAGGGATCAGATAATGGAAACAGTGGACCCTGATGGGGCAGAGACGACAGGCACGGAATGACAATTACCAGTTGAGACAGATAAGAACTTTCCTGAAGCTTGAGATATGACTTGTTTTAACTCACACAGGATTTCACCTCAAAATGAATAATTTTCACATGAAAAAGTCTTTTCATCAGACATTCCTGGAAAACCGCAATTAAGATGCCTTTGATCATGTGAATTAATTATTTCACATTTGGTATATTTTATCCATTTTTTATTTTAAAAGGGAGTTTGTATTTAATGCCCCTGTATGACATATAGGCCTACAGTATTACGGTCAAAAATAATAAATAAACAGAATAATCAATTTATTAATAAATATAACTATAAATAAAATATTATGTACAATGTATTAATTTATAATATTATGAATATTATATATATATATATATATACACACACACACATACAGACAAATACAGTATAAATAAATTTTACTTATTTATTTGTTATAATATAAAATGTACATTATACACACACACACACACACACATTACAATCACATATACTATATGTTAATATATTAAAAAATTAATTCATTTTATTATGTTTCAATAATAAAAATAACCTTTTATGAATAATTTTTCCAGATAATTAAATCTACACATTTCTCCAAAATTCTGTTGGAAAATTTAGAGCATTTCCACATAATCTATCCTCAAGGTATTACCACATATACAAAATTACAATTAAATGTATGAAATAATGAAAACCAGTTTGAACGTGTGAGTTATTGTTATCATTTGCGAGTAGTGTTAATGGCACTCTAGACTGTCATCGGTCCTCAGAGAAATGCCAGATGCTGGTAGTGAATATCTCGCTTCACTCTATAAAGGCTGAATGAACTGGGATGATGGAACGTACTGTGAGCAGGTGCATGTGTGTTTGGGGGTACAATCTGTGAAGTGTTCATGGACTAATAAACCTGCGTATAGGTGCACAAAGAAAGAACATTCTTGAGACAGAAAGAGAGAAGGTGAGACAGAGAGGTTTCCATAATGGCCTCCAACAGCCCTGCAATAAACCTCCCCTTTCTCACTCAGCATTAGAAAAGCTTTAAGCGAAGCCGCCCGCTACCAAACCATAAAGCCTGCATCCTCTTCTTCTTACCTTCTCTTATGGCTTAATTTACCCTCAAGCACTGTCAGGGGAAATTTGCTTGATGGAAAAAGTCAATAACGCGTAGCATGGGAGCTGCGAGTTATTGTTTCCAAATCATAAACAGGATCATATAAGGTAAATGATATCAGAGAATAATCAGGCGAGCGGAAGGGAGGGTCTGTGGAGGAGGGTACGTAGAGTGAATGACCCATTGGTGCTCTTTTAGGCCGGGCAAACTCTTAGGAAGATTTAAAATTACAGCCTGTTTAATTCTGATGGAGATGATGGTCTGCAGCATTTAAATCTGCAGCATTTAAGTTGTTGTTTGTATGAAAATATCTTAAGATTTGTGCATGGAGTCCGTCTTTTAGATTGAGATGAAGTGGTCAGACCTACCTGACCTCCAGATGCAGCACCAGAAGGCAGCGGTTAGCGATGTCCTGGAAGGATCTGGAGAGGTCAGTCAATGTCTGGAGGATCTGCTCTCGATTGCGGACGTTCTCGGTGTTCACCTGAGCATCTGAGCCTGGGGATACAACTAGACAAAAGAATATAAAAAGAGAGTCTGAGCCATAAAGCAAAACAGAAAAACACATTTATAGCCAATATACCAACATCATGTGGAAATACTTCCCAGACTTCCTAATAAGTAATGCCAACAAATTTACCAAGCACGTGTAGGTGTGGTGTTCTGGTGTCAACATATTTTGGCCATGTAGTATTTGTCCAGTCACTTGCATAATTCATAAATACCTAGCATAAATTCATATGGAATGTAACACATTGAATTAAACATGAAATTTTGATGTAGAAAGACCTAAATAGTATTTTCTCATAAAACATATGCCAATAATATTTATTTACAACTTAAAAAAATTATTTTTTACAGTGTAGTCAATGAGATGCAAGCACACATATGGCCACAGGATGACTATCAAACCGAAAAGTGTGTGTGTGTGTGTGTGTGTGTGTGGGACACTAGGCGATCAATGAGGCACGAGAGATGGCGATGGACACTGACTTCCTGTAACTCTCTGCAGCATATCTCTGCACTTCTGAAGGTCACATTCACACACACACACACAAATCTCACGGTATGTAGAGAAGAAGTATGTGTGTGTGCACGTGTTTGCTGTGCTGATGGATGCCGGTTTGCTCACATAGTAGCTCTGGGTCCCTTGTGTTTGTTCAGGAAAATGGCCACTGCCATTAAGCAATTATATATATACACACAGACCACAGTCAAAAGACATGAAAAGAGTGGCAGCACTCGCGTATGTGTGTGTTCAGTTGGTAGTTAATTACTGTCTGTCTATAACTCTTATTAGAAAAAAGGTTTGTGGGAGATAAGAGTGTGTTTGGCATGGAATGATTAAAAACGCTTGAAGACAAGAAGTGCAAATATAGCAGTGATGACCAGGTGGTAGATTAGAGGCACTGGGTCACTGAGGACTGATATGTTATTCCAGAGAGCACAGAAAATTCCCCTGATGAGACATCCCATGGATGACAGAACTGTCAAGCCATTGTAACAAGCAAACAGTTCATTTTAGGTCTATTTGTCAGGGTATTTCAAACTGAGTACCAAATAATCATTATATTTTTCCTGAAATTACATTTAAAGGAGTTGTGCTCACCTAAAATTAAAGTTCTGCAATAATTTACTCACATCCATATAACCTGTATGACCTTTTGTGGAAGGTGTTTTGAAGAATGTTTATGCTGCTCTTTTCCTTACAATAAAGGCAGATGGAGATACTGTGTGTTAAGATGCTAATGATACCAAATGACATTGGTTCTTGTGTGTCTCATAATTAAGGTTGAATATGTAGAGGCATATATTCAAGAATGAGGTTTTACAGAAACGGCAGAGGCTGCTTGATTTTTGGCCACATGACCAAAGCTTTATGAGCGATTTATTTAAAGATACTGATATATTTATTAAATATATATTTTCTGTAAATAAGGTTGCTATTACATCTACATTTTAGATACCAGCGGAATTTCACAATTCTCAATACAGCAGAATATTAGGATAACTCCTAAGTAAAAAAAAAAGTACAAGTACTCAAAAATTATTGAAAAATAATTAAACAGTCAGTAATACAATTAAAAAAAAAAAAAGCAAACGACAAATACAATTGAAAGAAGATACAAATTAAACAAATGCTTTACGTTTTTTATGCAAGTGAAATTTTCAGCTAACACCTACTACAGAAATTGAATAATCAAATGTAAAAATAAAACAGCATAGTCTTCACTGCAAGAACTAAATTTTCTTTGTTTCTTGTTAAAGCTATAAAAGTCCTTCAGTCAAGAGCAGTGAGTGATTTTCTTTGTCTTTTGTTGTTTGATTAATATTAAACACACAGTCGGCAGCAGGAATATTAGCCTGTTGTAACTTTAAGAGCTGCACGGATCCAATTTACTGTTACGTACGCATTTTCATTCTCAACTCTTTACGTTTATTTAGGACATAACAGGCAAGGGTTTACATGAATAATCACCAAGCACTGCATTTTGACGCATCTTTATGTGTATTTGACCATTTAGGCACACACTATAAGATAAAAGTTCACTTTACTTATCTGTGTTCTGTTCCGTGTGGGAGCGCATGCACAGAAAGTTGAGGAACAGTGCAAGTTCTCTTTTGCACTTTTAAAAACAAAAATAAATCTAATAAACTTTAATAAGTCAAGCATGTCCCATTTTGCGAAAGTCACGTTACACGATTTTACTGATTTGCACGTGAAGCTTGTGAAGGGGGTGGAATGGGGCACAATAATTGTTTTATCTTGATTATTGTTTTTTCCATAATCGTTGGAGGCTGAAATTGAAATCAAAAGTGTATTTTGATTATTTGCACAGCTCTACTTATGAGTTCTTTATATAACTAAACAAAACTATCATATGGCTTTGAAATACTTGAAATAGAGCATGCAGGTCAAATAACCTACATTAATTACTACACTAATATTCAAAATTACTATCATTTTATGTTTAAAGAATTTACATTTTTGAGTGTACTATTTGTTCAATTTAATATTTTAATAAAGTAATTGTATTTACATAAAATTGACTTTAATTCATAATATATTATTTATCATAAAATAGTTAATAATTTTCAATGCCATTTTCAAACAAAGCTAATACAAACTACTTCACAGCTCTCTATGAAGCTTTTAATCATGATCTGCTTTTGCACAGCCAGCCAAAGTAAAACTGTTCTACCAGTTGGGTGCAACCGAAAAATGCTGTTTATTTAAAGGGGTCCTATTATGCTCTTTTACAAAGTCTTGATTTTGTTTTGTGGGTGTACTAGAACATGCTCTCATGCTTGGTGGTTTGAAAATCGCATTATTTTTCACTTAATTTACATTATTACAATACCTTCCTCCCCAGCCTGGCACAAACGGCTCGATTAGTTCCAGGTTTGATGAAGGCCCGCCTTCCGAAAAACGAAATGTGTTGTGATTGGTTAGCTGTCCCAGTGCGTTGTGATTGGCGAACAGCTTAGACGGCGTTTCAGTACTGCCTCGCCCCTTGCCAAAAAAGCAAGTTCGTCAATATTGCCATATCAGTTTGAGCTGGATTCAGACCCCAAGAATATTGAACAAGAGGATCGCGCAGAACTTGTGCATGCACGGATATTGCAAGACATATTAAAGTGGTAACGATATTGGTTTTTTTTTTTTTTTTTTTGGCTAAATCACGTTTTAGATAGGATGTCAACAACAGCTTAAAAATAACTGCATTTACTATGTACAGATAAGTGCAACGGTAATATGTATTATGTTTATTGTTCTTTAATTCTAAAATTATAACATGAATTGCAGTGAAACTGTAATACAGTTGAATTTATTTATACCACAGTCCCACAGAGTTACACTATTTGTGGAGGCATATATATGCAAATTAATTCTCTGCCAGCGGGAGGCGCTGTTGGAGCGGGAGAGAGCGAGGTTTCTCCGGTAACGCTGTACACAAAGCAGAGCTCCGCTCACAAACGCTGCTTTATCAGACATTACATGCAAGATGAAATGAAAATGACATCCAAAATTTTCTGTCGACAGTCGGTTTCCATCAGAAATACAGTGATATAAAAACACCCGCACCGGGTTTAGATTTTGAAACGTGCATTCAAATTTCAAGAGGCGGGATTTATTTTAATGATATTCTAATGGGCCAATTTGTGATGTCACAAATACAGGAAAACAACTTTGTAGTCCAAACGAGCCGTTCGTTGTAGTTCTTGAAAAGGGATTTTTTAAAAACGAAATATCTCCCTTTGGAGTGGACTTTGAGATTTGTAACTTTGTAGATCTTTTTTATGCCCAAACATACACACTACACACTGACTAAAATTCAAAAAGTGAAAAAGCATAATAGGACTCCTTTAAGCCAGTTCATCATTTTAGTGAAATCTGGAACTTTACCTTTCATAAACAGCATGATCCAGACATCCAGAGTGTACTGCAAATCCAAAGGAAGCCAATGCTGCATGCCAATTAACCTGCATGCTAGCATGATGCAGTTAGTGTGAATTCCATCCATGTGTAGAGCTGGTTGTCAAGTTGTGTGTTTATTAACACGTGTGCTCATGTATACACAAGTCAACTGTCAGCGAACGACTGAGTGCAGCGGCATGTGGCAAAGAATGGCTGCTCTGCTGAAAGTCTGTGTGTGCCAGGACCCCCTGCCCCAGACCCCCCACTGGGGGTGCGAGAGAGAGATGGGGCCTGCTGTCCATCGCTTCCGAGCTCGCCCTGCTGCGACGGTATGATCAAGGCCGCGCCACATGAGGCTGCCAAGTTAGAGTCGCAAACAGACTCACTGAATGTCTTCTGTCTTCCTTTAACTTATAGGCTTTTAAATTTCTTTTATCAGAGGCTGTGCGCTTGCGTAGATGTGTGCCTGTGTGCGTGTGTTGGGCTCATCCAATTATTTTCAAATCCTATCTCGCCTAAGCGTCTGTTCGATGCCATCTGTGAGAGGGTGGCACTCATAAAGACAGAGAGAGAACAAGAGAGCAGAGATCAATCATTTGCTGATACCCTTCTTCACGGCTATGTCCCACTGGCTGTCAGGGTGAAGTTTAAGCACAGCGGCTCAGCCCAAAAACTGCTGTTGAAAAACTGCATCATCTCGCCACACACCTCCCACCGGCTGTTAAACACAGCGCTCTAATAAACAAGATATCTGACCTCTGCGGCAGCGGAGGGAGAGGAAGAGAGACAGAAGCCTCATGAATGATGCATGTGACTGGCTGAGAGCGTTAATTATTCGGCTGCAGTAACAGCGGTGACATCTGCATGGGGAGAGCCGAGCTCTGTCTGCTGGCGACCTTTGACCTCACTGCGTCAGCGCTACGACTCGCCGGCTAAGCCTTCAGGACAGGACTTGAGAGGAGGGAGAAAGAACGGAAAAACGAGTGGGTGTCTTCGGTTAAAGCTATTCCAGAAATTAAAGTGTGTCTGTGTGTATCCACACACATTATGCTAATAGATGGAAAGCAGACCTTTACTGTTGGCGATAAAGGTACTTTAAAAAACTCCAAAAACCAACAGATCGCTTGACCCAAGACTCACTCTTTTTCTTTGGCACTAAAGGCTATAAATGCTCAAAGCTCTGCGTCTGTTCTGCGATATGAGAGCGATGAATCTCCCGAGAGCTATAGGAAGATGGATTTGGAAGCATGTGAAAGGAAGAGGGTTGTTTTGACAACAGTCTTAAGAGTTTTGTGTTTTGTTTGTTTAGCTTAGGTGGGTATAAGTTGGTAAAAGGTCTTGTACTAAGGCATAAGTGCAATGGTCAGAAGATAACTTCTGAGATATACTCAACCTGTGGCTAAAGTACCTTTAAGTAAAGTTAAGTTCACTTGGTGGCCATCTTTTCTAGTTATGTGAGTACAGCTCCTATATTTACATGAATAAAGAATAGTGAGCAGTGCAGTTTTTCCCATTCAGTTCTCTACAAATAGCCTGTTTCTTTCTCCTCATACCATCTCTGCTGGGGCTTCCTGCTCCTGCTGATACTATTGACAGTTTTGGCCCATGTTTTTTGCTTTATTTAATATTAAAGACAGAACAAGAGGAGTGATGTTAGTGAGAGTTGAAATCTATCTGACTGTTGCCAGGTTGCAGCCACATAATTTTGTGTGCATTTTGGGATACTGTATAAAAAAAAAAAAAAAAAAAAAATTTATTCAGTAAAAGATCAATTTGTTGGTGCCGACAGCCTAGTGGGCAGTGCGTCGACATATACGCCACTGCGTTGCGGGCGTCCAGAGATCGAATTTCCGGTTCGAATTTCTCTCTCTCTCCCACTTTGCTTCCTGTCTACTCTACACTATCCTATTCTAATAAAGGAAAAATGGCAAAAATAAATAAAAAAAAAAAAAGATAATTTTTTTCAGTATTAAGGTCATATGTAAACTATGAAGAGAACAAATGTGTAAATGTGCATAAAAAAGTAATGTGAACAAATAATTTGTTCAGAACAGAAAAAAATTGGATCAATATCATCTCATAGCATCTCAAATTCATTCTGAAATGCCGGAGCAAAACCCTGTTATCAAAATGATTGGCCACTATTACCTTCAAGAAGTGTCTGACACTTGTCGCTCCAGACATAAGGCATCTACCACCGATTGCTAGCAAAAAGTGTTTATCTAAGTAATGCATTACCTTTAGCAAAAGAGCCATAGTGACTTTTACTTTTTATTTTGCACCAGTTTACGAGATTTTAAATGGAAATGCTGCATTATCTGTGAACTGTTGCTATATTCAGATAGATTTTAATTAACAGCATTCACATACACTAACATAGCTTCTCTAACATTTCATTAGAATGTACTGAATCCATCCAAGCAGCATCTTGAAAGTCCGAGCACTCAGAGAGTGAAAAATACAAAAAGTGTTAAGAAAAAAAGCCCAGATAGACACACACAAGGGAGAACATATAGAAACACAGCTGTTCTGAGAAAACGAGGCCGCAGATAAATTTGAGCAGGATTACGTGTTACGAAAAAGATCCCAGATGGACAATGAGACACAAACCCTCAATGTCTTCATGACCAATCAAAGCCCACCGATTTCTACCCAAACAGCAGGTCCAAGACTGAAGAACATATCCTACTGCCAAATCAAATTTTCGATTACATTAAGATTCAACACCATGACGCTAAAGAGCAGGATTATCACACGCATCTTATCGTGGAGGTCCGTGTGTTTGTTTTAGCAGAGACTGGAGGGACAGAGATCGAGCAATGCCATGGATTAAACTCACTGAGACAAGGACAAGGTCTCACTGTCTGTCTGACAAACCAGCGGTGGAATACTTCTAGCGCACAAATGCCACATCAGGGTGGTCACAGGTGCATGAAGGATGTCTCTTCCTGACCGCGGTGGGCCTGCGTTTTTAAAAGACAAGGGCAAAAGAGCTCTTTCTCTCTCTGTCTAGGAACTCTCTTCACTCGATCCACTTCAAAGCTCAGTCTCTGGTGGTGAGACGCTGTTTAATCTCCCCCACATTACACTGGCAAACGTGTATTAGTCTGCAAGACAAGACAGGAGAAAATGACTTGTTCATACCTGACTGGCTCCATAATATAAAATCCAATTTAAGGGGGGGTTACAGAGATAAGGGTTTCCGTCGGCGACGGTCCCATCAGCTCAGCAAACACTAAATAATGAACAATGCTGAAGCTGTCCCACCATGATAAAACACTCCATTACGGCTTCTGCACAGAACTAATGGTAATTACACCACGTCCTCCACCGCTCTCTTATTGAATTTTTATCTGCTCTGGACGCGAGTCGTTCTGAAGCAGTCTTTAAATAACAATAGTTTTAAAATAGCTTATTTACAGATTTTAGTGAAAGAAGTGGAGGAAATTCTGAAGGTATTGTGTGAAGTTTCACCGATGTGGCCACGGTGACGTTAGAAATTCAGAGCTGAAGTTTCATTGAAGTCTGGAAACTGAATATTCTCAAGTCACTGTAACAATTTATGTAAAAATACAGTTCTTCTTTTGAACTAATGAACTATATTCTGTCAGTTCTAATGAACTGGCAAAATACAACTGGCAACACAATGAGGTCTAAAAGTTGGGAGACACTGGGAATTAAGTCTGATTTACAACTGGAAATACATAGTACATTTAAGGATTATCAAAAACAAAAAAAAAACAAAAACAAAAAAAAACTACACTAAAAAAACCTGTTACAACTTAAAATGAATGAGAAATATTGTTTCAATTTATAATTCTTTCAATAATTTAATATAATTATTTAAATTAATTAAAATAAACTAAATTAATTGAAATATATATATTTTAAAAATATTTTAAATTTTAAAATAATTTAATATAGCTTTTTAAATAAACATAAATAAATAAATACTAATAAAATTGTACTGGAAATACATAGTCAGCTCAAGGATTAAGGAAAAACTTACTACTTAAACTTAATAAAATATATTATTATTACCATTGATAATTTTTAAAAAATTGTTTAAAAAAGTGCACATACCAAATACCAAATATTCATAATCAAGTAAATTTTTCAGTTCATCTTATCACTTATCAAATTGTTTTATGATAAGGAAAAAAAACAAATTAGAAAACCTTTTTACTCACAAAACATTGTGACACACTTTCACTGGACAAGCCTCCAGCCAAACACATAAACACACACACTCACTGGAGATCTGGGACAGGTTGCTGAAGAAGCCCTTGAGGCGGGTGGCAAGCCACTCCATGCTCTCCTGTAGGTTAGCGAGAGCCTTCAGATCACTGACGTCCCTCAGAATCTCATTCTGAGGAATCAGCTTATCACCCAGATTCCCCGTCAAAACCTCTGACTCCTTGGCAAATGCCGCCCTGTGAGAGACAGAAGGAGAAATAATGAACATTTGTGTTTTAACGTGTGCTTTAGTTTTACTCTCCTTCTCATAACCACAGCAGCAGCTGATGCGGAGCTTCACAGGCACATTCAGATGAATGATGCTCAAGCAAATCTATAAAGTCGGTATTTTCTTTGACCTCTTGCTCTACAAGTCTGTGATGAATGTGGGAGAAAAAAATCCACGCAGCTCATTTCTGAGCGCTGTGAAATTCCTTAAGATAAAATGCAGCGTCTATTGAACGGAAGACTTTTTAACAAGCTTTTATCACTCTGTATAGGATTGCCATACATGTGGCGTAATCCCTCTTTAGCTGATGAAACTGTCAGGGTCATTTATATGATAAAAGCCTCCCACTCGCTGTCTGCGCTTAGCTTCAACAGGTCGGCTAGATTGGATTTTTCTGTCCCACATAACCAGTTCATTTATTTATTGTACAATTGCAGGCCACGGCACATCCAAACTGACGGGAGAACACTTTGAGGGCAAATTTGATAAAAAATTTCCAATCACTCTCGTCCAATCACAGTTTTCCTCATACTTGTGTCTTCTTTAATTCAAGTGTGCACTTGAGAGGAAAAGGCAGAAAGGGAAGGAGATAGAGCGAGCAAGTGAATTGAAAACAGAATTGCATGTGTGTTTGGGATGCTGGAATGTTCGGGCAGATAGTGTGATTGCCTGCAGTTGAATTTGTTCTTGTTCAAAGATGTCTGTGGAGGCTATAAGGGCCAGATTTCATCCTCTGTAACACAGCACACAAGCAGAATACCAAAATGCTTTGTCTGTGTCTAACAGCTAAAAATAACCTTCATTTTCGACGAAGACAGAAAGTCCAAATGCAATTTCTGAAGTTGAGTACATAAGTGTGTTTATTGATCTCTTTACAGGACGTAGAGGCCTATGGATCTGTGTTACACAGCAAATGTCCCACGGCGTCTCTGACTGTGCGTTAACCTGCTCGGATGTGAGCTGATAGGAGTTGTGTGAGTGTGTTTGTATATACTGTGTGCTCTGTGATGAATCTGTGTGGTGAGCTCACATTGGGGACAGTGTGTATTTGTAGTATGTATGTGTGTATTAGCGTGTGCTCTCACCGTGTGAAGTCCTCTTCCTCTTCTCTTTTCTGTCGGAGTTGTCTGGGTTGGGTCATGCTGGCCCAATTGGGCAGAGACTGCAGCAGGCGGCTGATGTCTTCATCTTTAGCCCAGGATGCACTGATGGTCAGCTTCTCCTCGCACTGTACGATGCCCCTACAACACAAACAACGCACAATAGTCTCAAAACCACTTCAGGATTAAAATAAACTGCTTAAACTTTGGGAACATAGAAAAGCAACATATTTATATAAAATTAAACAAAAACAATGCATATTTAATATGAAAAATAACTAATATAATATAATATAATATAATATAATATAATATAATATAATATATGAAGCGCCAAACAGGAAATTATTATATAAAATCTGAATATATATATGTAAATATATATTAGTAAATCAGAACATATTTTCATAAATCTGAATATATAAATGTAAATCAGAATATTTGGTTGTATGTCTAAATATACAGAAGACTTACATCTACATATTGCAATTATATATCAATATATTCAGAATTATAACTACATATTCACAATTTACATTTATATCTTCAGATTTTATATAATTATTTCCTGCTTGGCACTTCATTAATATAATATAATATAATATAATATAATATAATATAATATAATATAATATAATATAATATAACATAACATAACATAATATAACATAATATAACAACATGAAATGACATAACATAACATATATAACAGGAAATGTTGCAAGCTAGATTTGAACCTGCATTGTCCATAACACTAGTCTGACACATTATTATAATCCTTCTTCTGAGTAACATTTTAATTATCAATAATTTTTTTTTATATATTTTATTTGTAATATATTTAATATTTATATTTTAAAATCTAAGTTCATTTAATTATAAACATTAAACATTTGTATATTTTTCATTGTTAATAAATGTTATATATACTAAATTGTAAAATATATACAAATATAAATTATCAAAATTATTATATTATATTATATTAGCTCCACTGTTCAATGTGACTGAAAACGTGCTAAACACTGGCCTGACATATGTCATCTTCCTCAGATCAAAAGTTAATTCACACTGCAATAGCTAAAAATACTATGAAATTTATTTTCACACATTTAAATGTTCATTATCTAGTGTTTCGTTAAGTACTATATAATGATGCTGTTAATGACTTGTAAATGGAAGTTATCATAAAGTGTGATGAAACTCTGTGTAAGTATCTAAAATAAGAACAAAGTCTATGATTGGCTCAGGAATTGGACAAGCTCCATTTAACTTCACGTCTCAAAAAGTGCCAAAATACGAAAATGAACCGTAAGTTCAGATAAATGTCTTCAGTATTGCATAAGCGGGCCATTAAAAGTGTGCACTGGATGACAGCTGAACACGGTTCCGCAGAAGAGCTCGGATGATACAGAGAGGCAGACGAGGGCGCGGATGAATGAACTGTTATTGTCTGCGACGTGTAGATTGATTGAACAGATCATGTAGAACGTAATGCAGTGCAGTTCACTCATCTTATGGATGAGAAAGAGGGAGAGAACAAAAGAAAGACAGAGAAGGAGACAACGAGAGAGACAGACTGGTAGCATGTGATTATTGTGCGAGGAAACGGCTGCCTCTGCACTTTCTACCCATGATTGAGCTCAGTTCAGACCCCTGCTGACTTACACATATGTGAGCAGACACACACACACACACACACACACACACTTCACTTAAACACATGAGCAGATCAATAATCCAATGTTTCTAATACCAAGGTTTCCGAAAATCCAGTAGTAGACAGATTTTTCTTCATTTTAAAGACATTTCTAACTATTTTAATGAACATTAATTAATGATCCGAAGCATTATGTAATTTATTAATGTTAGATAATGTTCTTAATGAAATTAATTAGCATTAGAGAGAAATGTTCCATCTGTCAGACTAATTCAAACTAATCTTTCTGCACTATTCATTACAAGAACCGGCTCATAAGAGTCATTCATGAATCTGTCTAGCCTGGCCACGCTGCATGTTTTTGATTCACTAAGAAGAACCACTTCATAAGAGTCAACTGTTCAAAATTCTGACTACACTGGTTGCACTTTGAGTTTTTGATTCACTAAAAAAGAAACAATTTATAAGAGTCATTTGTTCATGAATTGCACTATTGGTCATGCTTTAATGTTTTAAATTCACTAAAGAGAACCGACTCATAAGAGTCATTCATTTAGGAATCAGACTACACTGGACACACTGTATATTTTTGATTAACTAAGAAGAGTCATTTGGTCACAAATCAGACTACACTGGTCACGTTGTATGTTCTTTTTGCATGCAGCTAATTTCGACAAAAAGATATTTATTGCCATTATGTTGCAGTACACATTCTTTATATTGAATCACACTGAATACAAACAACACACTCACATTCACACAGGTAAAAAAAAAAAATGTTTTGTGTGTCACAGTATTATCACCTGTATGCAGAATTGCAGATCTCTTTGTACTCCTTGAGCTTGTCACAGACCATCTCCAGGAACTGGTTGGAGTACGCACTGAGGTCCTGCATTAGACTCATTAGATCCTGAATGGACTTCTCCACAACCACAGTGCTCTGAAAACACAAACAAACACACTCAATATGATACACTCTGAAGTCAGGGCATCACCTCTATTCGTTTCTATAGATCAGATGATTGCCTTATAGACTGTAAATGTTGCTGTTGTTAAGGTGCGGGGGAGGTTCTGGTCCGAGGTCAGGGTTGAATTTAAGAATGAGCAGTCCAGACGCCCTCTATAAAGGACCGTGATAGACTACAAAATGCTGCAGTCTATCTGCTCAATTGCTCGCTTTTGAGCAAAGACGTCAAATGAAAAACAAACACGATCAAACCCTCCATTCACCTGTCAGATCCAGACAACCCTTCTGCCGTCAATGAAGCGCAACGATACAGAAACATATGACCATGGATATTATTTTATATGTGTGGCAATGACAAACCTCCACTCGTCCACATCCTTCAAGCACTTCCTCTTACTAAGCCCTCCCTACCATTTAACAATTTCACCTTGCCATCAAAGCTAATGACGCTAATAGCAGAATAACGTTTTAAACACTATGAAGGGCCATAACAAAAGAGCCATGAGTGTTAGCACAGCTACCAACATTTGGCTGTGTTTCTAATGCCAGCAGTGATTGACTGAAAGTGACAGCGAATGGTAGCACGGCGTTGGCAACGGTGCTGCCTAGTGCACCGAATCATAACTTCCTTGTGGCATTGGCACAAACTGTCTGTTTAATTGGACTCAGCACTAATTCAATCCAACCACATTGTGACCCATCCAGCCCAGCAGGGGGCAGCGGCAAATGCCCAGAGTAGTTTGTTCTTATTAGCGCATTGCTGCACATTTGACGTACAATCTGCTAATGCACATATCAATGCCTGCTGTTTGTGCCCCCTGCCTGAGCCCCGGGGGCGGAGAGCGAGGTAATGATCCGTAGCACTGCCCTGGCCCGTTGAGCTCTCTAGCAGTCAACTACACCAGAGAACCGAGGGGGGTGGGGGAGCAACGACTCAGCGGGGGAATGCTAGCCTTCAAAACTGTGCCCCTGGTCACACTGGAACAAGTCCATCAACGCCATAGTGTGTCCGATTATGTGTG
Organism: Spinibarbus caldwelli; assembly: GCA_039654775.1. NCBI lineage: Eukaryota > Metazoa > Chordata > Actinopteri > Cypriniformes > Cyprinidae > Spinibarbus > Spinibarbus caldwelli. The sequence continues at coordinate 12,109,831 of CM077228.1, read as the reverse complement.
TGAACCAGTGTCTGGAAAAGATTGGCATTGTTACTGGGAAATGAACATAGAACATACTGTACATATCAAAATTTGTCAACATTTTCATGGTAATTGAGTGTATATATATATATATATATATATATATATATACACACATACATACATACATCTACATCAATTATATATATAAATGGAGAAAATATGGAAATATATGTAAACTGTGTGTGTATGTATGTTTGTGTTTACTTTTCATATACTTCATTTTTTAGAAAACTATCAAATACAAATTTATTTCCATATTTTTAATCAATTTGATGGTATTTGATATAGCAATATTTTTGATATAGCAATATTTTGGACGGATGGATGGACGGACGGACAAATAAATAGGCAGATAGACAGACAGACAGACAGACAGACAGACAGACAGACAGACAGAGACAGACAGAGACAGACAGACAGACAGACAGAGACAGACAGACAGAGACAGACAGACAGACAGACAGACAGAGACAGACAGAGACAGACAGACAGAGACAGACAGACAGACAGAGACAGACAGACAGACAGACAGAGACAGACAGAGAGAAAGAGAGACAGACAGAGAGACAGACAGACAAAGATAAGATAAGATAAGATAAGATAAGATAAGATAAGATAAGATAAGATAAGATAATTTTTCTAAAAATGAATCAAACAGCCTCAAACTACTGCCATGTTAATAATTAATAAGTCAGTCTTTGTGATCATATTTACACAAGTCGTGGCCGGTCATGACAAAAGGAGCGATTGAGATGCGACTGTGAATTTGTTGTGGCCTTTAGGAAAGTCTATAGCCAAATGAAAAAGTGGATTAAAATCGTAGTCAATGTTTATGATGTTGGTTAATTTTATATAAGCAACATAATATTGAATAGATCATACATTTCCGATATACTGCCCAGCACCTAATAAAAGCTACAGAGACTGACCAGAGAAATATCTCACTGAAAGCTGCAATATTTGGTCTCTCTCTCCCCGTCTCATTTGTGAAGCTCAATATTTCCCAGTAAACAAAGTCTCTAAGCTCCATTATTCAAGTAACAAATGCCCCAGCGCTCTTCGGCACATGTCTAATTCTCCTCATTTAACACACTCATTCGTCTTAGCCCCAGAAATCATTAAAAAGTAATCAAGCTCCAGAGAGAGAGAAAGAGAGAACGAGAGGAAAATAGAGCTAAAGGATGGATAGAAGCCTCACAAGCGAAACAGACAGACAGACGGCAAGAGCTTTAGAGAAAAATCAAACCAGCAGAGGTTCTCTTGTCTCATCGCAAGCAAAATCCTTCCTTTCTACTTAAATGTCACACTGTGCCATGGGAGGTTTAAGATCTGTTGCCGGAAATTTCTACGTCTCCTGACCCATTCTTACTCCGCTCACACTACAGAGTACCTTTGAATTCTTATTGGAGCACATCCAGCTGCGCCAGCCTTGATTACAGTCCTGCTTCTTTGTACAGAGGTGTTTAAAATGAGCAGAGCTGCTGGAGGGAGTGTTTGCTAATGGCAGAAGGTTTAGCGCAGTATAAATGAAGAGAGTCATAATAAAGAACGCTCAGCATGCAGTGGGACTCGACTGGTGAGCGTCCATGAGAGGGAAGCACAACAAGTGGAGCGGAGAGAGAACTTAACGCACATTCTTAGGGACACTCAGAGACCTGAGTGTGTATATACATACAAATTGCACTACACATAAACTCGCTCTTCTCATGGAATGCTAAGCAGAACCGTGAGAGTCGCAGCAGTGATGGCCAAGCTCTTCATATCGGCTGCCAAAATACCCATGTAAGCCTGTCTTAAATAACAAGTAATCATTCCTATGAACTTCACTAATTTTTTTTTTTAAATAGCTTTAAAAAAAAAAACAACAACAACAACTGTGAAATATAATTGCCTTATGTAACTGTATTCGACCTTGTCAAGACAGTCTTTGACCTGAAAGAATGTTTTTTTTTTTTAATTATAACTGTATTTGAAGTGAAACTTGAACACAGTCAATGATCAGGCTTTAAATAACTATAGGCAAGAGTTGAATATCTACAAAAAAAATTAATTTCAGGTAACAGGTTTCAAGATCTGGTGTCCTAGAACCAGAATTAGTCACGACATTGAGGAAACTGTGCTTAAAGCTGCTTTACACAGTTTCTGCATTAAAGTTACTTTAATGAGAACATTCCCACTGTCTCTTGATATAATCAGTCAATTAGATTTTTTGTACTTTCAAATAAATGAGTAAAGTTTTTGACTAGATATTTTTAATTGAGTAAAATTTTGACAGAAAAAGAACTTTGTACTCTGTACTTTTTACATCCCTGCAGCATGAGCAAAGATGTCTACACAGTTCCAGTAAACTATACTAGAATACAGGGTTCACACACCTTTGGAACAAACTTACATTTTAAACTCTTTATATACTGAAAAACTTCTTGCTTTACATACAGAATAAGTAAATGATTTAATTTATTAAATTGAACAGGTATTACACATACAGTATAAAGTAACTAGATAATATTCAGCATATGTACATAATTGTGATGTCAGAGTATTTTTAGATTATATGAAACATTGAACAATTATTATATAACTTTAATTTATTAAGTATTAATGAATGAAGTGGGAAATAAACTTATGAAATATCAAGCAAAAATATATATTAAAAAGTACATAACACATTTTAAAAAACAAAACAATAATTATATATTGATATAAAATCCATTGTTTTTCCATTTTTAAAATTGTATTAATTTCCATTAAATCTCTAGTCCTGGATATCACAATGTAAACATTTCTGGGTTTTCCATGAATGTGAGAACACCGAATCCAGTTCAGAATGGATGACAGGCTGGTGGACAGATGTTGAGATGAGGCTGCGTGTGTTTAGAGGAGGTTCACGGGCCATGGGTTTTCTCCATTAATCCAGTTCTGACCCCATAGCACAGAGTTCAGAGCATTTAACCTGAACCGTTCCGGCACTTCAATTACACCACAACAGACACACACACACACCAACCTATACCAAACCCATACCAGCGGGTTGCAAATACAAACATTTCTGCGTGCATACACGCAAACCTGATATTTGCAGAATTCATAGTAAATTAATGTGGTAGAGCAATTTCTTATGTATTAGAAGTGTGATAACACATGCAGAAACACACAAGCCTCTCCAGGGTAAAGGAGTGTAATGAATGAGAAGGGCAGCGGTGCGACGGTTCATTCATCACTGTCAGTGTGACCATACACCACTGAGACCCACAGACATGCACACACGTGCCAACATGACCCTGCCACTAAACCGCAACACCACCACAACACATCTGTGTGGACAAATGCAGATGCAGGATTTTGTTTCTGTTGGTGTGTGTGTGTGTGTGTGTGTGTGTAACGCCTTATTTAAAGGGTAAGTTCACATAAAAATAAAATCCCATCACTATTTATTCAATCTCATGTCATTCCAAACCTATATGAGAACAAAAGCAGCCTTTTTTTCCCCATACAATGAAAGTGAAAATGGACTGGGACCATGAAGTTCTAAAAAGCATTATAAAAGCAGCACATATGACTTGTGCACTATATTCCAAGTACTTTGAAGCCATACAATAGCTTTCAATATTTAAAAATTAACAATTAAATATGAGAGCTATAGAAGAGGGAAATAATAAAGGGAAGTAGAAGTTTTTTTTTATAAAATTGTTTTTATAAAATTGTATTGTATTACATTTTATTTAATGAAGTATTACATTTTATAATATTTATCATTTTTAATATTTAGAATAATTTATATTATTTCATTTACTTTTTGGTATTTTTATGATTTATTATTATTATAATTAAATAATTTAATAATAATAATAATAATAATAATAATAATAATAATAATAATAATAATAATAATAATCAACAATAAATATTAATATTAAATAATTAATTTTTTTAAGGGGAAAATGTCATTTTTAAAGGTCACGTTTATTTTTCATTATTCACTTTAATTTTAGGCTGACCATTTAGCTAAAAATCTGATACACAAACAACATGAAGTTGAATAAGTGATTAAATGTTTATTTTTGTGTGAACTATTCTTTCAAGCCTCTATTATAGCTCTCAGCATTCTGCGTCTGACATTGTTTGAGTCTGACGGGATGAAGTACAGGCCAAACACACAGGCGTAAACCGCAAACACGCATGACATGTGTAACAACTAAATGTAACCCTGTCATTTCTTCTAAAGCGAGGTGTGTGAGTGACAGGTTCGACCAGCGAAGAAAAACGAGCGGCATAATAGCACCAGGACTGCATTTCCTACAATATATCCGCTGGCAAAGGATTAAGCCTGTTTTATTAGAAATGATTTAAATAAAGGTACACCGGCTCTCCATCTCTGGAGGAGAACTGATTACTGAACACATGAATTCAACAGTGTTCAATCCAAATGTAAATTCACATTCAACACAGCTGAGGGTCAATCTAAGGTGTGTGTTTATGGGTGTGTGCATGTATACTGACTTCATTTGAAGTTTCTAATCAAATCAAGGACGAATTTGTGCCAAAATACCATAGATTTTAATACAACGCATAACTTTAGGCAAGAAAAATTAAGTTCTTGGTGTATACACCTCTTGTACCTCCAAACTTCGCTTACTCACTCTTTCTTTCGTTTCCAGAGTTCTTCAAAGTCTTACTTCACCATAATAATATAGGCCCACACATAAATCCATCATAAATGTAGCAGCTCTGAGATTCAACTTTATGTTTAGTTCTCAATCGTGCACACAGACTCACATACACCCCCTGAAATAGAGCCATATGGGGCTAATGGTGCAGAGAAGGGAACAAACAGAAGGCAATGATATACACATTATCATTATGGAACGGATGTTTGTGTGCACACATATGCACGCACACACCCTACAGCACTGGAAATATATGAAAATATATTAAAATGACTTAAAAGAGCAGTTCTCTTCAAATTCAGCTCAAGTTAGGCTTAAATCCAGAACTTGGCCTGCTTTAGCTGAGCATATTTGGCCACTTTTCCATTGTTTTAGTTCCACAGGCAAAGATTAGCTTTACTTCTTCGGTGTTAAACCTCCCGTACATGTACACTAAAATAAAGCCACAATCCGAATTCAGGCTGCAGTTGGTGATAACCATTGTTAGTCTCTTCCACAATCCCAGTTTAGGTAGGGGTTTAGCCCAAGGTTAGGCCGGAGTCAGTGGGAGAAGATCACTGGTGAGAGGAGGGATTGTTTTTCGGCCCACAGGTGGAGAAACACACTCAATCAGGCCACTCTGGTGCAGTCGAAGCCCAAAAGACTAACACTGACCTGAGGGAGGAACCCAAGTCAGAACAGAGGAGTTTCTGAGGTAACAACAGAAAAGAAAAACTAGAAAAAAAAAAAAAAACAGGAGGAGGTGACTGTGCCCTAAAGGACACGAGAGAGTGCACACTGCATCACTGTCAGACGAATCTTGATAAATTCCATCAGTTGAATTGAAAGGACTGTAGTCTTTTGAAGTAATAACATGAATTTGCCACATAAATCTAGTTCAGGTCTTGAGTCGGCTGACCAACGCATTAAGATGGAGGTTCTCCAACCGCAGGTCATGAAGAGAGGTTAGAAGAAGTCGTGAAAATGATTTATTGCCATCATGGAAAAATGACTCTAAATACTTATATAGCATATTAACAAAACTGTTGGAAATCAAAAATTTTCTAAATGCTAAATTATTCTATGGCTTCTGATGTCCATACGTCCTGTAACTTTATAAAAATGTTGCTTGAATGGCAATGGAGCCAGTGATAGGCATTCTCCATTTAGAAGAATTATATGCACCTGTGACCCATGAAAAAAAGTTTTTTGGTTGTGAGATCCTTCTGCATCTGTTTTAAAAGATTTTCCAATCCCATTCTATCTGTAAAAAAAAATAGCTTAAAATAAAACAAAATAAAATAGCTTAAAATAAAATAGCTTAAACTAAACTAAACTAAACTAAACTAAACTAATAAAATTCCAGGCCATCATTTTGATCTTGGTGTGATCCTGGTATCTTTGGTTATTTATGAAAGACCTTTAATATCAGTTTTAATATATTTCCTGAAAACAAAACAAAACAAAACAAAAGCATTATATTCATCTGTGACCCATGAAATTTTTTTTTACCAATCCCATTCTATCGGTAAAATAAAAAAGCTGAAAATAAAATAAAATAAAAATTCCAGACAAAATCAGGGTAATTTGTGGGCCATCATTTTGATCTTGGTGTAATCCTGGTGTCTGTGGTTGTGGGAGACCTTCAATATCAGTTTTAAAATATTTCCTGAAAACAAAAAACAAAATGAAACAAAGCAAAGCAAAGCAAAGCAAAGCAAAGCAAAGCAAAAAACACTACACAACACAAAACAAAACAAAAAACATGGAAATAAATTCCAGACAAAATCAGAGTAACTTGCAGGCCATCATTTTGGTATGATCTTTGTGTCTCTGTACAAAGAAAAGTTCCTGCAGACTTAAACAAGGTCTAGACAATGCCACTCAAACCTGTGTTTTGGTTACTGTAGTGATGAGAAGTCCTTAATAAAGGCCCATGCCGTCTGTGTGTCACACCGAGCTGTACTCCTCTAATAGAGCCGAACACTGCAGGATGCCAATCAACTGATATCACACACATACACACAGACCAAATACACACCCCCACGCAACACAGACCCTACAAACAAAAAGGTCACTCTCATTAGTTCAACTCTAGACTGATGTGTAGGGCTGTGTGTGTGTGTGTGTGTTGACGGTGAATACAGTGTGATTAAAAAGGTCAGCTTCATTAGCAAAGCGCTGGTGGCAGCTCAAGTCCACATTTCACAACGAGCTTTGACTGAATGGCACAGACAGACAGTAAATCACGTCTCTAAAAACAGACTTGTGAATAAAACACAGCTCGGAATATTGTGACAACATTAAACTTCCAACCATGAATTCCGGCCTAAAATACCTATACTGAGATCTCCTTTGACTGAAAAGACTTACTGGAAATAATACTGGATATCTGTAGGTTCCTGGAAAACAATGGGCCTAACATTTTGGCATTTATGATGAAAAACTTTTTAGGACTTTCCAAAAACATTTAAATATTTTAATATTACACTTACAGTATATATGAATGTATATAATTGCCAGTGATTATTTTAATATTATTTATATATTAAATAGTATTTATTAATATTAGTATTAAAAATAGTACCAGATTGTAAAAAAAAAAAAAAAAAAAAAAAAAAAAAAAAAAAAAGTAAAAATAGTACTTTTTTTATATTTTAATTTTTATTTTAGTGTATTATTAGTTAATTTGCATGCTTTTGTCATTTTAATTAGTTTTTTAAATTGGTCTATTTAGCTTTCATTTATTTTTATTTCAGCATTAGTTTCACTAATTTTAGTACTTCAACTTAAACTAAGCAATATTTAGAATTTTCATTTAGGTTTTTAAGTTTTAATTTATAATTTTTAAAATCTTATTTTAACTTATTTAAAAAAAAAATACAGTTTTAGTTACTGATAACAGTACTGATAATTATAAAATATAATTACATTAGCATTAGTTTGTGTGTATGAATAACAATATAAACTGTAACCAAATACCAATTCTCAATATTTTGGTCACTTTTCACTAACATCAGCTAAAATCAAGTGCATTCTTGACTCTCAAGGTGTCTGGACATGCGGCCCCTGTAAGCAGCACCGTAGATCCTGTGCTGGGGAAGATTAATAGAGCCAATCTCCAAACAAGCTGCACAGTGGCCCCCTCAAAACATTTCTAATGAAATGAATCAATCAGTGGGCCCAGGACCTGCAGATAGCATCAGTGGAACAGATCAGCAAAGAGAAAGAACTAGAGAGGAGTTTAAGGCCGAGAGCAGGCAGAGCATGGATAGCCAGGCCTTCTGATATCACTGGCCTTGTTGTCATACTAGACAAAGTGAGGACAGCCAACTCCAGCTTTCGGCACAGGAGCACTGATAGCAGGGGCTGTCTGTATTTAAACAACCCCTGTGCTTGAAACTGCAACCGGTAATGCTAATGCAATAACACCTCTCTCTGCCAGAGCACACGGCTGTCAACTCGAATATGTGCCAAGAAGCCATTCTCCAACTCTTCATTACACACAGAAAAAATCTATTGTTTTTAATTAAATTTAACAATTAAAATAAATGTCTGCTCTCCTTTAAGACTGCCTTCGAAAAACAACCTTGTCCAAATAATCAGTAAATGGTCCTCTATATTTAATTTTAAGCAAATGAAAACAAGCATGTGATTAATAAGTACAATCTGTTAAATGTCATTCTACCTTGAAGTTAATTTTCCAACATAAAAAACACTGAAAATGTGTTTCCAAAAGGTGATGAAATTTGCATAAATATACGTAACTTTTCAGTATAATTAAACAATCACACAATTATACATTTGGGATCAGTAAGATTTTTAATGTTTTTAATGTAGTCTCTTATGCTTATCAAGGCTGTATTTATTTGATGAAAAATACAGAAAAAACTGTAAAATTGTGAAATATTTTTGCAATTTCTAATCTTACTGACCCTAAACTTTTGAATAGTAGTGTATATTGTAAAACAAAATTTATATTTTGAATGAACACTGTCCTTTTTAACCTTTTATTCATCAAAGAATCCAGAAAAAAGTCCCCAAAAATATTAAACAGTACAACTGTTTCCAACATTGATTATAAATCCGCATATTAGAATGATTTCTGAAGGACTATGTGACACTAAAGACTGGAGTAATGATGCTGAAAATTCAGATTTGTTTCACAGGAATAAATGATATTTTAAAGTATATTAAAATATCAACCTGTTATTTTATATTGCAATAATATTTCACAAAATTACAGTTATTTTCTGTATATCTGATCAAATAAATGCAGCCTTGATGAGCAGAAGAAACTTGTTTAAAAAACAGTAAAAATCTTACTGATCCCAAACTTTTGAATGGCACTATACAATTACACATTACATATGATTTTTATAAATATATAAATGTCTACCCTGATTACGGTGGTTGTCCAACAAAACTAAGTTGGTGTTTGGGTGACCAGTTTACAGAAGGAAAAGGTGACACTGGGTTATGGCATAAAGTTGTTCAGCTTTAAAAATGCTGACAACAACAGACATAAAATCTGTCCTAAGAGTTTTTCCTTTGCAGTACTGTAAGTAAATGGGAGTGGGTGTTTATGTGTGTGTGTGTGTGTTAACATGGTTCCTGATGGCAAAGAGCAGTATATTTAATGTTGTGAAACTAAAAGAAAACCCCCTTTCCCCACGGATCAATGCTCCACTTCTCCTAGGCTGATTTCTCATAAAACACCTGCTGTAACATCCGAGCCATGGCACCTGGAATACACCGACATGCACCCATAAACACACACCCACATCTCTCTGTCATCATTTCCTTGACCACATGAGAGCACTACTTTAAGCACCATTTGCCTTCTCCATTTGGTCTACAATGCATCACAGAGGCAATAGACAATCTGGAGAGAAGCCTCACTCAACTTCATGGCTTCTCACAGGATGGATGGCTGTTCAATCTGAGAGGAGGGTCAATTTTAGTCTTGTACTTTCTCAATGACACACTGCATTGAAAGCTGGGAGCTGGAAATCTAAACTTTAGGTTCATACTACTAAAATAACTTCAGAAATGAAGCTGACTTTTCCATGTATTTTGTTGTCAGAAACATACAGACATTGAGGGAAGTAATACACATACTGTCAAACTGCTCTTCTGTCTTGCTTTGCACCTGTTCTAGGTGATTATATGCTAATGCAGGGCTCAGTGGGATGTATAAAGTGCATTTTAAAACAGAAAAGTTAAAAACAGTTATTTTAAATTGTATTAGCATTTTACAATATTACTGTTGTTACTGTAGTAAAAGTATAATGCAGTCTTTGCGAGCTTCACATTTCAACTATTTAACTTGCTTAAAATTTTATTTACTCACTAAAGTCAAATTTTCCCCGCATTTGCTTGGCAAATGTTAATTTTGGCCCCTGATGCACATGGATGTGAAGCCAATGCTTTCCGAACGCCGTGCCGATTTTCTTTCCTCTGCAAAGTTCAAAATCAACAGGCACTTTGCAAAGTCTGTGAGAACACAAACAACTTCACACACTAATACAGCTCTTCATGAAGGGCTTCATTAAAGTGCCTCTGAAGAGCAAACTCTCTCGTTCTTTCTAACACACACAGACCACGACCCAGGAAATGGTTCTACAACAGTACAAAGCAAAAGGCCGAGATGGGACGTGCCATGCGAGCGGTCAGGAGCAAAGCTGCGGCACCTTTGATTGAAGATAATTAAAAAGAAAAAAAAATCCCAAACAAAAGAGCATTTTATGGAGCTCCCGCTATCCAGAAAGTCGCTCATTAGCCCAGCAGGGTAATTAGCAAGATGCCGCAGTCCTCGTTAAGAAGAAATCATAATCGTAAACAAATGGCTGTGAGCTTTTGGTGCCTTCCCCTCTGTAATGAACTGCCACTGTTCTCAAAATGAAAGCAATGCTAAGACTTACACACATGAACACAACTTGGAGAGCCTTGAGATGACAGGTCTCAGTTTAAAGAGTAAGGGGGCCCATAATGGCTCTCATCCGAGTAATAACGGAGCGCTAAACTCATCATACTCAGCACAAGTGCATTCTTGCTCTCATATATTTGCAAAGAGAGCTTCTCATGAGGTTAATTGACCAGATCATGGATTCAGAGAGTAGGAAGATAGTTCAAATAACTCAGTTGTACATGCACAATTGCACATGAATACACTCAGGAACAAACAGAAGCATGCAGCTAAACATAGAAGACAATATATGTTAGGCAGCTTCTTTAAGGCAGTAATATAAAATAATACAAATGTAAAATATATAATATAATATAATATAATATAATATAATATAATATAATATAATATAATATACCGGTAATATAATTTTATAATGATTCTGTAATCTAATCTAATACTATATAATAATCTTAAAAGCAGCACTAAATAACTATACATTAAAATGGCATTTTTAAATAATAATCTATTATAATCTAATATAATATAATATAATAACCTTAAATCAACACTATCTTATATTTTAAAATTACATTACTTTTAATATAATATAATATCATTTTTAAATTATAATATATTTTAATATAATAACCTTAAAATCAACACTATCCTATTTTTAAAATTGCATTGTTTTTTAAAATAAAATTATAATATAATATAATATATTATAATAAACTATATAATCTTAAAGGCGACACTAAATAATCCAATATTTTAAAATTTGAATTTTTAAAATATATAATATACTATACTATACTATACTATACTATACTATAATATATGTGACCCTGGACCACAAAACCAGTCTTAAGTTGCACGGGGTTATTTGTAGCAATAGCCAAAAATACATTGTATGGGTCAAAATTATAGATTTTTCTTTTATGCCAAAAATCATTAGGATATTAAGTAAAGATCATGTTCCATGAAGATATTTTGTAAATTTCCTACTGTAAATATATCAAAACTTAATTTTTGATTAGTAACATGCATTGCTAAGGACTTCATTTGGACAACTTTAAAGGTGATTTTCTCAATATTTTGATTTTTTTGCACCCTCAGATTCCAGATATTAAAATAGTTGCATCTCGGCCAAATATTGTCCTATCCTAACAAACCATACATCAATGGAAAGCTTATTTATTTTGAAAAATTGACACTTAAGACTGGTTTTGTGGTCCAGGGTCACATATAATCAAAAGCAGCACTAAATAATCCTATATTTTAAAATGACTCCGTAAGGAGCATGTAAACTACAACAACAAGCAAATACTGGAAAGGTGAGAAATGAAACAGTACTCATTCTCTTAGCTGATGAACTAAGCACATCCAGTGGTCTCTATGGCAATAAAAGCTTGCACGTCCTGTGCTGCCAGGAAGCAGCCCTGGGAGAGACGGACAGCTGGCAGCTGGTCGCCACAGTGCCATGCTGTGTGTTATATAAGCTGCACTTAACTGCTGATTTCAGGTCAGCCAGGATCAAACACAATTTCATCTCCAATTATGATGTAGGGTGATAGGAGGGTAGGTGGCCTTTATCGGCACTCTCGGGAGAGTGAAGGAGAAGAGACAGGAAGAGAAAAAAAAATAACCTTGCCCCTCTTTGTAATTCAGAAGAGAAAACAATCAGACCGGGCTTTTGTACACTTGACCGGTAGGCAAATGCTGTTTGAACAGTTAGTCTAATAAATGGATCGATTTATGAAAGGGAAGGAGAGTGGGAAGAAGGGAAGTAGAAAAAGAAGGCTGTACTATTTTTCTATATTTATGTGTGCACCTATACATTTTCTGAAAAATCCCAAGAAGTTCCTTTTAGGATCATTTACAAAGAAAACAAAAACAACATACCTGTAGAAGAGGTCTTTGAACACCCAGGTTTTTCATGGTGTCAGCGCTGGCCAGGATTTTGAGCGGGTCGGACACTTTGGTCACACCCTCAATCTCCTTATTGGTCTCGGTGCGGACCTGGCTGAGGAACAGGTCGTTGATGTAGTAGGTGAGGAAGGTGCGTAGCTGACACTGCTTGGCCTGAGCTGGACCCATACGGGACTCAATCTCCTGAATGAACCTGATGACATGCAAAAAACAAAGCATTTTCATTAAATTAGAGAAAAGAGATGTCTATGCAAGGTTTGACTAAGTTTGCATATGTCGGAGATGAGGCTTATTGGTTGGCACATTGTGGAGTGGTGCTGATGTGGGAAATTTGGGGTTGAATACAATCTGTATTGTGTCCCAATCACTTTTTGGCTTCTCTCCACTATTGTTTAATTTCGCATTTAATTTCAAAATGGAATAAAAATGTTCTTATTACAAGAAAAGAAAACAATAACATTAAATTGAAAATAATTTATATATTAAAATAATTTAATATTTCAGATTTTTGTCAGATTTTTAATGTCAAAATCTTAATTTTCTGTTCCTGGTTAAAATTAAATTTCGAATCACAGATTTTCAGTGTGGGCTGAGACTTTAAATACACACATCTAAGCACCATTTCTGGCTTTTAAGTACTGTACATACACCATGTGTGTCAGTGAGGGAACAAGACAGGTGTTGAGCAGGGACGGGCTGTTGCGTACGAGCAGACAGAGGCTCATAGATCAGCAGGAACTCTGATTTATCACTACAAGACTACAGCTGCACAACCCCCGACTCTAAACACCTCCCTCAGCACTGCACAGCCAATTAGTCAACCCAGCAGAGGGGAGCCCATCCACACATGTGCACATGAATGTGTGTTTGTGTGTGTGTGAGACATTAACAGTGGAAGCATGGCTCAGCCCTCAGTAAGCAACAACTGTACCACTGCATTCAGTGAAACACTGCCATTACAAACCTAAAAACCAAAAGAAACTAATAAGAGAAAAATTGGCCCCTGTGGCCATTAAAACACTGTAAATCTTTTTATTTTCTCACTATGTTTATTTTAAGAAACACTGATCCATTTGGGTTCTAGATAATTGATAATTAATATCACCTTGGTAAAAATTATTTAAAAAAAAACATCAGTGTTAAGTATGCACGATATATCGGTACTATATCAGTTATCGGCCGATATTGGGGATTTTTAATTTAATGTATTAGTCAATATTGGATATTTAATTCTGTATGCTCATTTCTCCAATTTGCATTCTTTCACATTTTGATTTCCTTTTTTGTCATATAATACTTAAATTTATCTTGATTTTCATAATTCCTGAGCTCATTAGCACATTGTGAATCATTTTATTGTCTGACTGATATGTTTGTTAAAGTAAACACTAATGCATATGGGTCCTAGTTAAGTGATAAATAATATAAACAATATTGAAAAAAAATCAATATAAAGTATGCACAAAAGTATCCATATCAGTCGATATTGGATATTAAAATCTGCATGATATTTTCTCCGATTTTTACATTTAGATTACTTTTGCCGTCATCTAACACTCACTTATAGTTAATATTTTAAAAAAACTAATAATTTTATAACACCGTTAAATCTAATCTTCAGCAAATCTCATAATAAATACTCGTTTTTAAAACAGGCCTATATTATAATAATGCCTAAACACACTTAGCATTTGAAATGATTTATTTTAGTTTTACTGTTTTATTTTTAAATTATTTAGAGAAAAAAAAGTATAAAAGTATAGAAACAACAGCCATTTACTGTTATCGGTCATAGTACGTAAATAATTATACATAATTATCGGTATTGGCCAGAACATAAAAAATGGTGCATCTCTAATCAATACAACAATTTATCAGCACCAATGACCATTTAGTCAAGCTTAAATTTTTAAAATGAGGAACTATAAACTTCCATAAAGAAAAGTGAGGACAAATTGTATAGTGTAACTGAAGTGTCCCAGTTAAAATTTGTTCTGTGTATCACGTAATTCTGCAGCTGGGACTGTATATAATATATGGCAGGGCTTCTCAGGACCCTCTTGAATAATTTGGCATGGTTTTCGAAATACAGACAAAGATGATAGCTCAATCTCCACTTCATTATGTCACCAATATAAATGTCCTCTATAAGAATTATTCACACCAGATGGTGTCTCTTACTTTCGCTCTCACTCATCTAATAGACACACAGCAACACGTGCACACAACGACACACATACGCGTATCATGGGCGCAGCCTTCATGTGATTACCTCGCTGTGTTAATATTTCATTCCATAAGTCTGTCTGATCACTGGTCTTATGAGGTAAATGGAAGGTGACAGCTGCTATAAAGGCTCGTTGGCTCTCTCAGCTAATCAAGTTTTGCTTTGTCCAAATTTAGAGAAGAAAAATGCATCAGGGACATCGTAAGCGTGACTACACTGACTGTCATAACAGAAGCGTGTGTTAAAGGAAGACCCACAGAACAGCCTGGAAAAAAGTCAGTGAAGTGCAAGAAAAGACAAGAAAGGTTGAATGTTGCCATATTGTCTGGTTTTTAGTTTTTGTCACATTTGCAATCTTAGTCATCGTCTGGAGCTCCGCTTAAGTACTAATCAAAGGAACAGCAGACAAACTTAAAATTGTTCATACTACTGGGCAAGAAGTAGTAAAACACTCTCTTTCTGTGTTTTTGATCTGTGGCACGCTGCATTAGGCAGGTGGAGAAGTTGGACGCTCCTCTCTGCAATCGCATAAGATGTGTGAACAGCATGTGAGTGTGTAACCAGGCTTGAATGTGCTGAGAGATGTTTGAAAACTGAGTCGAGGAAAAGGATGGAAAAGAGAATGAGGATAGTTCAAAACTCGATTCTGTTCTTCCATTGTTACCTGGGCTCACCAGATGCCCTGCTGAGAATAGCCACACTTTTCACTATGACAACAGTAGAAGAATCCATGCATAAATGCCACATTCTAATCACTTGCTTTTTTAAATATGTGCATTTGTAGTAAACATAATGAATTTTTAAACCACATTTTTACTGCTTATGATAAACTGCAGATGGTAGACCATCTATAGATCAGAGAAGCCATTCATTTCAATTTCAGTTATGATTCTTTATGGATGAGGAATTTCTGGACTCAATTTTACCTTCGGGTGTGTTAAAATGTATTAAAATTGGGATGTGATGTATTACAACTAAAATTATGTGTGTGACATGACAATAAATTAATATATTTATTTATTTATTTATTTATTGTGTGTGTATGTGTGTGTGTGTATATATATATATATATATATATATATATATATATATATATATACACACACACACACACACATTCACGCGATTTCTGTAGAATGGACAGTTATGAACAAATAAGTCAGTCATAATTCATTATAATATTATATTATAATTTTTAACATCATAATTTATAATAAGGGTTGTAAATAACATGTTCATTTTGTCAATTGCTATATGCAGCAAAGTAAACCAATAGATTGAAGGGTGATTCTTTCAAAACAAGCTTATTTCAAGATAAATTTAGATGTCTTTTCAAAAAAATTACACTTGGAGACTCCAAAAGGACAGCAAAACAACCAAGTGATATAAGAAGCCCATTTACATTTATGCACACCAATAAATAAATAAATAATAAAATGTAATAATTTAATAAAATTTTTCAGAATTCATAATGTATAGAATGTGTACAGTGGACAAGCCAAGTTTCGATACCAAACAGAACCACACGGAGAGGCAAAAAAAAAAAAAAACGAATCCAACCGCTTACAGCTGATTGCTTATACAGTACACGGATCCATTCAGAATTATTAAACAGCAACATACACATGACAAATCAAAACATTATCCTGAATGTGTGTGGAAACAACGTGAATGTACCGAAATGTGCCTGTGCATAAATACATTGTATGATCTGTGCATCTAGAGTGCGCATACACGGTTTGTTTTCACATCAATATATCAGATATATCAGATATGCATGCTTACTGTACAACTCCGCCCTTTGAAACAATGGCAGAGCTTGTGTTTTAAAGCGAAACACACTAGAATAAGCAATTTACTGAAAATGCAACGTGAGTCTTTATTCTCTCCGCCATCTCTGATCTAATCAGCCTGGCCGTCTTTACATTAGCGCTGTTATGGATTGATTGTTTGAATGCATCTACTTACTGGATCATTGGACTGAAAACATTCCCGGAGTTTAGTGGCTTGAAATGATGTTATCGACTTTTGCGTTAATTACATTAAAGAAATTTAACACATTACGGATTTTTGAATTAATCACATAATATAATATAATATAATATAATATAATTAATATAATATAATATAATATAATATAATATAATATAATATAATATAATATAATATAATATAATATAATATAATATAATATAATATAATATAATATAATATAATATAATAGCAAATTACAACAATAGAATCCAAAGGTCACAGACCTTTTAAATTCTGAAAATTCAATAAGCGGCTACCAAACAGTCTTATCATAAAACCCCCAAAGTGCTTTAAAATGTGGACAAAATGTCTGAAAGCTCCAGAGCGCAACACACACAGCTGGCCCTTCATCTCCACAGAGATACCATGAAGACAACCATGAAGGCAACCGCACAGCGTGGGCTATCCATGTCTGTGAAATCTTAATTAACAAGTCACAAATCAGTTTATCAAGAAAGAAAGAAAGAAAGAAAGAAAGAAAGAAAGAAAGAAAGACAGACAAGTAAAGAAAAGGAAGAAAACAATGTAACAGCATTGTTGTTGTGTTTACGAGTAAGCAATGCGTGAAAAAAAAACCTGATGTGGGATCAGAGCAGGAACAGTCACCATACTGAGCCCCCCTCAGAGCAGGATGAGATGTCTGTAAGCATAACTCACAGCTAATAAGGGGATTATGGCATGTAATCAGAGCTGGGCTCCTTTACATTCTTTACTGAAATACAATTACTGCCGTTTGATCAGGACATAACCGTTCATTGACGGATGATCTTAATCCATCCAGAGGATAATAGAAATGAAACATTATCAACATTTGATGAGGGTTCAGAGGACTAGGAAAAATGATTATAACTCTACTGTGAATAAACAGAGGTTTTAGCCTGTGTGTGGTCACAAGATTCATTGTTTCCATTTTTCATACTCACAATTAGGGATATGAATAAATTCTAACCCTGGGTGTTTATCATAGATGTGCACAGGGCTTGAGATTATCTTTTTTGCTCACCGGCCACTGTGGCTAGTGGTTTTCCAAATTTACTAGCCACTCAGCATTTTCACTGGCCACAATTTTGTTTTATATGACTTAATACTGCATACAAAAATGCATTTAAATTGATTTCCAGGTCATTTCTGACCTATTTAAAGGGCATTTTTCCCTAAACTTATTAAATGCATGCATCGCCTTTCATATCAAATTCTTACATTTTATTAATACTTTCACTTACTATAATAAGATAACCAATTATATGAAATCAGTATCTACAAAATCAATCTTTCCACTGCAGAAGAAACAGAAGTGACTGGATCGGCATTCAGATGCATTTACACAGACAGTTCAATGTAGCTGAAATATAGCACGAATGCATTTGCAGTGCATGCAAAATTATAACAGCATAAATAATGTTGTGAGCTCGGTGTTTTAAAATATATATATTTTTAATATACAAATATGAAATGTTGGATATGAAAATATGAATCTTAATTAATGAGTCATTGAAATATGCCTTCAAACGATTCGTTCAGACAGCTGATTCATTCAAGAATGAAACGAGTGCCTGTCCTTATGAATGGACCACTGAATCATTGACTCAAATGATTCAAAATTCAAAAACGTGAATCAGCAAAACACCGCTGTGTGTTGCTCAGACATGCGTGTCTGTTCTGCTGTGATCTTTGTTTGGAACTATTTTCATTAACCAAATGGAGCAAAAACAGTCAACTTTGACAATATATCCTTTCAATAAATTCAAATTCAAATATTGAACTAAAATGTATATTAACTACTCGTTTTAACTCTTGTATAAAATGTCAAATTTGCAATTGTGGTTTTCAGGGAACTTCCCTCTCTTGGTTGTGTCATGTTGCTTAACTAGGCTGTAAGTTATAAATATAAAAACTAAGTTATATTTTTATGTTTCTTCTGTGTGCAGTTGCGTTCATTTGTTTTTGAGATTCTCTCACATAGACAGGCTGCGTGAGCTTCAACTGGACGCGACCTTGTTACTGATTATCCATTATCAATCGCCGTTTACACCCAATGTAATAAAATCAGAACCATTCTAGCCGAAATTTCGGTGCAAATAGATGTTTTAATCAGATTAGTTGTCTGGCCGGGCAAGTAAAATTCTCTTCTCAACAAAGGGCTAAAAAAGCAAGAAATTTTGAAAAAATTCAGCTGGGAGAACATCTAGCAACTAATTAAGTTAATTGACATCAGGTCTGTAACATGATTAGTAGGGCTGTCGCAATAACCGCAATATCGCAATACCGCGCTATTGACGAGCATAACCGCAGAGGAATGCAACAACCCCAGCAACTGCAATATTTGCGTTTTCTTTTTTCGTAAGGTTATGCCCTTCTCGTTTTACACTTCATGCATGTGTCCTGAATATTAAATAAGTTAGTAATGATAACATAATGTGTACCATGCTGATTTGTACAAAGGCTCAGTAGATTTGCAAGCCTAAACAGACTGCGAATGAGAGAGATCGACTGAGCGCGTGCGATTACCTGCGTCTGTCCTTCAGGTCAAGTCATGTATATTTGTGAAAATAGGTTGTCATGTCCAAGGAAAGTGAAATCTCTGTCTGAGCATCGACGCTCTGCTGGTCAGCTTAGCCTTTAAAAGTGGCGCTCAAAGTTAAAATGATTTCAACAGCGTGTTTCATTACATCTCTCTTTGAATGAATCAGCGTTTTTGAACGTGTAGTTGAATGAACGGTTTAAAGACTCACTCAAAGACAGTCCCTTGACGCCACCTTGTGGCATAACAATGAAACTACACTGACTGACAGCCCATCTAGAACACGCAGGTAAAATAGCAACAGAAAAAGTCTCTTGTCCAGTCAGATTCGAGGATCAGCACTAACTGTTATATAACAATACCCTAACGATTTTATTGCCAGGTTTATGTTCTGTTATGTGGACCGTTATGTTGTCATTCTCTTCTGTTTACTTCACTTCCGGTTTCAACGTGATTTAGTTTCGGTTTCTGAATTCCTTACATTGTAACATACACACACAGATATAAATATATGGCGATAATACCGCATACTGCTCTTTTGAGCCACTCAAAATTACCGCAAGGGAAATTCCTTCACCATGACAGCCCTAATGATTAGCTATAAAAGGGATGTCTTAGAGAGGCAGAGTCTCTCAGAAATAAAGATGGGCAGAGGCTCTCCAATCTGTGAAAGAGTGCATAAAAAGATTGTGGAATACTTTAAAAACAACGTTCCTCAACGTCAAATTACAAAGGCTTTGCAAATCTCATCATCTACAGTGCATAGCATCATCAAAAGATTCAGAGAAACTGGAGAAATCTCTGTGTGTAAGGGACAAGACCGAAGACCTTTGTTGGATGCCCGTGGTCTTCGGGCCCTCAGACGGCACTGCATCACTCATCGGCATGATTCTCTCATTGACATTACTAAATGGCCCAGGAATACTTCCAGAAACCACTGTCGGTAAACACAATCCGCCGTGCCATCTGCAGATGCCAACTAAAGCTCTACCATGCAAAAAGGAAGCCATATGTGAACATGGTCCAGAAGCGCTGTCGTGTCCTGTGGGCCAAGGCTCATTTAAAATGGACTGTTTCAAAGTGGAAAAGTGTTCTATTCTCAGACGAGTCCAAATTTGACATTCTTGTTGGAAATCACAGACGCCGTGTCCTCCGGGCTAAAGAGGAGGGAGACCTTCTTGTGGATAAAATTGTAAAATTTCTCAGTTTAAACATTTGTTATCTTATCTATGTTCTATTGTGAATAAAATATTGGCTCATGTGATTTGAAATTCTTTTCGTTTTCATTTTATTCAAATTTAAAAAACGTCCCAACATTTCCGGAATTCGGGTTGTAATTTCTGGACAAGTTCTTCACTGGTCTCTACTGCAGTGTTTGGCTGAATTCACTGGCTGATGTCTAAAGCAACTCATAGAATGTGACTCTTCTAAATCAAAGCCCTCATCCTGTAGACTCTCTCACAGACATACACAGACCGAGAAACATTACACATACACTGAGTCCCAGTTTATTAGCACTGACTGCCTCTGATTGCGCTCAACAGCATCTAATTAACTGTCATTAGAAAGCAGATGTCTGTGCCCAAGGCCTTCACTGAATTATTGTGTGCAGAGAGCCCTGCCTGTGAATACACACACACAGAAAATGGTACGTCAGCCACTTCCTGTACTTCTCCCCTCCAAACCAATTACAAGCTCAGAAATTAAACCATCCTTGTAGTATAAATATGTATTTGTGTATTATTGAAGATTATTGAACAAAAGGGTGAGGGAGGACATGAAGGATAGTGTAGCTGAGTCATTTTTAATAAGAGTAAAGTGCCCTGAGGTTTGCTGTCTGTCGTTGGCTCAGCAGCTGGGCAGGTTGGCTTGTGTAACGGACATGCAGCAGTCTGGTGTAATATTCACTTCTGAAGACTGACAGAGAGCTTTATGTGATCTGAGAGAGAACACTGAGGACATAAACAGAGTGCTCACACACAAAACACGTACAAGCCGTCAGACTCACCAGGTGCCACAGTTTCACAAACTTTTCTGCTTTTCTACTACATTTTATATCTAGACATAAAAGTCTAAACAGATTTTAAGCTTTGTTCTTCCCTAAGGAAAAAGGTCTTTTTAAAGATTTAAATCTTTCCTTTGAGGTAAAAATGTTAATTTAATTTACATAATATAAACAGCTCTTTTTCAATATATGTATGAAAGACATCTCTTATGCTCACAAAGACTATTTGATAAAAGACAATAAAACTGTAATAATGTGACATTTAAATTTACAATTTAAAATAATTGTTTTATATTTTAATATATTTATTCCTGTGATGGTAAAGCTGAATTTTCAGCATCACTCCAGTCTCAGTGTCACATGATTCTTCACAAATCATTCCAATATGCTGATTTGGTGCTCAAAAACATTTCTTATTATCAGTGTTGAAAACAACTGTGCTGCTTAATATTTTTGTGAATAGCATGATTAACAACAACATCAAAAGAACAGTATTTATTTGAAGTAGAAATCTTCTGTAACATTATAATTAAACTTTACTGTGACTTTTAAACAATTTAATGAATCCATGCTGAAGTATTAATTCAAATTAAAACTTAATTTACTTATTAAAAAAAAAAAAAGAAAAGAAAAGAAAACTAACTTATTAAAAATAAATAAATAAATAATAATAAAAACTTACTGGCTCAAACTTTTGAATGTTAGTGTATGTTCTGCTACAATTGGAGCAATTCAAGCTTGAAGTAACACTTACTGTAAATGCAAAGCAGCCCAAAATGAATTCAGAAAATCGTTATTGCGTTTAAAGCCAGTCGGAGTGCAACAGAACAGAACAAAATGCAGGGGTCTTGAAATGCATTTGGTTGTAAAATAGTACTTGAAAAACAGTTCATCTAGTGTAAAAATAAATACATAAATTAAACGCATTCATAAATAAAATGAATAAATCATAAACAATGAACAGACTCAATCACACAAATCTATTGCAATGGACTTGATGCCATTATTAGGTCTATATTCAATTATATGGACATAAAACAAACAACATATTGATATAAGCCACTTTTAATCAATATTCATCTGCTACAATAATTTAATGTCTTCAAATTATCATAATTTGGTGGGTTTTTCAGTAAATATATTTTAGCAAATATGTATGATTAATTAACTGGCATAACATGTAATTACTTTAATAAAACTTTTTAATTAAATGACAGTCCTAATATTTTGATTTCACATCTGCCCCTCCAGCATATTTTTGATGATCAGATGTGTTTTCATATCACAAGCAGAAGTCAAATAAAATGTGTAAACCTAAACAACAGACACAAGACCAATAAAGACAATCTTTCTATATTTTATGACCATTTTTTTTACCTTGTCATAATATAACAAGTAGAGGATATTCACCACAGTGACAATGAGAAGTCACCTTTCAATGATCGTAAAAAATACTGCTGTGTGGGATGATTTTATGGAATTTATAGACCATAATTAATATTGCTTCAAAAGCAGGTTTTTAATAGCTGATGCCTCATCTGAATTACAAAGCGAATAATGTATGAGTCAAAAAAAGAGAGCTTAATTTTGTAGGTCTCACATGGTTAAATCTATGTAAAGAAATTATAAATGAGCATGAAGAGCAAGGCACTGGAATACTTAAACGAACCACTAGATGGCAGTATGTCAGTTCTCTGTGTACATATCTGTGCAGTCAGTTCTTCACCCACCTTAACGAAGGGAAACTGTCTTTAGAAAGCATTAAGATTGCATTTATTGGGTTACTATCGAAACCGACTTCGCAGTGCGATGTATTTAGCTTTCGTTGCTTTCCTACAAAAGACAGCGGTGAGGTAAATGAATATGGCCAACCCACACATACACCCACCAGCTCTGAGACCTCCTGCTGTGTGTTGCAGATCTTACACACATGCACACACACACACATCGTCTCACCAAAGGTAGAGCGATGGGTGTAGGACAGAAATGCCTTATTGGAAAGGAAAGGACAGGCACGCTAATTAAAAAGCATGGAGGCGGAAATCAGAGAGTGAACGCAATACATTGCCAGAGTCACAAAAAAGTTCACTTTTCTCCCTCCTGCTTTTTCTCTCAATTTTCCTCTCCTTTTTTATAGCATCATTATTTACAAAAACAAAAGTCGCAAACCAAAGAGAGCAGTTTGTAATGAGCTGCATTTCTGGTGGAAATTATGAAATGTTGTTTAGGGCTGACAAATGCGGCTATTTGAGGTATGAAAATGCAAGTGTGTGAATGAGAAGGAAAGCGGTGTTTTAGGCCAATTAAACTAGATGAAATCTATCACACGAAGAAGACCAGGGGCTTGGATTCCTGCAGTCAACAGGAAATGAGATCGGCTCGTTTGGCTGACATGTCCCCGTGGTGACAAATTACCCTTCCTGATTCACTTTCACGTTCTTTGCTTTGCCTTTTCGCCCAGTTCTCAATATCTTTCCCTCCCACTGTCTAGTTTCTCATCCTCTGCGCTCTTTTTCTGCATACACAGTTTGAGGAAAAAAGTATGTGATGCTTTGACCTCAAGAAAGCAGTTGGACCAGAAATCCCAAGAATATTGCTTAACTGTTTTGGAAATGGAAATCGTGCAAAAATTTCTCCTGACCGTTGTCTGATCTGCAATTACAGGAAACGTTTAGCTGAGGTTATTGGAAGGTTATCGGGAGGTTAAAATGGAGATTCTGCCATCATTTGCTCACCCAAGTTGTACAATCTGTATGACTTTCTTTCTTTTGCATAAAAATATGATACAATGAAAGTCAATGGGGACCAACATTAGACTGTTGTTTAAAACATCTTTTGTGTTCTGCCGAAGAAAATAATTTTAGATGACACAAGGGGGGAGAATAAATGAACCTTTTGAAACCAGTTCACATACTTTTGTCACATTCCACCGTGAAGTGCTTTCAATAAAAAATATGAAAATCTATCATTGTTTGTATGCTTATTTGCTTAAGCAGACTGTGTTTTCCTACCGCTGACAATCAGAGAAAAAGTATGTGAACCCCACACTACATTACCTCTGAATGCTTAATGTGGCCTTTACAAACACACATCACTGCCTCCCAAAGCAGCCCAATGCACATCTGGACTGGATAATAACCTGTCAGTCTTTTTTCCTCTGAAAGCATTTGTTTTCAGAGCAGCAGAGGGCTGTTATTACCCTGCGTGGTGTGAGCGAGGGAGGAAACTCTGCAAATTGAGCCATTAGAGCAGAAGCTGGGAGTGGCCTGCGTTTAATGGGAGCCTGCATGGGCGAACGGCATCACGCACGAGGCGATAACAGCGTGAGTGTGCGTACGAGCCAGTAAAAGGGAGGGAAGGCAAGTGATTGTGCGGTTAAAAGGGTGAGGAGTGTTGATTGACACACTACCGGCTAAACAATTCAACCCCCCTTGGGATCTGGTCTAATCAAGCTCCCTTTCAGGCCACAAAATGGCCAAATCGCTAGGGCCAATTTCAACTTCCCTCTTAATAGTAGCTGCGACTGCTCACTAAACAGTGCAAGAGGGGGTTCTGGAGTTTTATAAAGCCAATAGCGCAGGTAGTTCATCATCCTATCCCATTGGCGAATGGGACTCCAAGCACTTTAGAGCTCCTTCAATTAGAGCTCAGCATCTCCTACTGAAAGAACCCAGTAAGTGCTCCGACGTTCCAGCTCCTCGGGGCTCTGCTGAGGAGAAGGACTTAATTAAATCACAGAGGCTTTGCCAAAGAGCGCGACCCAGGGCCAGCTTTATGATTTATGTGCCGGCCGTGGAAAACAGTGAAGGCTGGTCCTCTGAGGTGACAGTAGAGACCGTACAAACACGTGAATTCAAGAAATGCTCTCCGTGGAGCATCGGCTGAACTTTAGAAAGTCTGTGCTCAGTAACACCTCGTCTGGTGTTGCTGTACAAACATTGGATTTTGGCAGGAGGACATTAACACTGTTTAACTGCCCAAATAATGCCCTCTACTGACATCCGTTCTTCCCCATTATCACACATTACAGACAACTACAGGCAACAATAAGTGTGTTTATATGTGGATTTATAATCATGCTAAAGTCAAGTGGGTTCCAGCAATAGTTAAAATGACCCAATCAGTGTAAAATGGAAAAAAGAATGACATTCAGGTTTGAAATGAAATCAGATTTTACATGATTTTTACATGGTTAAACTATTCCTTTCATGGCTATTAACTAAAAAAAAATGAAAAAATAGAGTCATTGGTTTCTAATATTTAACATTTTGAAACCAAATTAGAGAAATTAGGAGATGGGTATATTTTGAGTCAGACATAACTAAAAATGATTCATTGAGGGAGTCAGCTGCAAGCACAGAAATGTCTCTGAATTGTTCATTGTTCATGAGTCATTCAAAAAGGTTTCAAAAAAATCATGTCAGAATTGCTGTGACTCAGCAGTTTGAATCAGATTCACTCAGTAAATCGTTCAGAGCTGTTAGTGTGTTCACAACTGAATCAGTGAACACACTAACAGCTCTGAACGATTTACTGAGTGAATCTGATTCAAACTGCTGAGTCACAGCAATTCTGACATGATTTTTTTGAAACCTTTTTGAATGACTCATTAAAAAAAGTCCAAAAGAGTAATTCGCAAAATGACATGATGGACACACGAAGTTTTCCAGACTATCATCAAAGCGAATAGATTTCAAACTTCGTTTTTTGACACATTTGAGAAATTCAGACACAGTCTGGAGCTTTGACTTTAAACTCCTACTTTTTGACAAACAATAGATGAAACAGATAAACTTTTCTTTTCAACTCTTATCCAATTCATACAGCCTTTGTGGACACATAGTGAATGATTCAGTATGACTCACTGTTGTAAGTGTAGTCCGCTACAGGCCCCTTGAGCATCAGACACTAAACGCAACTGTCCCCTCCTTTCAGAGACAAAGAGAGTGAGCCAAACTAGAGTACATAACTACACTTAACACCCTCCAAGACCCTACACTGCATTGCAACAGACATCAAGACTAAAAATAAGTGCTTTCTCACTTCAGACCAGAGGACGTATTGCAGAGCAGAGCCAGATAAGGGGCTTTAAAGCATGTAAGGGTAGCTATTATCTGCCAGCGACCCCAGCAATAGATCATTATAGTGGTCAGATCATACAATGGACTCTTAAAGCTGTGCAACGCTGTACTGCATTACAGCGTCACATCGACCATGTGAACTGAGCGCAGGGATCATTCTGATAGGAATATGGGATTTTTTTTCTATTCCTTCCATCACCCACAGGTGCACTTAAAAGAGAAACCAATCTACAAGTCACTACTGGTAGTGCTCAGGAAGCCATTTGCAAAATCGGAATAAAACACTAAATCATATTTACCACCCTCGTATTCGTTTCGCACTCCACAACTCACTTTTTAACCAATTCCCTCTCTCTCTCTCTAAGCCAGAGTGTTATTCTCCCAGCAGGCATTTGCTGCCGTATATCTGCATGAGTGGTATATTGAAATGGTTTGAGGTATACTGGCGGTTGATTGGATGTGAAAAGAAAACAATGAAATAAGAGGGCCGAGGTGGAGGGAGGGAATCGCAGTGCTCTGAAACAAATACCGTGTTGTTTTGGTCACAAGGGGGCAGAGGGCAGCTGCAAGATTTGGTTAAATTCAGATGGTGCTTCTCAAAAAGCAACCTATTAAAATGGCATTCTTTGGCGTCTTCCTCGCTTTTTCCATCGGAAAGAGGCGAGTCAATCATCGAATGTGCCGTTGCCCGAGGCAAAATAATATGGTTCATATTTCACTCGTGATTCAATTGCGATCGGCGAGATCACCTCTGCTCCGAGCTGTCATATATATGATTCACATTAGCGTGCAAATGGTCGGCGTGTCTGGCTTTCGGAGGTATGCGGGAGCGCAGACATTCGCAGGCACGCGGGCGGCTGTAGAGCATGTGGATGAGGTCAGGTGACCCTCTCACTGGAATGCGAAGCTGTCTATCTTCGAGGGCCTGGAAAGCACCTGCGGAGGGATTGTGGAATGAGGGAATAACCTTGAGCGAGATTTGAACTAGTTGGGTAGTTTTGCCGAGGGCGACGCTGTGTGATTGTCTGCGCTCTCCGTTCTAATCCAGATCTATGAGAAACACAGGCTACCAGGAGTTGTGGCTACTGGGAACAGGAGGAAGTGAAATGTGTGCGTGGATGGAAGGAGGGAGCAATGGTGTGCTCCTAATAATATAAGCCAGTACTTCTGCTGTGATTAGCGAGTGATGTGAGTGATGAAGTGTTTGGTGGAGAATGCTATATAAATATTATGGCAAGCAGCAGGTGGTAAACAAGCTAAGAACAAACATATCAGGGCTAGCTTGTTTTGTGCTTTTTAATGATCATAAATGAGACAAACGAAAGAACTCTAGTTGAGAAGCTGAGATCTGTGTAAATAATGTTTGGCTGGGTTATGATTGATCGGTCGACATCACATAAGAAGAAAAAGAATTTTAGAAGATAAAGACGATGCTGAAATAATTCTTATTTGTTTCCCATTATATATTACAATTTATAATAAGTGTGTGCTTGTGTGTGTGTGTGTGTGTGTGTATATATAAAATAAATAAATAAATATATATATACACACATACACACACACGTGTAAATAATTTGACTACTGACATTACAAATTTTGCATTTATATAATGACATTTATCGCCAATAAAAATGTAGAAAATAATGAAAAACTATTGTAATAATAATCTAAATAAATAAATAACAAAATTAAAAAGCCATAACTAAATAGCTAACTAGGGGCAGTCGTGGCCTAATGGATAGAGAGTTGGGCTTGTAACCCGAAGGTTGTGGGTTCGAGTCTCGGGTCCGGCAGGGAATACCACGACTGAGGTGAGACCCTTGAGCAAGGCACCAAACCCCCAACTGCTC
Source organism: Spinibarbus caldwelli (assembly GCA_039654775.1). Classification (NCBI taxonomy): domain Eukaryota; kingdom Metazoa; phylum Chordata; class Actinopteri; order Cypriniformes; family Cyprinidae; genus Spinibarbus; species Spinibarbus caldwelli. The sequence goes on along the minus strand of CM077228.1, from coordinate 12,081,603 downwards.
CCCGGGCGCCGCAGCATTGGCTGCCCACTGCTCCAGGTGTATGTTCACTACTGTGTGTATGCACTTGGATGGGTTAAATGCAGAGCACAAATTCCAAGTATGGGTCACCATACTTGGCCACACACCACTTCCCTTTCCCCTTTTCTTTCCCTTTCCCTAAATTCTCCAATTTTCTTCCTAATATACATTCTAGATTCAAGGAAAAGATCTTGGAGCGCTACTTGCTGAAAGGATCTCCGTTTAGTGATCCCAGAAGGTGCTCTTTGGTTGGGTTCAAAAATATAGCTACAGAAATTATATTTTTGTTATGGATATATTTTGTTATGGATTTTGGTACTGTCTCACATGACATCAATAGACGACAAAGACTTTTAGAAAGGGAAGCCTTTTGGATTTTTCAGCTAAAAGCCACCATCTTTCCTAGTTTGAATGAGGAATTAGATTTAACTCCATATTTGTGAAAAGATTCATCATTATGATTCTTGTTGGTATTATTGTTTCCCCTTTTGTTTTTTTGGGGATGTCATTATACCTTGTAACAGTTCATGATATTATTGGTCCCCCCTGTAATGATTATTTTGGTATCTTCCATTTCTACTGAGCAACTGATTAAATCTACACCTGTGATCAGCTTTGTATCCGACACACTCTGAGGAAGGCTGGGTGGCCGAAATGCATTAGTGTGCAGTGTTTTAGCTATTTTTTTAATGTTTCTAGAGTGAGCCATGTTTGAATAAAGGCTTTTTGACATTTTGGAACCGGAAGAAGTGCCTTGGATTAGCTTTTCTATAGATATACATTCTATATTGTGCACAATTCAATGGTCCATGTTGCTCCGATAAAATAAATAAATAAATAAATATGCCTTAATTACTTATTTAATTAATTTTTTGGTTGAAGGATGAAATCAAGTCTTGCCTATATTTATTTCAAATCCAATTTTTCTGAAATTAGTTTCATATCCATGAATTTCATTTCACTCTAAAAACACATAAAATTATGAACATCAAATGGCTTGTAAATGCCAATTTGATATTAAATATAAAAAAAAATCTTCTTTAAAAAAAAAAAAAACAAAAAAAAAAAAAAACTTTGCTCCGTATTTCTTTTGACCTCTCTTTTTTTTTTTTCTTAAGTTTAAACATTATTGCCTGACTCTCTTCATTGGTGCCGTGCAGTCATGTTTCAGAGTTCATTCACTAAGAATCTTGATTGAAACATTTTGAAAGATGCAGGCATATGCTAATCAAGAATAGATTTGCTCTAATCAGAGTTAAATTCCAGTATCGAATTTGTTTGCAACATGATGGGAAAAGAAAATCATCCAAACTGGGGCTCTGCTGCAAATGCTTTCAGAACAAAAATAAAAAACAAGCATCTGTACTCCTCTACCAATCAAAACAGCAGCTGAAAGAATATCTGTTGGTACAGGCAGCTAATGAAATGGGATTTCTGAATACTCTTTATGATGGCAAATGCTCGGATGTAGAATTAAATGAAATCAACTGGGTACACGGCAACATGCTTTTCTTTGTACTTTATTATGTTTCATTTTGATCTTTGAGCAAAAAAACATGAGGATTTTTGGATGGTACCTCTGTAAGTGCAAGGCATTATGGGTAGGGTGACTCTGTAATGAGAGTCTTGCCGGTCTCTAAAATTGGCTTCCCATACGTTCAATTTCCAAAAGAGCAAGAAAATGAAAGGAGCTCATCTGAAGTTCTCACTTCATGGCTAAATGAAAATGAAAGTCAAATATGGCAGATAATCTGCTCTACTAGAGCAACAATAGCAATGTGAAAAGAAAGCACATGCGAGAGAGGGAGAAAAACTGAAAGAAAGAGAACAATCTTGATCTTGTCAGTCGTCTGCCTGGTTTGGTTGGAAAAATCTAGCCGCCTCAACTCCAGGCACCTGGGATCCATGTGGACTGTAAAACAGAGACTTTTGATGGCTCTTCATCAGAGAAAAGACTCCATTTCAAGCCTTGCACACACTTTTGAACTCTTATTCTTTCCACTCAAGACCAAAGTAAGTTCTCCAGCATCTGATATGTCCCCAGTTCTCTCAATAACCATCTGTTATGGCATTTCCCCCCTGAAGAATCACCCCAGTCCTCCTCCTCTATCTCTCCTATCGAGCATAAAGCATAACTCCACTGATGCCTTCGTACTTAGTAAATTACATTTGCAACCAGCAGGAATAAATACTAGAGATAAAGACTGCTGTAATGTCCTCAAATCCATTAGAATCTCATATTCACACATCGCAGAAATCACATTACAACACAACTAATACTATTTCACCCAATTCGGCTGCCGTGAGTGAAACAGTAACATCACACAAAATGGATTTTTTCCTCATAGTCTGCTCTGTCTTGGATTCCATTAGGATCTGTGTTAGATTTCCTTCCCATCTTCTCGCTTTCCTTGAACATTCACTTGTTTTCTTCATACTATGTAAAATGTAAATTATTTGGGAATATTGCATAACAATCCAGGGTGGGGGAAGAATTTACATGGTATCTGATTATGCTGCGAACACTGACAGTGAAACTAGATCCATACACTATGTGCTCTAAAACACATTCACAGCAAAATGTAGTACAATTCTGCCCTAAGAATAATTTTAAGAAACTAAACTCTTATGTGTACAGTAAACTAAACTACAAACTGGACTTAACTTCCATGCACACTCTAAAATAAACTAAAAACTAAACTTCTTTTTGCACTGTAAACTAAACTAAAAACTAAACTTCTATGTGCACTGTAAACTAAGCTAAACATATTTTTTGCACTCTAAACTAAAACTAAACTTCCGTTCACTCTAAACAAAAACTAAACTCCTATGGGCACTGTAAATTAACTAAATTTCTATGTGCACTCTAAACTAAACTAAAAACTAAACCTCTGTTCACTGTAATCTAAACTAAACACTAAACTAAATATTTATGTGGACTCTAAACTAAACTAAACTAAACACTAAACCTCTGTTCACTGTAATCTAAACTAAACTAAAAACTAGACAAATTTTTAGTGTACTGTAAACTAAATTAAAAACTAAATTTCAATGTGCACTCAAAAATAAAACTAAACTTCTGTGTGCACTCTAAACTAACAACGAAACATCAATGTGCACTCTAAATTAAAGCCAAACTTTTGTGTGCACTGTAAACTAAACTACACTAAACTTCTTTGTGCATTCTAAACTTAAAAAAAAAAAAAAAAAACCCTGCCAAGGGTAATTTACTGCCTACAGTGAATTAAGCATATTTTAAGACATTTAAGGCTCAGTGCATTGTGACATATTTTCATGACCATTAAGCATGCTATTCCACCAGTTCTCATTAGTGTAATGCCAAAATAAATCTCATTCTCATTAAAAAAAAGACATAACTTGTAAAGTACTTGTACATCACAGCCTTATCCTTAAAATAACATTTGTTGTACTGCCTTTATGCTGATTTTGACTAACTAAAACAAACAAACAAACAAACTCAATACTGTTAAAAGACATCTTGTATTACAGTAATTAGAATCTAATGATAAATATCATTGAAAATAATGAGGGGGAAAAAACTCAAAAGTAAACCACCTGGGTGCATTACAGTAATGAGAATTTGAGCAGGAAATATATTTAGTTGTCATGAAATAATTGCCACAAAAAATATCAGTCCTAAAAACGTTTTTATTTTCTTCATGCAAAAACATTTTATTATTAAAAAAGTCTGAGAAATAAATATCCAACATCACTTTCTGCTAATAGTGAGCTGAGACGCCATAGGGATAGAAAGAGAGATGTGCTTAGCAAGCCAGGGCAGCACAAGTCACTGATGCCCTATAAAACCATTAACTGAAGAAAAAAAACCATGATAGCAACTTACAAGCGATCGCAGTTAGGCAATAAACACCTTAATTGTTCTCTTTGGTCTCTTTTAGTGCAAAAATTAGCAGCACTACCTTAACTAACGCTTACCAAAAGTACCATCAGAGAGGACACAGAGCCGCCCACAATAATGAAGGATGCCAAGGTTAGCTGTATCAGTGTCCCAACACAATCAGGCTGCCAGCCAGAGCTTCACAGAGCCTGCACAGAGCAACCAGGGCTACGCAGCAGAGGATTCATTTCAATATGAGAGAGAAAGAGAGAGTAGCCTGGAGTAACTGCAGTAAATCATGTTTTAAATCAAATTTAAAATCTGTGGCTTCACCAGGGATTCACCAGCCAGCTTGCCCAAAGCTACAACACATTCCACTAATGCAACATTATGACACCAAAGTCTACAGACTCATGAATAAGCACCATTTATAAAGGTCGCCAGGGAGAGATGGAAGATACATCTGCAGCGTTACCTTTAGAAACATGATGAATTAATCAAATACCAATAGGGTTGGTAATTGAAATTTCCCCAGAAAATACTACATATACGTAATATATTACATATATATTTTTCCAAATATTTAATTTAATTAAAAATTGTAAAGTACTGATTTGTTGTTGTTGTTCAGTTCTCTGAAATTACAAAAATAATCACTAATAGAAACATTCAGGAATCAGTAACAAAAAAAAAATAAAAATTAATTAAATATATGTGTATGTAAATATATTAAAATGTCAAAAAGAATCATTAATGGAATTATTTTGGAATCAGCAACAAAAAAAAACAAAACAAAACAAAAACAAAACAAAACATGACATAGGCTAAAACATAAAATGTTTTGTGCATTCCAAACACTGAAACTAGGCCTGGACGATAAAACGGCATCGATATTTATCAACGGTACTCCATCGATAACGATAGAAAAAATGTTTGATATAGCGCACAATACAGGCATGTGCTATGAGTGACGCAGACAGCACACACAAACACAAACATGCTGTGCCTGCCTGTGATGAGGAGATTGTGAATAAAAAAATTATTATTAGTCGAATTAAAAAAAAAAAAAAGCATTTGAATGCGAAAATGGTACAGTCGGATGTTAGGCAGGGCTCTACGCTAACTTTTTCTTTTAGGAGCGCTTGTGCTCCTAATTTAAAAAATTTAGGAGCACAGTCCAAAATTTAGGAGCACCTTCTAATCAATAATCAAAAATTCTGATCAAAAAATTAACCTTCCTATTACGAGGTGATATTTGACTCCTTAAAGTGATTTACAGGGAATGTAGTTTTTACCTTTGTATTGGAATTTTTCTAACTTTATTAAAAGTATGTCATCTTTTGTCAAATTCAAAAAAATATATATTTATAAGCTTTTTAACATTTTTAATTAAAACAACAGAATAAGAAGTAGAATAAGAATGTTACCAATAAAATTAAATCAGTATTTAAGAACTAAATTTGTACTACGGAGGTGACACAGAAGAACACAAAAGTGGCTTGTAGGTGTATTTTCAGACATTTAATGAGGCTGCATGAGTGCAATGAGTGCAATTCATAAATTCATGTTGAGGTTAATGTTTTAAATATACAATTTTGAATATAGAAATATTAAATGATTTAAACAACAGAAAAGATACTTTAAAAAATTAAATTAAAACTGCCAGCAGGTGGCGTCAAGTCACTGATTTTATCACTGAATCATTCATTTAATTGATTCGTTCGAACTGCTGATACATTCAGGAACGAAGCATCTGACTGTCTTTATAAACTGGTAATTGAATCATTGACTCACTAGATTCATTTAAAAACGCAGTTCATTCATAAACGAAACACTGCTGTGTTTGAATGGAGATGAGCAGCGGCTCAGATGTGACTGAAACTATTTTGACGAAATAGAGCAAAATAAGGCAATAGTATTGTAGTCAACGTCACTTAATATTAACTTCTTGTTTAATGAACTGTTGTATTAAATCAATATCATATTTGCAAGCTGTCACTCTCCTTAGTTCATCACGATCTCACAAAACTCCATTATAATCAACGCAGCTCTCTACACTGCACAGTTAATCTCTTATTTACTCTCTGTCTACACTTTGTTTGTTATAATGAGAGGATACGTCTCATTACTCAATGCTGCAAAAACACGTAAGTACGTTAGAAACCTTTGAAGCTCCCTCAGCGCAAACACAAATATGCTGATCGGGTCAGTCGCACAGGTGCTCCTAAATATTTTTTCATAGTCGCAAGCAGTAGTTTTCAGTCGCAAATGAGACTGAAATGGTCGCACTGTAGAGCCCTGTTAGGTGTGTGTCAGGGAGCGTCATCAGTGGCGTAAGTGATGTAAGTGACCTTGTTGCATTTTAATGTTTTGTTAGTCTAGCCCAGGGTTCCTCAAATCTTACCCTGGAGGTCCAATCCACTGCAGAGTTTAGCTCCAACCCTGATCAAACTCACCTGTCTGTGATTTTCTAATGATCCTGAAGAGATTGATTAGCATGTTCAGATGTGTTTGATTAGGGTTACAGCTAAACTCTGCAGGAAAGTGGATCTCGAGGTCCAGATGTGAGGAGCCCTGGTCTAGCCCATGAGATGCGTCCGACTGTACAATATTAAAGAAATATAGTAGCTCAATGCTTAGAAGATCTTGATTAGGTTAAAACCGAAACCAAGCCATTTACACAGAACGCATATTCAGTGCATTTTTAGACAGACAAATACGACTGCTGCACTCGTGTGTCAGACAAGAGATGTATAGAAAGTAGTGCTGTCAATCGATTAACTAATTAATCGCACATTTTTCTGAAATTAATCGCGATTAACCCAACCTAACATTAAAGTATTTAATTATACCTTTATTTTGCAATAATTTCACATTCAATCTTCAAATTAATAAATTTAAAAAACTTATAATTTAAGTGAACTTAAAACAATCTTCACATAAATAATGTGAAAATATAGCCTAATTTAATAAAGTTATCAAACACTAAATTCTAAATTAAATAGAGATGAAGATTAAAACTACAGAAGTTACTGATTTCCTCATTTTTCTTTTGTTCTTTGATTAACAGACATCACAGCTGGTTATTAGGTTATTTTGGCTGCTACTTTAAAAACTGGCGCTGCTGAACTTGATGCGGATCTGACACTGCTTTACATGTGACTCATAAAAAATAGATACTTGCATGCACAGTTTTAAGGCAGCTTTAATCGCCTTTTTTGTGACTTCAGGACTTAACTGACAACATAACTACGACATTGCATACACGTAGTTTCATTTGGGTTTGAATATGCGCTTTAATATAGACTAATACAGCGCTCACCGGCACATTTATGCGTGCACTGGAAGAGCACGCGCTACGAGCAAAGTATAACGGCTGGCAGGAGAGAAAGATTCGTTTTTACTGTCATATGGCCTGACAACATCTCATCTGACCGCAGTTCACTGATGTTCTACTGAAGCTCGTCGTCACCGGTGCCTGGCGCTGAAGTGAAGTTGGAGCACGTGTCTGAAAAGTGTCCCGTTTGATGTGCTCATAAAGACGATCTGCGTCTGAATAAACGCAGTTCTTTAGCAGTTGTGAGTGTGGTGGCCAAACCTAGCCCCGTCCCTGCGTTAATTGTGTTAAATATTTTTAACGCGTTAAAATGAAAAAATTAATCGCCTGCGTTAACGCACTAATTTTGACACCACTAATAGAAAGCCATGCAAAGTTTAAATGTTTAGAAAACATGTCACGAATTTGTGGAGGTTTATTCCTTTTCACTGCGTCTCATATGTTTTCAAATGCATTCTGTGTGATCGGCGATTTGGCTCTTTTTTGTTTATGCAATGCATAAATACATGATGCTGTTTTGTTCATAATTGTTCATGCAATTTACAAAATTATATTTGATTTATATATGTTAATTTAGACGTTATGCACGTTTTTTATGGACAGTTATTTCATTGCATTGACAATTTAATAAGAAAGGAGATATTTGTTTAAAGTTTATTTTGTGTTTGATTGTTAAAATAAACAAACAAAAAAATGTTGTTTGTCTCAATAAATTGGGTAAATTAAAAACACAGTGGTTAAATTTAAACATTTTTTCTATTGCGCTTTGTTTTAAAAAAGGTTATAAAAAATGACAATAATTATCGATACCGAACGATATGAAACATTATATCGTTGATACATTTTTTAGCTATATCGCCCGGCCCTAACTGAAACCAATAAAAAACTTTTCCAAAACAAAAAGCAAAGCAAAACAAAACACAAAACAACATAACACAACAAAACATAAAACATTTAATGTTTTGTGCATTCAAAACACTGTGAATCAAATAAAACCTGTTTGCCAAAAAAACAAACAAAAAAAAAAACACAAAACAAAACAGAAAATGTTTTGGGCATTCCAAACTATGTGAATCAAATAAAAACTGTTTGCCAAAACAACAACAAAAAAAAAAGCAAAACAAAACAAAAAAAACATGAAACAGAAAACAGAAAATGTTTTGGATATTCCAAACAATGTTAATCAAATAAAATCTGTTTTCCAACAGCAAAACAAAAAAAACAAAAAAAACATGTGCATGTCAGAAACTTCAGACTCAATATCAAACAATTTTGTCTTTGACAAGACTGACGACTGAATCATGCC